>LPNX010440234.1:547238-652197 GCA_001517045.1 Pseudotsuga menziesii
CACCTCTCTCTCTCCACTCTCTCTCGCTCGTAAAACCTAACGCCTCTCTCTCTCTCTCTCTTCATTTTCTATCGATCCCTAACTCATCCAAATACACTTATCCCCCATCCCCTTATATTACCCACACTAGTACAAAATGAGGAATTAGCTACTAGGTGACTAAAAATTCTAGTCACCAGAGGTTTTTCAAGTGATTTACTACTAAATATGAGCCATTTTGATTGACCCAACTATAAACGACTAAAATCAACGACTAATTTAGTCATCAATTAACAAATATGACTAGATAATACGTTACAGAGTTAAAAATGACTAACATAAACGACTAATTTAGTCATGGAATAAAAAATGACTAGCTAGAAGAATATGAATTGGTCATCTATGTTAGTCATTTTTAATTGTGTCATGAAAAATTACAAATTTGTCAATGAAGTGTAAATTTTGTAAACTCTAACACCTTCTATTAGTAATATTGGTGCCATGCACCTCAATCTTCAGAGATCCACCAAAATAATTGCGTGAATTTTCTCTTGACCATGTTTATCCCTGTTGTACCATTGAAGCAAACCTGGCTAAGCGCATTCCAAAGGAAAATTAGGTTCCTACGTCAATTACAAATTAGGTACTAGAACTAGTACCATATTGATACGTAGCTAGAAAAACCATAGCCATACATCCCCTTGAGAACTGACCATTCGAATGCGCCACCTCCACCTAGACTTACCAAATGCATCCAATGCATGGAAAAAAAAAAACATGTCCACTTTGGATATGTGGGTTGAAGGTATCGTTCGACCCCTACTCCCCTATTTTTGCACTTGATACCCTATTTTTGCAGATGATAGGCCAGTTCAGGATCTCGCAGTGACCAGTCAGAGTGCTTCAAAGGTATGGTTCTTACCACTCTAATCATGTTCATCACTCCAATTAATAACTAGTTGTTATGGATTTTTACAGGTCTCAATGCTACCGGAGTTACTGCTTCCACTTTACATTCGCAATTATCACCATCTCCATCCTATGTGCTCATAACCATATGCATTTTGAGCTTTCAGCCTGGGAAAAGCATGAGCACCCTCCTGTAATGCCACTATTTGCAAAGTTCAATGGTTTTTGCACATCAACATTCCTCACATGCTCCAAAGGAAAACTAAAGCAGACATTAGAAGAAGTGATTAAACTTTGCAAGGAGGTTTACTTATTGCAGATGTCATTGTAGAGTAGGGGTCGAATGATACCTTCAACCGACAGATCCAAAGTTGACGTGTTTTTTTGGCCATGCATTGGATGCATTTGGTAAGTCTACATGGAGGAGGCACATTCGAATGGTCAGTTCTCGAGGGGATGTAGGACCCTCATATGTGACTGCCACCGGTCATCATCCTGAAGATTTTTTATCAGATTTTGGTACTGGTCGGAGTCGATGATTTGGACGAGAAGTGGCGACTACAACTAGCTTCCAGGCCAAATCGTCAACTCCGTAGACTACTCCATTTATAAAACTAAACAACTTATATGATAATTATTAAAAAAGTATAATATATAACCAATTAACATAATTTATATAATAAAATAATAAAAATAAAACAAAAATATATATAACAAAAACAAAAAAAATCTATATAATTTATATGATAAAACAATAAAAATAAAACAAAAATATATATAACAAAAACAATTTTTTTTATATAATTTATATAATCAAATAATAAAAATAAAACAAAAAATAAAACAAAAATAAAAGAATCTATTCTGCACATAGATTTGTCCACCCAACTCTCGACCCAACAACTCTCCACCCACCTCTGTTACGGCATGATGGCAGATTTTCTTGAACCCAGTGGAGATTTCATCCTCTAATGCCATTAATGACTATTCAACCAGCTCGTTGAGGCTAAATATCCTGTCCAAACAGACCGTTGGTGCCAAATATTTTGGGTTGGCTGGAGGCTATGAGGTTTTGGTGGGTTATGAGGGAAAGCACTGTGAATTGGGTGGCATTTTCGGTCATTTATGAGGCCACATGCGATACCATTGAGGATATTGGCATGGATATTTACCACAGTTGGGGGTTTACAATTTTGGTATTACCATCCCTGCCAAGATAAAACAATACTCGAGAGAACTTGGAGGCTCGTGAAGAGACGGACCACGAATTCTACAACTCTAGAGTCAACATCACCTTCTTCCCTTACAATATCCCTGGTAAGTTTCTTGGTTCAATGTGAATTGATAAATTTTGCCTAAAAGTTTCTTGGTTTAGTGTGAATTAATAAATTTTTCCTGAATTGTATGTAGCTAGGTTAAAATCATTGATAAGTTTCTTTTTACTGTGAATTTTTATCATTTAGCCAGGGAATTGACACTAACCCTTGGAATTGAGTCAACTCCTAGCATCACCTCATCTTGTGTGCTCTCTCATCTATGATGTAGGTTACTAGCTTGCGGGTCTCAAGCTGTGTCGATCCAACCGACCACCTGCAAATTGATCTGGACTTGGAATTGGAACCCAGGGATTTGCTTTCTTAGCCACCCTCCTTCCTAATATTGCCAAAGGTTAGAGTAGCATCTACGCTCAACCTCATGCTGGAAATTCTGTGTATCTGCCCCATTGCAATGATCCTGCTCTCACTCAGTATGACCCAGATTAATCTCTTTTAACACATAAACATAAGAGATATCTGCAAGGTGCCCATTACATATTTAAAATATATATACTCTGCTCTTCTATCAGGCTTCAAATTTGAAGCCTTCAGATCCCTTAAAAGGCCATTTTAAATGTCATAGAAGGCCATAAGGAATTTTACCATGCAAAAAAAAATTAGTTTCATTTCCAGCACTTCAATAATGAAATTGAGTAAGCCTCGGTAAATTTGCAACAGAAGGGAAGCTACAAAACTTTCCTATATAGGGATTCAGTGGAATATGGGAGAGTTAGGACTTAGAGACTTCCCAACTTCCCTTGAATAGTCAAATCATGGATGAGGATCTCAGTCCCAATCAACATGGACCACAGTGGGCCACTAGGATGCCTAGTGCCAAGTTCAAGTCAATGAGTTGGGATTGTGACTCACGATTTAATGTTCACTTTCAAAGCATTTAATGGCATTACCATGCATTACCGATTCACTGACTTCATTAAATCCTATTATGAGATGATGCCACCTGCCAACTCGATTTTCCATCTGTCATCTTATTGTTCACCGAGTCACATGAACTCACAACTTACAAGTCACTTGAGTATTTGAGTATATGATGTGAAATTAAATACTCATATGAGCCATATCTATGGATGGTGAATTGATTTGATAACCCTCCATTGTCAAGGCTCCGTAAGGAAAAACTAATGGTGTTGTTTTTTGGGTTGCAACTTACAAGTTGCAATTTACAATGCATTGAGCAATCTTTGCTAGATTTGAACCTAACCTGGTCCAATGGGTATGTAAGTTTCTCTAGACCAGGGTTTCACCCAGTTCTAGACATTTCTATTATGACCACCACAAGACTGGGATGACAGATCTTTGGTAGCAGGATAGAAGCATGTCGTCCTTTGTTTGTGCTCATGAATCATATCCTATACTAGTTAGTCAAGGGTTCTAGGATTTATTCCAATTTCCATTCATTTACTGGGGTCAGAATCATTTGAATCAGCACTCACAGTCTCCCACATTCCACCTAGGCCGCTTAGTATACCTCTCTCATTAGAGGAAGGGGGTTAGGCAGTAGAGATAAAGGAAACTGAAATGGAGATCCATCCAGAGAGAATGGTTGTACAATATGCATATAGTCATCTGTAAAAGAAACGAAAGAATTTGTCATATAACTAACTAAATATTATCATTACTTAGTTTGTCGAGATGCTTACACGGTAACTCTTGCACCTGAGTTGATTATGAGGGTTTCCTATGTCTACAATGGCTACACTTTAGAGAGGCTCATTCCCATCATTATAGCACCAGTGGGTTTCTCCTGCAAATATTGCTATTTTGTCTCCCCTCCTAACTCACCTCACCTTTTGACTTGAGTCCTCCTCCTCTTCTTCTTCCTTCCGTGGGCTCTCTGATTTATGCCCTGGGCACCCTCATAACGAAGAATGATCTATAAAAGTATATGGAAACCTCGAGAAAATAATACCCAGTTTTCCCTCACCTACACAGATATTTCTATGTTATGTAGAAGCAATAATTAAATGATTTTTTTTGTAATCATGTGAAATACACAAACATGCATTCGCCTACCTCGGGCAAGGTAAACCAATTCAGGAGTGCCGGGATATTATGGAATTGATATGGAGTTGCTTCCAATCGTCTTTCTATAGAAGGAAATGATTGCACACTCTAATTCCTCGTTGTCTTATGTGGTGGGAATCTCGAAGGTTCCACCTTTTTCACAGGTAGGAGCAAGAGAAGCAAAGGTAGAACGTTGGGTAGGATGGATTGAGCTCCCTAAACTTAAATTGATTGGTGAAGTCTGTGGAAAAAAATAATTATTTTGGGTTTATGAGTATATGACAATCGGAGGTCGGGACTCAGACTCTCAACTCTCCAATTTTATGCTTCGGTGTCTCCCTAATTTCTATTTCCTCTAGAATATTATGCAAAGCTAAGCTATCGACTTGGTTGTCATGAATTGACAGGTATGTATATCATTTTACACTTGTGTAACATTTTATATGTTGATAAAAGTTAAATGTGTTTCTTGTTGGAGTTCCTTCTGGTTCTATAAATATAAGGGTTTAAAATTTCTCCATCCAAAATGTTGTTTGAAATTTGCAATGTATTATACGATTGCATTTCTGTGAGACTAAGTCTCGAATACTCAATAGATGTAACCTTAAAAAACCAGTATTTAAATGAAATCAGAACCAAAATAATGTATGCTTTTCATAGTCTAGGACCACAACTTCATTTGGGCAGAGGAGTAAGAATAAAGAGCCTTGTATTTGAGTTCCAAATATGTCAATGTTATTTATCTGCCATGAATTTTAAACATTAGGTTGAAAGAAATAACAATATTTGAATATAAGTGTTTGAATTGTTCCAATTTCCTTAATGAAATCCAATAGTTGAAAGGATAAAATATTAACAACCAACACTATAAATGTTGTAGACTCTGACCCCTTCGTTTTCCTATCAGCCTTCTAATAATGGAAACAAGAAGTACAAATTCTCTACCAATATATCTAAACAAGGGAATCCCTTGACAGACGTTCATGAATGAAAGATTGGGAGTGCAATGATCTAGCGAAGAACATGATTTCAACATCCTCGTTGTCGCAAACCTCCCAAATGTGTGTTTATGATTCGTCTTCCTTGTTGACTTTGGTAGAAACTAGATACCCAACCTGTAGTGATATTTGTTGGAGAATTTAAAGTTCTTCCTTACAGTGGACTAATAAATACTTTTTGATAGGGCTGATAAAATCGATATACATTGGAGGGACTATCCATAATATACCTAAAATTGGGGATTTTGTTTAATCACTTTGAATTGGGTTATAAACTCAATATACATTGGAGGGACTATCCATAATACACCTAAAATTGGGGCCTTTGTTTGATCAATTTGATTTGATCATGTGGGGAGGACATGATTCAATTCTAAAAATAACTGTTGAATTTAGGGTTAATAAAAAAGTTTCTTCGTGAAAGAATTAGGTATTACATTCTGGGGTTTTTCTTTTAGGTAGGCCCAGTCACACTTGACCAATAGAGCCACCATCAAGTTGAATCAATTCTCCATTCAAAGGTCCTTCCAAATTCCAATGCCTTATTTTATCAAAATGAGTATTTCACAGCCCGACAGAAATGTCCCTTGTCTAAGTTCAATAAACTATATGCTCCAAGGGACCGGGAGAGTACATGGTTTACCTCACTAATTCCATGTAAATGTTGAATCACTCGAAACTTCTTATTGCCATTTTTTAATAATTAATAAAATTTTGTTGTACACTTACAGTTTCAAATGAAAAGAATGATTTATTTTTACATGTCAAACATTGAAGGGTTCAATTTCTCACAACCATTCAAAGTGAAATGGGACCCTACCCTTCAAATTTGATCCCTCTCTGCTATGGAACGAACCTCTGCATAGCTATTGTTTGACAAAATGCTTGAAAAAAATCCGGTTACATGGAATGCAATGATTTCAGGTTATTCCCAAAATGGACATGGAGAAGAAGCCGTTAGACTCTTTTGCCAAATGGAATCGTCAGGTTTGATACCCAATGTAACTTCATGGAACTCAATGATATCTGGGTATGCACAGAGAGGACTTGAGTATGAAGCTTTGTTTTTTTTGCAAGAAATGCAGGTGATAGGGGAAAAACCCAACTTCGTAACAGTGTTGTTTGTGCTTCCTACATGTGCCAACATAGGTGCGTTGGAAAAGATTAAGGAAATCCATGGTTATATAATTAGGATCGGATTTGAGTCGCATGTTTCTGTGGGAAGCGCAGTTGTAGACATGTACTATAAATGCAGGAGTGTCATGGATGCACATCAAATGTTTGACAAAATGTTAGAAAGAGATGTGGTTTCATGGAGTTCAATAATTGCAGGGTATGCAATGCATGGTCATGTTGAAGATGCCCTTAGAATCTTTAAGAAAATGCAAGAGGTAGGTGCAAGGCTAGACTACATAACCTATATTGGTGTCCTTACAGCTTGTAGCCATCCAGGTCGGATTGATGAAGGCAAGCAATATATCGAGCAAATGAGTAGGGATTATGGAATTAAACCCCATGTGGAACATTATTCATGCTTGGTTGATCTTCTGGGTCTAGCAGGGCATCTCAAGGAGGCATACGAGTTAATCAACAAGATGCCAGTGAAGCCTAATGTGGCTGTGTGGGGTGCCTTGATCAATGCTTGTAGAATTCATTGCAATATAGATCTAGGAGAGGTTGTGGAAGAACGACTTTTTGTTTTGGAACCGAAAAATGCTGGACATTTTGTGATGTTGTCAAATATCTACTCTGCAGCTAGCAGATGGGATGAAGTATCCAAAGTGAGGAAAAGAATGAGAGATAGTGGGGTGCAAAAGACTCGAGGATCTAGCTAGATTGAAGTGAAAAAACATGTGCATGAATTCATTTCTGGAGATGAAAAACAATAGCATACACCTAAAAGGTAGGTAAATGTTGCAGAGCCTGGCTACAAAGTTGAAGAAAATGATCAAGTAACCAACTCTTCTACCTAGTTTTGGGTAAGTGATAATCTCGGTTCTCACCTTGTACTTAAATTGCAGCTAGCTTAGATGACCTTGCCTGCTTGAGATGGAAGCCTATTGCCTAGATTAATATCAGGCCTTCACATAGAAGTTTCTCTGAAAAGTCAACTAATTTTTGAAATGAATCGATTTAATATTTGCATACAGTAGAGTAGTAAAAAGGTAGAGGTTTTCCTGGACATAGATGCCAGTATATCTTTACTACTGAATTGATATCCTCTGTGAATGGCCCTAATATCAACTTTCTTAGATCTGGACCTGGGGGGTTTGCTACTTTTCTTTCCTTTCTGCAATTTCAGTGGCGTGCTTCGTCTCTTGTGTCCCTTGTCCTCCCATATTCTCTTCTAGAGATTTTAAAATCAACTAGGGTGGACTGTAATCCTTCCTCCCAAAATTTGTCTGCAACCTCAATTGAGATGTCATTAGGTAGACCATTATCAATATTCCTTTCTGCACACAACCTAGCATAGATTTCCTCTTGAAGAAAATATTTTGTATTGTTCACAATTTCATGCTTGGGTAGCCCTTGCATATCTTACAAGACATATCTTCCCAAATATTAATTCTTCTTATGTATATCATCGATAGATGTGCTTAACTCCCAATAAAATTGAGAAAATTGGTCCATCTCCATTGAAACATGAAAATGTTTTCATTGTTCTATTTCTATTTCACCTGTTTGATATAACTTGCAGATATTTTATTGGCCACTCTTGTCCATATTTTTCAGTCTGTTTGACATCATTACTCATGCAAGTTTGTTTTAGCTTGTTGCTGATTACTTTGCATTTCTCCAAGAGATGCATAATTGTTGATATTCCCATACCTTTAGTTCATATTAGCAGTCAAGTTTTACACATAAGTGTGTTTCTTTGTCTTTTTACTTCTCATCTAGTTTATATTTCTACCCTTTTACGACATTTGGAGCCCTTTCTTGAACTTCTCGAATTCACTTTTGACTATTTCTTACCTTCTCGTCTACTTGTGTTTCATTTTTCCAAGGTTACTTTTCTTTATTTGTATATACTGTGTGGCCTCGTTGATGGTATGCTAATTTTCTGATTAAGATAGTTGTCCATGTTATTAGATTATCTTTGATGATGCAGTGTCCTTCGCTAAACATATATTTATTATTTCCTTGTTTGAGTAATCTACTACCATGTGCTCTCTGTTAGAGTTTGTTTTCCATGGCTGTTAACATAGCTTCTCTTGCCATGGTCATCCATTCCAGTGATATAGGTATGACTTCTAGTCAAGTTTAGTCTTTCATGTGGAAAACAAACAAAAGATGGGGAAGAAAAATGTACTTTTGTAGGCTCTATAAACTGTTAAATTATTGTCATATTATAACCTATGTGATGATATAGCAGAGATGGATTTTTTTTAATTTGTGGTGATTTATGCCATTGATGGGATTTTAGCAGAGCTTGATTGTGATGTTTTATTGGAAGTTGTAATCACAAAGGTTTTTTTAAGTTTGAAACTTGATAGTTGCATTGGAAGAAGTAAATTTGTGGATGCTATATAATCTGACAAAATGGGTGGCGATGAGAGAAACTTGCTATTTTTACTTTAAAAGGATGATTGGATATGAACACCATGGGAAGCTCAGCATGCAGGGCTGCATTGTAACTAATTTATCCATGCATTATTTTATCTTCAAATCATGTTTGCTACAAATTTATTAGGTAAAATTATCAATATTCTCATGAATTGAATGCAGTTATGATCCATAAACCACTAATATCTATGTTTTGGAAGAATGTTATCATGTGCTATACTGTTGTATTTGGACATGTTCATATTCATTTATGTTGGTAATACATGTTGACGTGCTAAAGGAATCTGCATGGGGGCATGGTGGGTGTTATGGATGAATGTTATTTTTTGGTTTTCATGAAGCATTGAAGCTCCAAAGAGGATCCTTCTTCAATTTTAAGTTGTAATATTTTCTTGGGGAAACAGATTTAGATAGACGTTCATTGTCTCTAGTAACTGACATCTTTAATAGGTTTTTTGTGAGAGCATGACAAGAGTAGTCAAATTGTATGTGTTTATTGCTTTGGTTATTTTTACTTGAGGAAACAACTATAAGCCTGAAAAACTATATAGGCCATGGTTGCCACCTTGGATATGTGATCTCTTTGTTCAATATTGGGGTATCATGGAGAAACATTTATTGGAAATACATGTCAACAAAGATTGGAATTAAAAATTTAGTTTGTGAGGTTTCATGACCTAGCTCTATGAAGTTGCTTTAATTACATTTTCCAAGTATTGATGCACTATGGTTGAACACTAGAAGATTTGGAAAGCATAATGACATTCCCATGCTCCTTCAATTCATCATGGATAAAAATTAGGCACAAGTTGCAACAGGGTGGATGAGTTTCTACAAGACATCTATCCAATTTGCCCACTAATACCAAAAGCTTTACCAATCTAGAAGCTTGCTTTTTGGGGATAGTTCCCTGAGTTAATGCAATAGCACTTTCCCTTACTTTGGAACTGACATTCCTAGTAGTGATTAGTGTTATGCCTTGTTGGAATACTACAGTGACACATTAGATTAAATTGGATACCATGAGGAGTACCTTGGAAAGTTTTGGATTAGGCAGGGAAAATCCACAAATCTTCCAAATGTAGAAACTGTAGGGCATTAAATCCAAATACATTACCTACAATGGAAGTGAAGGAGTTAGTAAGAGAACCTTATTCGAAAAGGTCCAAGAGGTAAGCTAAATAGGAAATAAATTAACTATTAAAATGAGAAGCTACATGGCTCAATTATAGCATAACCAGACTTCTATAGCTAGCCCATTGGGACACATTTCTTGATTGATATTTTTTATGCATTTAATGTCATGGCTTATTTGAACATAGTAGCTAAATACTTCCATTGCATTACATAGGGCATGTATTGTACTATCGTTCAAATCTAAACAATTTTATCCCTCCCCATAATTCATCTTGTTCTAGTTGCAAATATCAAAATATGGGTTGGTCCCAATAATGGCCCCAATTCTATCATTTTCTACTGAAACTTTTCATAATGCGGTTTCATCTGCAAATCTTGTTAGGGAGTTTTGTAATTGACATGTTTATTTTTTTTAAATAGGGACACTTTATTTAGTTGAAGCAGATTTAACTGCCTTTGCTTTTTTTTACAGGAAAGTCTTATGGAGTTAAAATAGGATCATTACTCACATGAATATGCTCTTTTTATGTTGAGCTTCTGCTATGCTATTTTAATATTTCCCATCAGAGTTACATAAAGATATTATTACTTAAACAAATGAAAATTGACATAAAGTACCTATATATTTTGTTTGAGTACTGTAATACTGAGACATTGATTTTAACTGTGTTGTAATATGTAAGAACATTTTGTTTCAAGGTGTTTTCCTGCTGATGCATCTATCTTAGCTCTGCATGCTTGCAAGTTTTCACTATATTTATTTATATGCCTCTGAATGCAATCTACTTAATATGTGATAAATTTTATGGCAAGGATGATCCTTACTTCCACTGCTAGAAATTTCCATCATTTTCACAATCCATATATTCAGCTTCATTCAGATATCAACTTCTCAGCAAATCTTTTGCTCAAATTACACTGAAATATGTGAGTCTGAAGTCTCTACTTGAGCATTATCTATATTCTAGTTTTTCAGTTATTGTGGTTGGGGACCAGCGATCTGACTTCACAAAATCCAAAAGGGGATAGAAGTGGAGATATAAATTCTATGCCCAAAACTAGAGAGCCAATTCTGTACTGAATTTTGATGTTGTGTCCAATTTTCATTTGCCAGGTTATCCATGAAGTCTGTTGTTGCTGTATACTTTCTCAGTATCTCAATAGTTAATTTTACAATTCTATTTGAAGTAATATTTCTTTGTAGATTCTCTCATTCAGGGTTTAAATGATTCTTCCAGAACCTAATGGGTCTAGATTTCCCTTTGATGCTCCATGAAACGGTTAACTGTTAATTTAAATCTCCTTCAACTACATATGCAATCCCATGCCATTGTTTTGATGGATAATTCTGATGGGGTGGAGTTTTGCTTGGTTGATCTCTTTTGGTATTTTCACCTTCATTTAGTAACTAAAAGTCTCAATATTTTACCATGAAGATGCCCATTTCCTTTCTATTTGTGTGAGCTCCACTCCCATTTTAATTCAAACATATTAAGACATTACTTTTTTTATCAGATCGATAGGACATATTAAATGTTTTTTTGGTTAGGTCTCTTATTTCTAAATATTTTGGTATATATACAAATCTATATTTTCTAGGATACCACCACCCTCAGAATGAGGGGTGCGATTGCTGTAATCATTGGGCTGACTCTGGGAAACAATTTTCCCTTGTACTTGGCCTAATTGCTATAGGAATTCTAGTTTTTCTGAGAATAAGCTTCAAAATCAGTATAGAATTCTGGAACTCTAAGATGTAGAATGGAGTCTCTTTGGTGTTGAGGTAAAGAGGACATATTGAGGGACCTAAAATTCCTCTTTTAATAGGGTTAGTCTTAGTCAGGAGCTTGTTGTGGGAAAATAGTAAAAGAAAAGTAATTATTTGGAATGAAAAATTCATCCACATTTTCAGCCAAATGATGTCCCAAGATGAGAGTATTGATTGGAAACCAATTTCTCTTGTATTTGTCCCTAATGCTATGGGAAAACAGCAAAAGAAAATGAATCCTCCTTTGGAATTAAAAAATTCAGCCAAATTTTCTTCCAAATGGTGTTTTTAGATGGGGAAGGTTGTCATCCTAGCAACTTTTGATATAAGTATTTTCATTTTTTGGGGGGATTGATGCTCTTTTACTAGACTTCACATTAATATTTTCTATTCATTATAGATGTGTCTTCAAATGCATTGTGGAAGATATATGTCAACACCTTGATGTTAAACTGGTGAATGGTACCTATCATGAGCAATGGTCGAGGGAAAGTCCCCGATAAAAGTGCAAAATGAAATCCACCCCTTGATTCCCATTCTATCCAATTATCAAGATGGTAATGGGTGCCTTTAATGAAAAATGCATGTATATTAGTTGTATCATTGAGAATCCTCCTAGCCTATCTACTTTTTACATAAACTCAGATATCCATTAATCTAGGTAAAAATGAATCATGTTCTATCCAATGCATCCATTCATATAGGTCTCAATGAATATTCTTTGATACAGTTCACTAATATGTTAATACAGCCAAGTTTAGAAGTTGATTGGAAAAGGGTTCCTATCATAAATATGCAATACACACCTTGATTAAATGATACCCAACCTGACCAATTTTCAACATGGTAAATGGTTCCTATCATTGAAAAGGCATGTAGCTCGATGGTATAGTAGAGAATTTTGCTAGCTAGTCCAATTTTTAATAGAAATTGGGATATCCATTAATCTAGGTTACAATTATTCCTCTTCTATATAATGAATCCATTAATATAGATCCCAGTGAAGCTTCTTCTATGAAAAAACCATCAATGTGGTAAGCATTAGTCTAAAATAAAAACAAATAAGAGGGACAAAAATTGTGTACTAGCCTATCTAATTTTCAACATGGTATTACAAACAAGTATTGTGGTTGATTGGTGGTGGATAGAAACCCTAAGACAAATTTTAGTTGGTGAAACACAGTCTACCATGATAAATCAAAAAATAATTTGGAAACTGTATTTATCTAAATCTCATAAGGTTCCATCTCTATTTCCAATAAGATCTGAGAGTCACATGGGACTTCCATGAAGTTTCCTGCTTTGCATATGTCAAACTATTTTGCTGTTGAAGTGAATTTAAGCATGAATGATGTATCTATAAAAAAATCATTTGTTTCCATAGATACAACACTTATTATGAACCTCATTCTTGTAATTTTCTGTACTAATGTGCACTGTGGGTATTCATTTTTCCATATTTATTTTGCCACTAACTGTTGGAAATTTACTATTTCTTTGAGAACGGTTCTTGTCTTTGTTTATGATTACTCTTAATTTGATCTCCCAACATTCGAAACTTTGGTAAGCTATAAGGTTTGCAATACAACAATAGGCTTTCAAGTGAAGTCCCATGACTTGTGTGTTGGTATCCTCGTCCGTGATATGTACTTGGCCCAAAATTTTTACATGTTCAGCGAATTACTGTAGGATATCCCATTTACTGTTGGAGAAATTCCTTTCACCAGTTTGAATTTTATAACTTTGAAGAGGGTTCCACTGCTGGTTAGGGTAGACTGCCACCTATTTGAATCTTTCCCACCGTAGTCTTTACCTTTGAGGGACTGTAGTATGCATTTATGTGTCTCCTGTAGTAGATTTAGGAATAAATCTTCTAGCAGCAGCAAGTCTGGGTGCATCCTTCAGTTTATTTGGAGTTCTAACATATACAAACATTGTTATGGATCAGCAAGGTCAAGAAACATCTCAGCCAATTTGGAGCATTTTTTGTGACTGGAAAATTAAAGATCCTTCAGGTCTTTTGCGTCTCATTCTTGAATTAAGGTTAGGATTCTCTTCGTAAATTTATTCAAAGAGTCAAGTTTTATGCATTTAATTGATGATAATGAAAAAATTATATGCTAACAAAGAGAATTGTCTCTTAGGTTTGTACATGTCACTGAGCACTAATTTTGTTTGCGAAGAATATCTTTGAGGCTAAAAACCTTACCTATTGTGCACTGAGAGTTGCTGAAATTTTTCATATTGTTTTAAAGAATAGTCTTTACCACGAAGTTAATACCAGATTTTTTGAATAGTCTGATTGCTAAAACATGATTAAGGAGGATAACTCTATTTTAGGAATGCTTCCTTTTCTTAAGAAAGAATTGCAAGACATGTATTTCTTTGAATCCTTGAGTATTGAATACTAATGATACCCACTTTGCAATTTTTTGTTTGTAGTCCTCTTAGAAGCAAAGTGCTACCACATGGTTCACCATGGAAGACCTTGATCAAATCCTAATCCTCCTCCTGTTGCACATCTTCTGAGTGGAGACCTACATTAAACAAAGTTCCTTTCACCCATGTAATGAGACCAATTTTCCTATCACCTGTTTTTTTTCTTTCTAAGAAAATTGTGCTAGAAAAAGCCTTCAACTATATTGTTTGTCATATAATTAAAAAATGAAGCTTTTATGCTAACCACAAAGAGATGTTCATCTGGAAACCTGCCTTCGAACAGTCATTCATCCTTCAAGTTCAGCAAACAAGATAGATGTCTTATGCTAAGTAGTCTCTTCCTAGATTTCCTTTTATGTTCAAATCAAATTCTTGAAGAAGCATAAGCCAATGAATAAATCTTCATCGTTGATTTATTCATTAGGAATTTTGTGTCAGAATGGTCTGGACTATGTAAGAACTAGGTGGTCGGAATTAGAGGAGACTAGTTCCTACCAAGGGATGATGGTTTCAAAGTCAAGCTAAAATATGCATCCAAAGGAAACTGGAGGATAAGGGTGAGGTTTCCAAAGTGAAATAATTTTGCCACAGGAGCAAAACATAACCCTAACACTTGGGTTCAGTGCTGATGAAAACCTTGTCTTGATCACTATTAGGATGCTAAGGTGTGGATTTCTCACTGTACAGGTTGCTGAAACCTGCAGTAGTTCAGGAAGATCAGAGGTAAGGAGTCAAGACCTTCTAAATCTGCAAACTGATCTTCACAATTTGAATGAAAAAGGGTAAAAGATATGCTATTCAAATATCAAGCATATGGAAAATAGGGAACACAACATGTGGATCAATGGTATAGCTTTAATCAATGCCAGTCTGGAATTACAATGGAAAAATTCCTAGGGATCCAACACCATTACAACCAAATCTGCTATCTTTATAGGCATCAATTGACCTAGTCAAGTGTGCCCTAGGCCTTTATTGACGAAAGAAAGTATACCTTAGGCCTGAGAAGTTATGCACCCTCTCAGTCTCAACATTTTATGTTATTTCAAAATTATCAATTTTTGTGAAAATTTGGGGTTTTGACATGTGGTCTCCGAGCATAAGATTCAAACACTAGGCCTTGATGGAGCCCAACTAGCTTTTAGGAAACAGTAACTGAATTATTATGCTAACATATTTTTTTTTCTTTCTTTTAAATGCTATTCAACAGAGAATTGTTTTCTGAAGTTTAAACAGGTAGGTATGGAAAGGCTGGAAGAGTATGCAGAGGAAGAGTCTCCAGTTACTGAAACAGGAAATCTACCAAGAGATCCTATACCAGAGGATTTAACTACCAATTCCTCAGAATTGTTACAAACTATAAAGAACCTAAAAAATGAAATGGAGTCTTTAAAGCGAGAAAATGAAAGGATTCTGAGGGCTCAAGAATAGCTTAATAAGATCATAACTGAGAAGTTTCAAACTAAGGGTAGGGGTAGAAGAACCGAATCAGAAGATACCATTCATCAACGTAAATCTAAAAAGATTAAACATACTAAAACTGAAAGTAGTTCATCTTCTGAAGTGTTTGGTGAACAACTAAATTACCATTCTACCAGTGACATTAGTGATGATAATCAATACACTAAAAAGAGGAAATGTAAACCTTATGAGGATATTTCTGGAGAATTCAAAAAGATAAAAACACCAAACTTTAATGGATAGACCGAGAAGGGGGAGGAAGCTGAATCCCGGTTATCTGGGATGAAGAAGTACTTCCAAATTTATAACTATTCTAACTAGTTAAAGGATAGAATGGCTATATATAACCTCTCAGGAAAGGCTGACATTTGGTGGCAGGACTTGAAAAAAGTTAAGGGAATAAAACAGAAAAATGTAAACTGGAGTACCTTTAAAAGGTATTTCAAAAAGAAATTCCTGTCTGAGCAGTATTATGAGGAGAGAGCCAAAGCATTTTATGAGCTGAAGTTAGGATCAATAACAATTAAGGATCTGAACAGCAAGCTCTTAAGTCTACTTAGGTATGTACCATACCTTGCAGATGAGAAACCAAAGGTACAACAATTCCTTAGCTATCTACATTATCATATTAAAGATAGAATTGAATATGATAACCCAAAGACCTTGGAGGAAGCTATGAGAAAAGATAACTTCTATTTTGAGTAGAATCGGAAGCAAGAAAGCTTGGCCAACTGGAAGGCTAAGAAAAATAATTATCAGTTTGAACAAAAGAAGAGGGATTTTGTGCCTAATAAAAATTCTAAGAACAATAAGGCCAAAAACTATCCTAATAACAAGAACTTCCAAGGAAATAGGAATAATACACCCAACAACCAGAACAATCCTAAAGGTAAGGAATTTGCAAATAATCAGGGAAATTTTACCAAGAACTTTGAGCACAAAGAGCCTATCAAGTGTTGGGAGTACAATGCCCCACACTATGCTTCAGTCTATCTGAACTGAAAGAAGACTGTTAGAAATATTCATACCATATAGGAGGAGATGATCGGGGGAAACTAGCAAGGAGCATGCCTAGAATCAATGCAGCCTTGGAGAACCGACAAGATGAATATTAGACTTCCATGGTGGAAGTAGAAGGTATGATAAATCAGACCCTTGTAACAATTTTGATTGATCAAAGAGCTAGTCTCAATTATATTGCACCTCAAATAGCAGAAAAATGTAAATTATCTATTGAAATTTTTGAGAATGCATGGTTAGTTCAGTTAGCCACTGGTGCTAAAAGAAAAGTAACTTGTTTTATTAAAGAATGTGCAATAGTTATGGATGAATTTGAAATTGTTGTTAAACTTAATGTTTTTCCTCTTGGTTCTTATGATTTGTTGATTAGTATGGACTGGTTAAAACAACATAGAGTAATTCTAAATTGTTATGATAAAAATTTCACATGCTTAAACAGTGATGAAAAACCAGTAAGCGTTAAAGAAATACCTAGAAAAACCACCATAAGGCATATTTTTGCCCTTCAACTTAAGAGAGCTGTTAGAAAGGGATGCAAAGCTTATGCAGTAAAAATTACTAATAAGGAAAGTATAATTAAAACAGATAAGTTGAAAGTGGAAGACATACCAGTCTTAAAAGAATATGTTGATTTATTCCCAGAAGAAATTTTGGGATTACCTCCGAAAAGGGAATTGCATTTCACCATTGAGTTGGTACCGGGTGTAGTACCTAGATCAAAGGCCCCTTATCGAATGAACATACTCAAACTTAATGAATTAAAATCTCAATTAAAATAATTAATTGATAAAAAGTATATTCGACCAAGTGTGTCTCCCTAGGGGGCACCTGTCATATTCGTCAAGAAAAAGGACGGAACTATGCGACTTTGCATAGATTACCGTCAGTTAAACAAGATGACCATAAAAAATCGATATCCCTTACCCCGCATAGATGATTTGTTTGATCAACTACATGGAGCCATGGTGTTTTCAAAAATAGATTTAAGTTCTGGATATCATCAAGTAAGGATTAAAGATGAAGACATCTTTAAGACAGCTTTCAGAACTAGACATGGTCATTACGAATTTGTCGTAATGCCATTCGGGATTACTAATTCCCAAGTTGTTTTTGTGTGTTTAATGAACAACGTGATACATAAGTATTTAGATAATTTTGTGGTCGTGTTTATCGATGACATTCTAATCTATTCAAAAAATGAAGAAGAACATAAAGAACATCTAAAAATTGTTTTGCAAGAGTTGCGAGAACATCAACTCTTCGCAAAGTTTAGTAAATGTGATTTCTTCAAGGATAAGATTAAGTATTTAGGTCACGTAGTGACCAAGGAAGGAATTTCCGTAGATCCTAAAAAGATAAGGGAAATCGAATATTGGCCGATTCCTAAGGATGTGACGGATGTTTGATCTTTCATGGGCATTACCAGTTACTACCGAAGGTTCATTGAAGTTTTTTCGAGGATAGCAAATACAATAACTTCCTTGTAGAAGAAGGGAAAGAAGTTTGACTGGAATAAAAAATGTGAAGAAAGCTTTAAAAAGTTAAAAAATTTATTAACCGACACACCTATTTTAAGAATAGCAGATCCTAATAAAGAATTTGTAGTGTGCACTGACGCCTATAATCATGGCTTAGGTGGTGTTCTGACTCAAGAAGGGCATGTTATTGGCTATGAATCTAGAAAGTTAAAATTTCATGAAAAGAATTATGCAACATATGATTTGCAATTCGTAGCTGTAATACACACCTTAAAGATGTGGCAAAATCACCTAATTAGCAGAAAATTTGTTTTAATGGCTGACAATAAAGGATTGAAGTATCTTTTAGATCAGCCAAATTTAAATTCTAGACAAGTTAGGTGGTTAGCTTTCTTAAGCGAGTATGATTTTGAAATTCAGCATATAAAAGGTAAAGAAAATAAAGTTGTTGATGCATTAAGTAGAAATGAAAGGCTGAATTTTGCAGCAGCTATCAGCACCTATGTTTCAGACTTGGATGAACAGCTTAAAGAAGGAATAGAACAAGATGAAATTTACCAGAATTTGCAAGCTAAAGCTAAATAAAATCCAACAGAAAAATTAATTAGAGGTTATAGTTTAAATGAAAAATAATTTTTACTGTATAAAGATAGAATGTATGTTCCTAACATACCTAAAGTTAAGCTGTTAATTCTAGATGAAATTCATAAAACACCATATTCAGGTCATCCAAGTTATCAAAATACTATAACTATGTTAAGAAAAGAGTATTTCTCGCCAAATATGAAAACTGAAGTAGCATAATATATTGCTAGGTGTTTTGAATGTCAACAAGCAAAACCTAAACATCAACACTCAGCTAGTTTGCTTCAGCCATTGCCCATTCCTAGCTGGAAATGGGAGATAATTAGTCTAGATTTTATTACTGGGATGCCTAAAAATCAAAATCAGAATGATTCTATCATGGTAGTAGTTGATAAGTTAAGCAAAGCAGCTCACTTTATACCTGTTAAAACTACTTAGAAAGCTGCAAACATAGCTGATATTTTTCTAAAATAGATTTTTCGATTACATGGAGTACCAAAAGTCATAATCTCATATAGAGATCCTAAGTTTACAAGAAACTTTTGGAAGTCTTTGTTTAAAGGGTTAAACACCACATTAAATTTTAGTACTTCTTTCCATCCTCAAACAGATGGACAAACTAAAAGGGTAAACCAAGTATTAGAAGATCTATTAAGAATGTATGTGAAAGACCAGCCTGGTAAATGGGAGGACTATTTACATCTGGTAGAATTTGCTTATAATAATAATTATCACACATCAGCCAGATTTAGTCGTTTTGAAATTTTACATGGAAGGAAATGTAATACTCCTATCTCTTGGAGTAATCTAGTAGATAGATTGGTATTAGGTCCAGAACTGTTAAAATAAATGGAAGAAATTGTAAAACAAGTGCAGGGAAATCTAAAAGTGGCACAGGATCGGCAGAAAATTCAAGCAGACTTAAAAAAAACTCCAAAGGAGTTTCAGGTAGGTGAACATGTGTTCATCAAGGTAAGGCCCAAAAAGAGCTCTCTGAGATTGGGGAGTTGTGCGAAATTGGCACCTTGTTATTGTGGCCCATTTGAAATTCGGTCTAGGATTAGACAAGTAGCTTATTAATTAGCATTACCACCTAATTTAAGAGTACATAATGTTTTTCAGATTTTCGTTTTAAAGAAATATGTTCATGATGCTACTCATGTTGTTAACTGGAATGATGTACAGGTGGAACCAGAAGAATATTTTCTGGTGGAACCGGGCTGTATCCTTGGGAGGAGGGAGATTACACTTCAGAACCGTACCATTGGACAGGTGAAGGTGCAATGGAAGCACCTTAGTCCAAAGGAAGACACCTGGGAATTGGAAAGTAAAATGCGAGATGCATATCCAATTCTATTCCAGGGGAATTCTGAGGATGAAGAATAAATAACATCGAGGACGATGTTATATTCTAAGGGGGTGTGTATGTCACATGCCCCAATTTTGTAAAAAATATATTATCATATTTGATGTTATTTCAAGACAATATGTTAAATTTTATGCTAAGTTGTAAATGATGACTCAGCAGAGTCAAGGGTGTGAATGTAATTCTGAATATTTTAATTATAAATAAATAAAAGTGGAGACAACAGCTTGGGAGAATTGTTAAAAGAGTGTTTACTGGTCAAGTTGGTGGAGGAGACTGGGTGGAGAGAAAATAGACAAGTGGCAGCATCCTCAAACACTTCCAATGTTGTAGGTGGCAACCTCCCTACATCTGGGGTCATGATCCCCCAAGAAAGTGGGATCAGAGCAGGTGGCTCAATTAATGACAATTAACCCAAAAAGACCTAGGCAATCTTAACAAGAATACCCATTGAAAAGAGCTGAGGATGCTCATTCCAAGAAAAGAACCATTCAGGTGAATGTACTTCAGAGGATTTCATTGGGAATGGAATTTGTGGAACGTGTTTGAGGGGTAAAATGCAAAAAGTGATTTAGTACAGCTTTTCAACTGAAGGATCTTACTGCTGAGTGCAGAGTTAGTACTGAGTCATTGGACTAGTATCTTGTTCCATGCTCCACCAGTTCTCAGCTAAGGAGACCGAGAACATGCTTAGGGGTCTTGAGAAGTCGCTGTTTGAGTGCTCTCCAGGAGTTGGTAGGGAGGAACGGCCTCCCAACGCTATTGTTTTCCAGCTTTAAACATGTTCTACGATCTTTTATTTACTGTGTTAAAAGTTTATAACTCAGAATGAATGAATAATGAATTATTTACATGTTTTGTAGTGAACTGTTAGAGCTTGTAATCTTTTAGTTATTTGAATATTGAATCTATATTGGATGAAATAATCCTAACCTGTGTTTTTCCCCATCTGGAATTGACCAGACCGTACTCTAGCACAGGCAGTATAATTTAAATAGATGAAATATATGATAGAAAATTGATTTGAATAAAGTTATTATGTATTTCAGAATGATGTAATCTTTTCTTTCTATAGATAGTTGCTTTCAGAAAAGAATATTAATCTTCCTAGTTAGGTTTATTGTTAAAACCAGACTGTGTATTAAGAATACTAGAAAAAGATATAGTCATATTATTTTTACTTATAGCAATGTATTATATTCACGAGTTGTTCAAGTAGGTAAGTTATTTCTTTTATACAGTACTTTCTTCTTAAATTTATACTACTATCCTGAAACAGAGAAGATAGAAACAGCTCAGATATAACGCCTATCTTTTTATGTTAAGCAAAGAATTAAGTATGGTTCTTTTAGTTTATTTCTTTTACTGATAATAATAATAAACTTAACCCGCAACTATTCGAACCCTAGATAGAGTTTAGTAACATATATATTTCTAAAGAAAAATTAATCTAAAGATAAAGAGTATCTTAACAGAGAACTTTATAGCTCCAACAGTAATTTATTTATATAATTAAAATAACTAAGATATGGCAGTAATTTATGTTTAAATTAATACGTATTATAACAAGAAATGGTTTTGTAAACATATTATACATGTAAAGGAAAATGACAGGGTCATAATCCTTATTTCATTTCTTAGTAAGCTAACAGAAATAATACTATTAAATGAACTAAACTAATACAGATTAGTCACAGTATTTTTTAAATAAGTGTATGCACAAATACAAGCTTAAGTATTTATATTATATACAGATAATAGTATTACATAAATAATATCATTTATAAATTAACAATTCTTTAAACAAAATGAAGGAATCTTAAAGTAAGAACCAAAATTTAATTCATTAAACCCTAACCTAAAAATCCTTGAGTACTCAAATGGTTTAAAATTCTATTAACAATAATCTAATCTATTTATTAACAATACAGAAAATATGTTTTTACAAGTTAAATAGGGTTAAAACCCTAGCTTGTAATTCTGAGCTGAAATTACTCAGTTTTCTTTAAAATATACAAAACCATTACAGTAGTAACCCAAGATAAGTAGTAAACTTAGTTCTTTTTATATAACCATTAAAAGAACAATTTAAATTCATTTACACAGAGATAAAATACAAAAACATAAAGGAGAATGAATTTAACTTACACACAGACTGTCTTAAGATATTTACATTATAATAATGAGCTTGAAGGCCAAATGTAAGTAAAAAATTTACCAAAGTACAAAAGAAACTCAGCGAAAAGCTGAATACCCATATCTTGTTATGGAGTATGTACAATATATACATAATATTACAAAACTATAAGTTCAACCCTAATACAAGAGGAGAGTTTCATAAGTTACAGCTTAAAGCCCGAGTCACCTTATGACAAGCAAGGGTTTTAACCAAAACAAAAACTATAAAAACGAAGGACAGCAACCTAATACTGGGTGCAACATGGCTGAGACCTTCTCCAAATGCAAGATCTGTACAAGCATGGGAAACCATATTCGAAATCGGAGCTTACCGTGAACAATTCATGTATCCATTTATACAGCACGACGGTCAACTTTGGAGACGAGCCAACCTGCATTATGAGAACCAAAGTTATTTAAAATTAAAAACTCTTATGCAGAATCGAACAATAAACAGTAATAGCTCTTAATTATTGTTTTTACTCACCTTAAGTGGAAGTGAAAATGATGAAGCCCCAGACGAACAGTAACACCATGACCAATGCTAAAAGGAGCCAAACCCTCATTCTTGCCGAGGATGGAGACGACGGGACTCTGGTGTTTTTCACAACTATCAGCAGAGGTGGGGGTATGCTTGAGAAAAGGATACGAAGAAGTCAATTAGCATGTAATTGGACTGTTACCAACATACAAGCAGGAAAACTAAAACCCTACAACGAAGGAGTTTTGCAATCACATACAATAAGCTCAAGCTTTCACCAATGACAGACCATGACAGAGGAGCAGCAAAAAAGAGTTTCAAGCGACCGTAAATCCATATACAAGGAAGGCAGTAAAATTTGATCGAAGTAAAGAAATCACAGA
The DNA here is from genome assembly GCA_001517045.1 of Pseudotsuga menziesii. Classification (NCBI taxonomy): domain Eukaryota; kingdom Viridiplantae; phylum Streptophyta; class Pinopsida; order Pinales; family Pinaceae; genus Pseudotsuga; species Pseudotsuga menziesii. Next base: position 570,326 of record LPNX010440234.1, read on the forward strand.
GGAGGCAAGCAATAGAATCTAGCTCAAGGGAGTAAGCCATGATAAAAGCCAGCGTTGGATCCTATGTAGCTATCTGCAACTCACGGCCACCATGGGAGCTTGTAAAGCAGCCCACAGGGCCAACGTAAATGTTGGAGATCGAATGAGCCAAGGGTTAGGGTTAAAAACTATTTATGCAACCAGTGCATGGCCAATAAACTTCCATGTGGCCGCATCAATATAATCATGCAGTGGGTCGACTTTCCATAGTCACCTACACTTCATATCAATCATTTAAATCACCCAATGATTTCATCAAATAGCGTATGATCTCTATATTTTGCATGGGGTTCACATATTATGATAATTGTTTAACGTTAATATCTAGCTCATCATTGGCATTGGTTTGCAACGTTATTATAACGTTGACTTAATACATAACAAAATCCTTATCCTCGTAACCCAAAAGAAATACATTATATAATTTATCAATAACCAATGTTATGAGGTATCGCTAGTAAAAGCTAGTGAGAATTATGTTTCTTTTCACATAGTAAGTTATACTAATAAGTATCGTGGGGAGACGTTACAAAGATATATAAATGTTTGTCGTAGTAATAAGCATAATCCCTATATAGGTATTAACCCCTTTTGAATTAAGTTACAAACCATCAAAGCTTATAGTAATATCATCATTGTGAAATAGGGTGTAATAACTAAGTTGTTACTTATAGTATTTTATGATAAATTATGAAGTCATTGACTTATAAACAGTTTAATGAATAGTGTAAGAATATCTATATTTTAGTTCCAGTTCTTTTCATGGTGGTGTAAATGATTACACAACTTTCAACTTGAGTAATTTGCATAGTGTCATTGGGTAGGATCATAAGTATTATGCAAATATAACACTAATAAAACCTTTTATGCTGATAAACAAATAGTTTATACACGTTTTTAAATTTTAGAAACTAGCAAAGTTTTGATAGCAAACTATGTAATGGCAAAGTGAAATGTAAGAACATTTTCCTATGAACTTTTTTACTTAATACAGATCCATGAGATCTTATCTTAGAAGTTGTGGAAGTTCTCATTACTTGGAGTATAGTTTTACAATCTTACCAAATTACCAAGGTTAACTTAAGATGAAAAGATTGGCTCGATAATAAAAACACCAACCCTGGAAGTTGTTCTTAGATAGAACCAAATACAAGAAATGTAACATAGAATTGCTAGGGTATGCATTTTTGCAAATAAAGAATATCAAGAAGATAAAATAAACTACTCAGAATCAAAGGAAGCAGTACTATCACTACATACTCTATAGGAAGAAATACAAGCATCTGAACTTTGTTTACAATAGCAACAGAAGAAAACAAACTCTGTTACCTTACAGAAGTAGGTTGGATTACAATAGCTTATAATCTAAGCTTATTAATTGTAAATAGAAATATTGCAGGATGCTTTATGAATTTAAAGACAATACTCGGTCATTTATACCTATAAACCTGTAAGAACAAATAATCCATCTGCGTTAGCATAAATGCTAAGTAAGCCCCATAATTCAAAGTCATATTCCACCTACTATCATAAATAGAAATAATCAGTAAACCAAATATAGAATTAATGCGCAAGATAAATTTAAGATTGTGTTAATAAGAAAACTGCTGAGTTAACATAAGTGAGTTTATGCAAATTAATATATTAACTGTTTCTCTTTTTGCTAACCGTTAACTATTAATAAACTACAGTCTCAGCATTTTATGTTATTTCAAAATTTTAAATTTTTGTGAAAATTTGGGGTTTGGACATCAGTGAATGTACTGATTAACTCTTCCTTATAGCACAAGTCTCTAAGAATGGTTTAGGTACCACATGAAAATTTGCAAACTTTTATGGGTGGAAAGGCATGCACCGTTATATCTCATGCAACTCCATTTAAACTGATGATGTTAAAACATCATGCAACTTGACCCCAAGTCTTTATTACCCCTTTAAGGATAGCACAAACACAAGTCTACTTAATGTTACAATGTGACGGTATAATTACTGAAGGCAATGGTTGTAGTATGTCACCTCAATCCATTATACTCATTCTTTGTGTTGGTAGTACTAGTAACCTAGTGGGAGAGTGACTATTTCTCTTGATCAGCTTACAAGTAGACTCATTAGCAGATATCAAGCTAGTTGTATCAACTTCTTGACTTTTACTTGTTGCAGGTGTCAATTTTTTGAATTTACTTCTTTTAACATATCTCTGTCTGCCTGAGAAAGCTCATGAAGGTGTTTATCATGTCCATTCCCTATTGGAGTTTGCTTATCTGGAGTTGTCACTGAGAGATTTGTAGTATTTTTTACTGTAAAATGAACATGTGATTTAATTGGAGCCTTGTTTCCATTGGGGTTGTTTTTGGCCCAACTCTCAAGATGATGAAGAAACACAATCAGTGAAAAAACATACAATTCTATTTTTTGTTTCTCTGCATAGTGAAAAGTTTGAACGAGTGTCAACTTGTTGTGTCTAGGTAACCTTTGATCTAAGACAAATCAGTATCCAGTGTAATATTATGCTCCCTTATCTCGATGAGAAGATCTTTAGCTTCTTGGAACCATTTTGCATTTCCAAAGACATTGATCATTCTGTTATATAAAATCATATCAAGATATAGGTTTACAACCTTTAACTTGGAGAAAAGTGAGATTGCATTTGAGTATTCCTTCAGCTTTCTGGCCAATTCAATAAGGGTACTATATGTCATAAGATCAACAGTGATTATTTCTTGCTCCATTTTTTGTAACCACTTTAAGGCAGAATCAAACTTACCTGGAATTGAGAAATATGAAGATCTGTACAATCTGTTTTTTTAAAGAATTAAACTTCAAATGTAATTATAATTTTGGTATTGGTGGAAGTTTCTCATGCTTTGCATGTTAAATTGGAATTTTAGAGATGGAGGTTCATACTCCTAGTGCACAAGTTATACCTAAGGCGGTTCAAAATACTGTCAATAAAGCTACTCATCTCCTAATCAAGCCTTCTGTAGCAAAGTCTGCAGGCAACAAGTTGTCCAAACAAGCAAATTCAAGACGAAATTGCACAACAGAAGTTTAAAATACTAAACAGGCCATAGACAGGAAAGTTTTGTCAGGAAAATGTAGTAATCCCATTGTATGTGGTAAATTTCAAGTAAGATATATATTATCCATTAACGTCCATGTGTAATAATGCAATTTTCAGATATTGTGCTAAAAAGAGTGCTACATAAGAAAACCAAGCAATGAAAAGGCAAAAGCTTGAAGTGGGACGATTAAGGCAGGCGACATGATTGTTTAATTGAATGTTCATTTTTTTGATATTGTTTTTGTTGAATGATTTTAACACGCATTGTGCGGATGGGTTATGTTTAGGATAGGGAGAGCGATGCATGTTTGGTATAGAGAGAGGGTTGTATGTCTGTTAGTTTTATACTTTTCTTTTAATTTTTATTTCAGATTCTTAAGGTAAAACAACACATTTTTCCACACAAAACAAATCCAAACAAAGGTTCAACTTCTTCTATAGATAAAAAAAATGAAAGAAAATGGAACTCATCCTTGAAGGCTGAGTGTGCTTCTGTCAATCCTACATCTTGGATATTTTATGCATATTCCTTTCCTACCTAGTATAAATTGTGATAATGACCATGCTTTTTTGTAGTTAGCGAAATTCACTTTTTGTTTTCTTTTGTTGTTGAAAAAGTGTTTTTTTTTCAATGTAGAACATTTGAGCATCTCCACAAGCAATCCCTAGCTCATGTAAGAACAATATCATTCATCTTTCCTTAGTTTTTTAAGTGGTTAGTGTCCCCAGTGTCTCATTGTAGAAGAAATCTATTTCAGGATAGTACTGGTGCACCTTTACAAAAGTACAAAACATTAATACTCACAATACCGAAGGATCCTGGACTTGAAACAACTTAGAGAAGTCGGCCTACAAGGTATTTTGTTGAATCAATTGTTTGCAAACTCTCAAGTTTGTGTGAATGTTAACTTGCACTAGTGCATTTCATTATTTACAAGGAAACCATAAGGGCTTGAAAATCAACATACATTTCTGACATATTCTTCTTTTATTTATTAAGTTTTAAGAGTGCAAATGGGCTTGAAGAAGAGATGTTTGTAAGCAGGAATATTTCACCTTCTGCAGATAGAAGTTGTTCCTCTGGTCTGAATGGTTCAGATCCAGAACAAATGAACAACAACGGATGAAGACCCTCCCTGGATATCGTAGATAGCTGGAATGCCTGCTTCGACAGTAAACCTATGTACCTACAATCAGATTAAACACACAAACACATCAAAGCTACTAGAACATAATCTATTAATCCATGTCAATGACTAAGGAATCCAACAACATTTACATGTGAAATCAAACAACAACAGAAATGTGGGATGGAAATTAGCTTTGCATTAGAATAAAATTGAGAATTTTACAACCAATTAAGCCTTAGTGTTGACATGCATCTCCATGAAACCAACACTTCATCCCAATAAGCTCCAACCTTGCTCTCTATGCTCTCCAATAGCTTGGGCCAAGTGGTCAATCCAACAGCATAACAATACCTGTATAGTTCTCCCCTCAACCATGGACATGAGATTGTATTTATAAGGCTCAATGGATAGGAATGGTTGAGATATTTGTGGATGAGGTGGCCTCTAAGATCCTATAATGGGGTTTCTCTGGTTCAACTGACCCACAACATTAGGGATAAGAGAGGACACGAGGCTCACGATCTAGAAGCCTCGAGAAACCTCTATTTTTTCCCATTTTACCTAGGGTACCTCCTTTTGCCTCTTATGACAGAGTGGTTCAGGTAAAAAATGCTTATGGGCCAAAGACTATAAGCGGTGGCATCGCTTATAGTAAACAAGGTACAGGCGATGCGAGCTAGGTACCACTCATGGATAATGAGGAAAGCACTGTGCTTAGTATTTTTATGAAATATTGACAATCAACATGGGTTTTCTCTCCAAGTGCTGGGATTTAAGGCCAAATATGTAAATCAAAGGTCTTATCACATGGTGGTGACAGGATTTTGGTATAACAGGATACCCCCCAAAGCATGAGTTTTAGAGGGATACGATAAATGAGAGCTTTGAGAGAACAAGTCGTTGCTACGAGGTGAAAATGTTGGCTCGATCGGAGCATGTAGTCAAGTAGGAATCTGTAGTACATCAATAATTTTGAATCATAGACACAAGTGACCAACTCATGGATGTAGACCAATAGAAGGTAGATCCATGAGAGGAATAAACAAGCATGGCTACTGGAATACATCGTAGATCCATGTGATAGAAGACTCAAACATGGACATAGCTACCAGACATACAATGTAGATCTATGTCATCCAGACGCAAATTTGAGCATAGCCACGACCATACAAATTTGGATCCATGGTAGATATAGAAAACTCCATCGCAACCTGGGGAAAAGCAATGAGCACTTTAAACAAATACCCAGGGTCTTCGTCTCGTCTTCCGCAAAGTACAATTCTATCCATGTGATTATAATGATTTGTAGTCGAAGATGGTAGAAACCATTTGATTACCAGCCAATGATGTGAACCATTAACAAGTGTGAGGGAGATCACCATTGATGTCAATGATTCCCAAGGTACCCTAGTATAATCCACTGAGTGTGAATAGATGTCCTGATGTCAAACACCCAGTTGATTCCATCGATCAAATGCCAATGATGTGAACCTATGTCGAGAGCGAGAGAATCTGTCATTAAGGCATACAGATCTCAAGGCACTAAGTTTTTGTTTCTAAGACTATTTCCAGGATGATGAGCTGATGTCGATGGGAATAGTCTCGTTGAAGGAGGGCAATGATGAGTCCCACATCAATGACACAAAACTTGGAACATAGTTCTGGAATGATGTGAATGTAGTAACCATAGGACTAACTCAAAAGTACTGACACGGATAATTTTTTGACTGCAAAGGTAAAATTCTTCAACTTCCCTTTGAACATCAGGCGACAAGACACAAGACTTTGTAGCATGACTAGACAATCTAGACACACAATGAGATAGTGGACAATGCATTCTTTTGAAAGACTGAAAGGAGTGGCATGACTCATGAAAGTGGATCGTCACAGAGATCAGCTGAATACCCAATTGATTGACATGATATGCAGATAAGTGCCATGTTCAAAGGTAACGACAAACTACTGCCATTTATTTGCAAAATTATTTTCTTCCAATTTCCCCCATCATGATCGATGAGTGCCTCTTTTTGGTTTTACGAGTTCAAATAAGGTAACAAACACTCAGTATAGCTTGTCAGAAGACAAGTCCAGACTCATATGTTTTATGAACCTGAGAGAGGAGGGGTTCATTCCCAAAATGGGTCTCTCAATGTTTAATTTAATGAGTCCAATGAAAGAAAACTCAGTATCGTTCACATTTAGAGAGTCTAAACGATTACGGAAGAAGACTCCAAAGGGGTCCTTTTTCGTATGATTTAGTCTCTAAGGCCCGAAAAAGTGCAAAATCATACCTTAGAGAACTCTTCCAGTCATGATTGGTTGGAGTGTTCCTTTTTCATAAATAGTCTATCCAAACTGAAAAAGAGATAACCTACCATCAGAGAGACGACTCTTCAAATACTTTAACGAGCGTGAAGAAGACAATATCGCTCGACAATCTTTTTCGTATTTAGGGATCCTAATAATAGTTTAAAGAGGACTCCATGAGGTTTCTTTACATAATGTCAATTTTTACGAGCCTAGAAAGAATCGAAAACAGACTCGATGATATTTTCATGTTTAAGGAGCCTGAAAAGAAGTGAAAGAAGACTACATAGGTTTCTTTACACAATATCAATTTTTTATGAGCCTCGAAAGAATCGGAAACGGACTCGGACCTTTGATACTAGGTTTAAGGAGCATGACCAAAGTGTCGCAACAAATGCTCATCAAATTTTTCCATTTTATGGAAGTGCAAAAAAGTCATAAACAAACTCCCAAAGCTTTTTGCTATAGTTCTACTATCCTGCAATCGACTCAAAAACAAGCATTAAATGCGCTCATGATGAACATTATGGGATTACGATAGATAAATTTCGAATAAAAGTGATTTTAAACCAAAACTATGATATATCAAACCCTAAAAATGTGTATATAAGTCATGTAAATAGTAAAAAATCAAATCATTTTACTATTTACCTATAGTGGAGAGCATTTGGAGCATTTTCCTAATCAGATCTTTAGCAACTGATATCGGGAGTTCCCACTATCAGATTTGAGGGCCGTCAGTTGCAGGCATGGGGAATTCACTTGTTGACCAATATCCTATCATGTTAGTTCATATTGTGGGTTTTAAAATTATAAAAAATTGAACCAATATATTGCAGGTATTTGGGGGATGAGGGGTTTAAGGTGGGGGTGGGTAGGGTTGTTTATAGGGATTGAGGTATAAAAAGGGGTGAGGAGGAGGTTTTAAGTATTGGGAGGGAGTTTCAACAAAAAGAGTTTGGCCCAATATCTCTGGAAATTAAGGGTATTCTTTAATATCCCACGATCGCACCTACTATGCGAGATGTTCACTAAGTGAAGTCCCCATGGTTGTAGGTAACAGCTAAAACCTTACTCTTTCCTTTCATAGTCTTCATTTTGAGTTTTTATGGGGTTTTGGGATTATAGGGAAATCCCTAAAACCATGGAAATGGACACCGCACATACCCCTTGCGGGATACGTGGTACCCAACTAGAACCGTGCCTAAAACACAGCTGATAGGTGGTGCCACTGCCTGTCTCCAATGGTGCACAGGCGGTGCCAGCCGTGGAGATTGGAAACTAATAGCATAAGCTATAATAAACCATTATTTTCATTTTAAATGATTAGAGATGATTCTAATGGGTGCTATGATTGTTTTTGGCAGGTTTTTGTTACTCAATCATGGTGATATGGAAAGAAATACAACATGACAATGATGATGCCTTTGCTGAAAGAAATGCAAGCTGTATAGTCGCATTATGGGAATGTGATCTCTTAAAATTCTTCTGGATTCCAAGCATGGTATCACATGAGAGGTTGTTAGAGTACATACTTCAGATGTGGAATCTGGAGCAGCAGTATTTCAAGGTTGGGGCCCACATTCTGAAAGTGGAGGTAGAGGACATCTACTTCTTGACTGGACTCTCAAGATGGGGTGCCCCCATCTCATTGACAGGTTCCCGTGGAGGGGACATTTCCACTCAAGATTTGATAAATCATCACTGTGCTCAAGGGACAAGGACATCGGGGAAGAAAATGCCCATCAGAGCAGTGACGGATGGACCCCTTCGAATTGTGTTATTTTCCATGCAGAGGGTGTCCGGGAGTTAGGGTGTGCACCAAGAATCTAGGGCACACATGTTACATTCCATAGAGGCCATGCCACCCACGGTATTCAACTGGGCGAAAGACATGCTTTCAATATTCAAATATCAACTGAATAAGTGTCGGCAGGGAGAGCTCCCCCCATCTCCCCCCCAACTCTTACTTCCTCATACTAACCTCCCCCCCCGCTTTGTCTCTCCCTACCCCATAAATATCACTAACCCATTCTCCATTATATCTCACTCCCCAACTCATCCACCTATACCTGACCCCCACCCCGCTATCTATTCCCCATCCATCTCTCTCTCTCTCTCTCTCACACACACACACACACACATCCATATGTCCCCGACTACATCTAGCATCTCCCTCATCTCTATATCTCTCACCCCAATATTGTTTGCATTATTTGTTTGTATAAACAACAACAGTCCATGCCCGATAAACACTCTAACATATTTCAAGCATTTTCATAGTCCACGTACAATTTCAGGTCGCAAATAGTATGTTCATTCTCTTCATCACCAGAATAACACACAAAATGTTGATTGCATTAACTATCTTTATCACAAGTGTCTAAGGATTGCTTAGAGCACCAAATACATTAGACAAGGGACAAGAATTCAATAGAAAAACAAAATAAACCATCTCCAATTATTCAATAATCATTTCCTTGCAATTGAGGAGCTAGCAAAGGAAACATTTCATTGGTCATTGTGGTGGAGTATCTAGAGACAATTGAGAAAGAAATAAACCAACCTTGGAGAATATCCCATTGAGGAGCAACATAGAGCATCTCCACCATTTTTTTCCTTGCAATTGAGGATCTCACAAAGGAAATATTTCATTGGTCATTCTGGTGAAGTATGTAGAAACAATTGAGTAAGAAAGAAACCAAGCTTGGGGATTCTCTCATTGAGGAGCACCATAGAGAATCCCCACCATTTTTTTTCTTGCAATTGAGGAGATATAAAACGAAACGTTTTATTAGTCATTGTGATGGATTAGATAGACACAATTAAGCAAGAAAAAAACCAAGCTTGGGGAATATCCCATTGAGGATAACCATAGAGCATCTCGACCATTGTTTTTCTTGCAATTGAGGAGCTAGCAAAGGAAACATTTCATTGGTAGTTGTGGTTGAGTACCTAGACACAATTGAGCAAGAAAGATACCAATATTGGAGAATATCCCATTGAGGATCATCATAGAGCATCGACACCATTGTTTTTATTGTAATTGAGGAGCTAGAAAAGGAAACATTTCATTGGTCATTGTGGTGGATTATCTCTAGACACAATTGAGAAAGAATGAAACCAAGCTTGGAAAATATCCCCTTGAGGAGCACCATAGAGCATATCCACCATTATTTTTCTTACGATTGAGGAACTAGATAAGGCAACATTTCATTGGTCATTGTGCTGGAGTATTTAGACACAATTGAGAAAGAAAGAAATCAAGCTTGGGGAATCTCCCATTGAGGAGCACTATATATCATTGATCACTGTGGTGATGGGAAATTCACGCAATTAAGCAAGAAAATCGGTAAGGAAGATGATACCCATTGAAATCCTTGAAGAAATAAAATAAAATAAAATAAATGGTATGATCAATCAAAGATGCTCTATGGACACTTAACCAATTATGATTGTAGAGGATTCCACAATTCTTCCTACCAATCTCCAACAAGAAAGACAAAAGAATTCACTTAAAAGGCCTTCAATTTCCATAACAGTTGAACAACGACTACCGCATGGCACCAATCAAGGAGTAAAACATAGGTGCACATCAAGGAATCCTAAAACCTTTTTAGATTTACTTGGATGTGGGTATACAAGTGACGAAGTTAGAGAGTCATTGCATGGCGACTATATGCTTGAAGGAGGATTTCCAACTACCACCATCCAACCAACATCAAGTGACATAAGGAAATGAAACTCATGTTGAAACACCATGCCAACCATGTGATATGGTACAAGGTGCAATTCCAACCTCCCTTCCCCCGTTATCAACTTCACACTGAAGAACTCTAAAACATATACATATTGATGAAAGTCTCATTGGTTTGCTTCAAGGTACATTTTCTAAACGTAGTATTGCATATCAATCTCAATAGATACTTGTCAACTATTTTGATTCTAAATGTGATGGAGATAAATATAGATTATTTATATAATTATTAAAATCTAGGTCTATGACTGTTGTTAGGAGAAACTTGAGGATACAGATGATAAAAACTTCTGAACCAAGTTCTCATATTGTTAGAAGTTTAACTTAGATGCATTTAGTACAATTTGAAAGAAATCTCGTTCAAAGGATCACAATGCAACTCGTCGTGTGTTTTCACAACCAATCGTGAGACAAAACACTAGGTCCCTTCGACTTCTTAACCCTACATCCAAACTTATACAGTTGGATATCAAAACAATCTGTCGGTATTGTTCTGGAAGAGAACAACTTGAGTCTATTCAAACATATGTCTGGGCCTTCATTGGCAAGTTTCCACACTCTGATATGAAGCTCATTGATGGGGTAAAGGGTGCAATATTTTTGACGTGACGATAGTAAACCTTTGTCCAACTAAAAAGATGCACTAAAATTGAGAAACGGTTCAAGGGATTGTGAGCCCCTGATTAAACATTTTCTTGACATGACAAACATAATTATATGAGATATTTAGGCATGAACATAATGAACTTAACTTGGGCCAAAGATCCTTTGAGAAATGAAAACAATGGTATGTTAACATAAACACAAATTGTAACACATGTTGTTGTCAATATCACATTGAGTACGATTATCACTATGACACATATACACATATATTGTGTGTATTGCATAACATTCTTGTGCAGGAATGCTCAACTACATTTCCACCGACATCATCTAGAGACTTTATTCATACGATTTTGTGTAGAAGGACAGAAGGTTGCACATTTTATCAAAGGCCTTGCATAGGTGGGACATGCCCATGGTATGGTGGAATGGCATTTTTGGACAAATTCATACATGTAACCAATGAGCATGAACTTGGGAGACATGAAGTGAACTTGTGGTCATTCAAATATTTCACATATGATATGGATGAAGGGAATGCAAAAAAAAAATACAATTGGTCACCTCTCAAGTTAGTAACGAGTTCCTGAATAGTATTTTTTCTTCATATTTATATTTCATATATGTAACAATCTATTGATATGTACATCTTTATTGTTGATCTACCAGGTACGGGTTTGCAACTTCATGGAGGAATTATTTGAAGAGACACAATAGTATGTAAAGAATGTACATGTGGCTCGCTGGCAAGATGGGTAGTTTAGAAGTTTTAGGGTTACATTTCCTTTTGGAACTATCTTATCAGTGGTCAATTTTGAAGAAAACTGCACTCTTAAACTACAAAATGAGGTTCAGAGTCAATATTATCACTTAGACCAGGTCAGCGTAATGGTCCACATCACCTATAGACATGGGGCATTAGTATTGAGGAAAAAATGGTTATAGTGAAGGATTGACACTGTTACATAAGTGATGACAACTGTCATGACTTGGATTTTTTACAACACAACTTTCAATTGTTCGACAATCGCTTGAAGGATAACAATATACAGATGTAGCAACATTGTATTTGGTCTGATGGTTGTGTGGGGAAATTCAAAAATTCCCATGTATTTCAATGGTTGTGTATTCTTGTTGGAGGAGCTAGTTGGTGAGCCGACTAATTCAAATAGCTGACTAATTAGAGATTAGGTCAGCCACATAAGGTTGTGTCGGTTGACCAAACCGATAGGTAGTTATATGTAACTGTTTGTAAATCATATATATTAGGCTGTTGAGCCAAATGAGAACTTGGTTTAGTTCTGTGTTTGTATGGACCCTCATGATATAATATAATATGTTATTCTACATCTATGTTCTTATCTCTTGTCTATTATGTCTGTCTGATTTAATGTGTATTATTGGTAACCCTCTGTGATCTATGAGATTACGACATTGGTTCCAATGCCAGTAGTACATATCTGAGATGCCTATTAGCAGATGATATCAGAACCTAAGATTAATAATTGGTGGGAGCGTAAGATAGCAAATTATTTGTAGAATTATGTGAGGAGAAATAGATTAACCACCGCTCAGGTGAAGGAGAGATTCTTCACTAAAACTCATGAGAAGTTCATAGAATCGGTACCCCAACTTTTGAAAAAACTTCTGGATGAAAAATATAAAAGCAACTAAGGACCAACAGCTTCTAGAGAGACTGATTCGAGGGGGAAGAATAAACCTGTTGAAGTGGTTTGAGAATATCACTGATGAATTCTACAAGGAGCAAGCCATAGAAGAAATAACTTCAGTAGAAACCATTCAAAATAAATTCTATACAGACCTTACCGAGCAATTCCTATGCTCCCTACTGACCGTACTATTCAAATTCCTGATAGAAAAAGGAGTGGGTCATATTGTAGAACCTCGTCCATTACTGCATGAATTGCCACCAAATTCTAACTAGGTAGAAAAACAGAAAAAGTGGAAGAAATTTATTGCCGAAAGGGAGTAGGAATACTTCCTAAGCAAGTAAACAGAACTATCCAAGATTTCTAAAGTGTCGAGTAGGATATCGGGGGGAGGGCGGGTAGCTGGTCGTATGTCGAGGTAAAGTGAAGAGGCTCCTAGTCAACTAGAAGGAGATACCATCACAAGAAATGAAAAGTCAACCTAAAAAGGAAATCGAACAGACAGTGAAACATAAAGGTACGACAGATTTACGTAGAATAGAGAGAGAGAAGAGGCTGAAAAGAAGGGAAGAAAGAATAGAAAGGGCTATAACACTGCAAAGAGGAATGAATACTAGGGTGACAGACCAAAAAATAAATCCACCACAGTCGGGTCATGACCGACAGGAAGAAGACGTGGATGAAGGAGCATCACCCATGGAAGAAGACTTATGGATAGAGCAGCATGAAGCTATCCAAATAGAAATTCCCTAGGAGATAAGACCTCTGTCCCCAACGAATCCAAGTACTAGGATTTAATCCATTGTCGAAGAAGACCTAATACTAAGAGCTGGTGAGTTTGGTATATGGAGCCGACTAGCCGATGAGGTGAATGATGATAATCATCTAGTGATCCCTCGATCGGAGGAAGGAAACTGGGTCATGCTTCAGGCATACCCTTCCAATCATAGTATCCACTTACTTTACTCGACACATGAAGGAGCACCACCCCTACCAAATACAGCTTTGAGAAATACAGAATAGTCGAACTTGCAGACAAATAAGTGCAGTTGGACATCGATAGGAGAAGTTGACCCGAACTGACTGCTTGTTAAAGAAGAAACAACAAACAAAACGACCAACGAGAATGAAGTTCCATCGAAAACAACTCTACACAATGAGACAAACAAAACATCCCACAACCCCCACCTCCTAGAGGAGATAGAGACAGCAATTTCGACATGGGTCACAGATCAGCACATATCCCTCTATACGAGGATGACGAAGATCCTAGATAACATTGGTTCGTCTATGAGTCGACATGGGAGGTAAATCAAGTTACAACTGAAGATCGACATATGGCACAATTTTTTGGTGCCTTGAGGAAAAGAGCACTAACGTGGTACATGACCTGTATTCAGAGAAACCTTCAAGCTTCTAAAGCAGAAATTAAGGTGCAATTCCTATCTTTCTTTAAAACTCCAGACGCAAAAAATCTGGCAGCTAAAAAGTTGAAAACAACATCTCAAAATCTAGAAGAGTCTATCTAAGAATATGGAAAATGATGGAAAGACCTCCTTAGCCAACTGGATTATGTAATTTATGAACAACTATTAATTCAGTGGTTCCTTGCAGGTCTATCACAGAAAATTCAGTGGCACATAAGCTTGGAGACGTTTAAAATGTACGAAGATGTGCTTACTAAATCTCTACAAGTGGAGATGGATAAATATTTCCCAGCATATCCCACTGATACTAGACTGGAAGAATAGCTAGAAATCATTAAAATAGTTGAACCTAAAGAATCACGATGTCTGGTGCACAAAATGATTAATAGTTAGACAAGCTAAAGATAACTATCGACAAGACACAAGTCGACAGGACATTTTATTTTTTTAGACAAAGTGCTTCTATGACATATGCCAAGAAAATGGAGAACACACAAAAAAAGATTTCTCGTATAACATGAAAAATGGCAAAGCATATTGGTGTGAAATCTATGAAGTCAAAAGTCATGCCATGACCAACTGCCACTTAAACTTAAAGAACCGACAAAAATACCAAGCAGTCTACCAGAAAAACCCAGTTTCGCAGAACAATGATAACAACCAGCAATGCAATGATCAAAAGGAACCGAATAATCAAAGATATGAAGTCCGTCGATATGAGCGCCATTTCAACAATTGTCGTGGAGGATATTGTTAGCTGGAATATTTAACCTCCTGTGGACAGTAAGGTGTTCCATTGGTTTGAATGGTTCAGATCCAGAACAAATAGATCACAGAGGGTGATAAATTTCCCTAGATGCTGTAGATATCTGGAATACAAGTCTTTGATAGTTCACCTGTGTACCTGCAAAAGAGCTCAACACGAAACGAATCAAAGAAACTAGAATATGATCTACTAATCTATGCTAGTGACTAAGAAATCTAGCAATATATATTTGAAATCAAACATCAACAATATATATGGGACATAAAATCAACTTGCATTAGAAATATGAAGAAGTTTACAACCAAGCCTTAGTGTTGACATTCATCTCCATGAAACCAGCACTTCATCCCCAAAAGCTCTAACTCTAGCTCTCTATGCTCTCTCCAAATGATCTTGGACCAAGAATCAATCCAACAGCATAACAATACCTTCAATGTTATCCCCTCAACCATGGCTATGAGCTCATATTTATAGGGCTTTAATGGATAGAGATGGTTGAGAAATTAGTGGGTGAGGTGGCCTCTAAGATCCTAGGATGAGGGATCTCAAGCTCAACCAACCCACAACAGTAGGGATAAGGCAGTACATTAGGCTTATCATCTAGAAGCCTCAATAAACTTCTTTTTTTCCCTTTTTACCTAGGGTACTACGCTTCTCCTTCTATGACAGAGTAGTTCTGGTAATAACCGCCTATGGACCAAGGGAAATGAGTGGTGGCACCGCTTGTGGACAACTGATGAAAGGCGGTGCGAGCAGGGGTACTGCTCCTGGACAAAGGGGCATGCGTGGTGCTGGGAATTTGTATGACAGACTGATAAAAAACCATTTAGTCTTTACTCCAGAAGCTGGGATTCAGGGCAAGTAGGTATGTCAAATGTCTTATCACATGATGGTGATAGGATTTTGGTATAACAGGATGCCCCCGAAAGCATGAGTCTTAGAGTGATACGATAAACGAGAGCTTTGAGAACAAGTTGTTGCCAGGAGATGAAAATGTCGGCTCGATCGGAGTATGCAGTCAAGTAGGCATTGCTAGTACATCAATATGTTGACTCATAGACACAAGTAACCAAACTCATAGCTGTAGACCAATACAAGGCAGATCCATGAGTGGAATAAACAAGCATGGATACTAGAATACAGTGTAGATCCATGTGATAGAGGACTCAAACTTGGACATAGATACCAGAAATACAACATAGATCTATGTCATACGGACACAAATTTGAGCATAGACACGACCATACAAATGTGGATCCATGCTAGATATACAAAACTCCATCGCAACCTGGGGAAAATTCAATGAGCGCTTTTAAACAAATGCCCAAGTTCTTCGTCTCATCTTCCACAAAGTACGATTGTATCCATGTGATTACAATGATCTGAAGTCGAACATGGTAGAAACCACTTGATTACCGGCTAATGATGCGAACCGTTAACAAGTGAGAGGGATATCACCATTAATGTCAATGATTCCCAAGGTACCCTAGTACAATATACTGAGTGCAAATAGATGTCCTGATGTTGAACACCCAGTCGATTCTATTGATCAAAGGTCAATGATGTGAACCTATGTCGAGAGCGAGAGAATATGTCATTAAGGCATACAGATCTCAAGGTACTAAATATTGTTTCTAAGACTATTTACCGGATGATGAGCTGATGTCGACGGGAATAGTCTCGTCGAAGGAGGGCCATGATGAGTCCCACATCGATGACACAAAACTCGGAACATAGTTCTGGAATGATGTGAATGTAGTAACCATATGACTGACTCAAAGATACTGACACAAAGACTGTGTAGACTGCAGAGGTAAAACTTCTTCATATCCCCTTTGAACATTGGGCGACATGACAAAATTACTTGGTAGCATGACTAGACAAGATAGATACACAATGCGACAGTGGACAATGCACTCTTTTAAAAGATTCAAAGGATTGACATGACTCATGAAAGTGGATCGTCACGGAGATCAGCTGAATAACCAATTGACTTACATGATTGTGCAGACAAGTGCCATGTTCAAAGGTAATGACAAACAACTACCATTATTTACAGGATGATTCCCTTTCGATTTCCCCCATCATGATTGATGAGTACCTCTTTTCAGTTTTACGAGTTCAAAGAGGGTAACAAACACTTGATATAGCTTGTCAGAAGACAAGTCCAGTCTCATATGTTTTACGAACCTAAGAGAGGAGGGGTTCGTTCCCAAAACGGGTCTCTCAATGTTTAATTTAACAAGTCGACTGAAAGAAAAATCGGTATCATTCATGTTTAGAGAGTCTAAAAGAATACAGAAGAAAACTCCATCGGGGTCCTTTTTCGTATGGTTTAGTCTCTAAGGCCCGAAAAAGTGTAAAATCATACCTTAGAGAACTCTTCCAGTCATGATTGGCTTGAGTGTTCCTTTCTCGTAAATAGTCCTATCTGAATCGAGAAAGAGATAACCTACGATCGGACGGACAAATCTTCAAATACTTTAACAAGCGTGAAGAATACAAGATTACTCGATGATCTTTTCGTATTTAGGGAGCTTGAAAATAATTTAAAGAGAACTCCATTAACCTTTTTCATGTTTGAATCCAAAGTATGAAAAAGTAATAAACTAAGCTCAAACCACTTTTCATGTATTAACCAGAGCACGAAAAATGAAAAGTAAGCTCAACACCATCTTACTGTTTTTAACGAGCTCGAAGATTGGTTGAAAGAGTGCTCAAGGATTGGTTTCATTTTTATGCAAGCTCGAAACCAATGAGTAAACTATGCTTGAAAAATCCCATTAACATGCTATACAGAGGTTGGAATCTTTCCCCTAGTATGATTTCTAGTGAAGCTTACCCCTAACATGGTTGCTAGCGCCTCGACATGCCCCTAAGCTTCATTTCATTCGACGATTCTTCTTCCATACCCAACCTAAAAACTTGGTTACTAATGTGAAAATTTTCATCAGGGGGGTAGGAAGAACGAGAATCGGGAAGGTGAAAAGAAGGTTCAAGTTCTAACACTAAAGTGAAGACTCGACTCAAGGGAAGGGGATCTGTTTCATTTTTACACAAGCTTGAAATGAAAGGCAACTATGCTTGGAACATGATTTCATTTTTATGCAAGCTTGAAACCAAAAGCTAAACTATGCTTAAGGAAACCTACATTTTTTAATGAGCTTGAAATAGAAAATGAACTATGCTCAGGGATGATTTCACTTTTATGCAAGCTTGAAACCAAAAGGTAAACTATGCTTGAGGAGATCTATTTCATTTTTTAACGAGATTGACATAGAATAGGAACTTTGCTCAAGAAAAACTAACATGATGGTCAGGTGCTATTTCATTTTTTAACAAGCTTGACATAGAATGGGAACTTTGCTCAGAACATGGTTTCATTTTTATGCAAGCTTGAAACCAAAAGCGTAAACTACGCTTAATGAGTGGTTTTCTTTTTTAACGAGCTTGAAACCAATAGTAAACTATGCTCTAAATCCTGCTCCTACCCAATATGGTATCCAAAGGTTGGTAGGTTTCCCCCTTACATAAGAAGCTAGCAACTTAGCTCCATTATGATGTCCATATATTAGAGCCATGCCCCCCATTTTACCTATGATGGGAAGAATCTAACTAGAAGAAGGGGAAGGAACCACAAGAACATGCAGCACATTCAGGGCAGTCTGATTACTAGGAGTAATGCGATGATCAGGTGTAACAAACGAAACATGATCAATGTTCACCATCTTTCCATCATGGGGAAAATGCATAACTCGAAAGAGTGTGGACACAAATCCTTCATGGCATAAACATAATCACATCCAAGGAGTAGATTAAAATCTAAAGGACCTTGGACGACCATAACATCAATGCAGACAATTTTCCCTCCTAATGTAACAAGTAAATGATGAAGGGTCCCTAAAGGTGCAGTAAGCATTCAATTAAAATCCAATATCTGATCGGTGGCTAGCACAAGCTGAGGAGAACCTAAAGCTTGCCAATAGGTTGAGGATAGAATACTAACAGAAGCCCCTTTGCCAACAATAGTGCGAAGTATCTGCCTAGCGGTAACATTCACAACTATCTGGAAAGGAACACTCGAATGAAAATGAGACTCTGTTAGGTTACTCCAGGCAAAGGAAATAACCTCACTACTTGGAGAGGGTTCTGTCGAAACAGACAAAATTTCCTCTTGTCAAGAACAATCATAACGAAGCATAAAAACTTCGACAGGTTTTGGTTCATTCTCTACTGGAAGAGAAGAAGAAGACGAATATTTGTTCAAAGAGACTACTTCAGTCGTAACACTCTGTAATGAAAGAGAAGGATCAGGTGGAAATGACTCTGACTTGACCACTTTAACTTCACTCTCCAAAGGAAGAGTGGGATCAACCATAGATGAATCTGAATTGATCACTTTCTCAACCAATGAGGAATCGAGGGATAAATTACTATCACTTGTTGGAATCACCTGTTGATGACCAATAATATTTTCCAACCAACCCAAAGCTTCATCTATGCTTGGACAAAGAAAAGTACGATGCATATCCTTGCATTTCAAACAAGGATACAAGACTTTACCCTTACGACCTTTTACCAATGAGTCACTAGTTGGGGGATTATCATCAACATGATGATTAGAGGTTGATGACACAGATGGTTTGGACCTTTTAGACCACTCTTCTTGTACATGGGAGAGACCGAAACACTCTTTAAGAAGGTGGTCCCCCTTGCAAAGCTTACAAGGGAACTTGGGTTTTCCAGGTATTCTCTTAGAATGAGCACCATCAAGAGCAGATGGTTTCTACTTTTTCTCTTTCTATCCTTGTTCTTCTTACTCTTCCCTTTCTTCTTCTTCTTATCCACATGACTACTAACCATAGAGCTTTGGTCAAGCGAATAAGAAGAAAGAGATGAAGCCACAACCGGCAAAGAAGGAGTAGGATTAGTTTGAGGTCAATCCTCTCCCAAAGGAGAGGTGACATTTGAGACATTAGGTGTAACAGGAATTACCGGATTAAACAGCCAGACCGGTAATCCTATAGGTAATCCAGGAAGATTTAGAGTGGCAATAAAGGGAGGACCAATACCTTCACTTGGAGGGAATACAAAAGGTACGCCTTGGAAAGTGATCTCTTGATTGGTATTCCCAGATGAGGATGCCATCTCTAACTCTCTAATAACCCCCTAAATACAATGTACAAACAATTACTACTCAAACTAAAAGCAACAAGCAAACATGTGAAAGGAGTGGATAAGAGTTAGGAACCTCATAGGACAGGCCAAAAGGATAAATCAGATGGTTTGAGGATTCCAAAATGAGTCTCCCGATATACGCAAGGTACGAGGGAGTTCAAATCAGTAGTAGTGTTGTCTAATGCATAACTGTTCACAAGGGGCCTTCCGATATACAATCGAGTATGTGAAGTACCTTTCTATATACCTCAGGGGTACGTGAAAGGTCGTTCTATATACCGATGGTACATGGAAGAACCGCATCAGTCTCGAGATGTAATGATGACAAATAATGACCACTCCTACACTTAACGATGCCCGGACACGTCTCTAACTTAACACTCAAATTGTTAAAATTTTTAACCTAGTACTACCGTTAATTTTATCTTGTGTGTTTAGTTGGAACCATGGAGTGAAAACTTGAAATTAAAGAAGATGCACACTGATTTATATGATGATGCAAGTTTCCCCCTTCAATGAAATTCTACCTAAGAGAGGGAGAGAGATTTACTTTTGCTCCCAAAAAATGCACACCCAAATACAAATGCAATTCTATCTTTTCAAACGAAAAGTAAAATATCGGTGCACCTTAAACAATATTCAAAGCAAATAAAAAATAGATCTAGAGAACATCAAACATAAATAATAAATGTTTCCTATATTTTCATGTTTGAAAAAGATGCATAAAAACTTAATGGAAAGATGATTTCACTAACTTTTCCAAACAAATCTAACTCTAATGCACACAAATCTGAAAACAGATATTTGCTCTTAATGAAAGTAAGATCTATAATCTCGAACAATCATGCACAAAACAAGAAGAAAATTGCTCAACAAAGTTGTGATTAAAGAAAAAGAGATAGAAAACTAAAGCTTCTCTTTGAAATAGACAAGGAAACAAAGAACCAATCTTTCCTACCAAGTACTGAAAAAACCAACATGCAAAAGGAAACAAAAATCACCCCAAGCAAAGGAAGACTCAAAACAACATGGATCACTCATGCATTCCAAGTCCAAAACAAACCAAAGCCTACACATGAAATGAAATGTATATTTCCAATTCCAATGAATAATATCTACAGAAAAGAGAAAGAGGTTTCAAGCAAAGAAAATAATGCAAAATCCAATGCAAGAAACTTAAACTCTCTTTGAATGCAGAAAGAATACAACAATCAAAGCGACTGTAGAATACACAATTCATGGCATTTTTTTTCAAGAGTACACTTCATTTTCATCAAAAAGTAAGCCAAAAACACACATAAATCAAAATACAAAGTATGGAATAGGGCCTACCTAGCACCGCGCAGATGAAGCTGCTGATAGGTGGTTTTGAGGAAGAACCGCTCCTTACTCACTGGATTCAGGAAGTGGCACTGCTTCTGGCTAACTAGAATCAGGCGGTGGCACTGCTCCTTGCCAACAGAACATGTGTGGTTCCTTGTAAAAATCCAAAACACAAAGAGAATGACAGATCAAGTCAGAAAAAGGCTAGACCAAGGCAAATACTATTGAATTGAGTATGGAAACAGTGCATAAAATACCGAATTGACTCATATATGAATAGATCTGGAGGTTCAAACCCAAATAATGTAAGTCAGAAAGTAGATCTGACTGAAAAGAGTTGAAGAAAATGGAGCCTGGATTTGGACAAGAGTTGCAGACTTAGGACAATCGGTACAACTGAATACAACTACTCCCCAGCAGAGTTGCCAGATTTGTTAGCTGGAATATTTCACCTCCTGTGGACAACAAGGTGTTCCACTGGTATGAATGGTTCAGATCCAGAAAAAATAGATCACATAGGCTGATAACTCTCCCTAGACACTATAGATATCTGGAATACAAGGCTTTGATATTTCACCTGTTTACCTGCAAAAGAGCTCAACACGAAACGAATCAAAGCAAAGAGAATATGATCTACTAATATATGCTAGTGACTAAGGAATCTAGAAATATATATCTTAAATCAAACATCAACAATATATATGGGACAAAAAATCAACTTGCATTAGAAATATGAAGAAGTTTACAACCAAGCCTTAGTGTTGACATGCATCTCCATGAAACCAGCTCTTCATCCCCAAAAGCTCCAACTCTAGCTCTCTATGCTCTCTCTAAATGATATTGGACCAAGAATCAATCCAACAGCATAACAATACCTTCAATGTTCTCCCCTCAACCATGGCTATGAGCTCATATTTATAGGGCTTTAATGGATAGAGATGGTTGATAAATTAATGGGTGAGGTGGCCTCTAAGATCCTAGGATGAGGGATCTCGAGCTCAACCAACCCACAATAGTAGGGATAAGGCAGTACATGAGGCTTATCATCTAGAAGACTCGAGAAACTTATCTTTTTCCCTTTTTTCCCAGGGTACTGCGCTTCTCCTTCTATGACAGAGAGGTTCTGGTAATAACCACCTATGGACCAAGAGCAATGAGTGGTGGCACCGCTTGTGGACAACCGATGAAAGGTGGTGCGAGCAGGGGTACCACTCCTGGACAAAGGGGCATGCATGGTGCTGTAAATTTGTATGACAGACTAATAAAAGAACACTTAGTCTTCACTCTAGAAGCTGGGATTCAGGGCAAGTAGGTATGTGAAATGTCTTATCACATGATGGTGACAAGATTTTGGTATAACAGATATGGAGTTCGAGGTCGATTGTTTGCGAATCGTGACAACCGACCACGTCGGCCCATCTAGTGTTTTACATGCTATAAAGAAGGTCATCGATATGCATACTGCCCATAAAAGGATAGAACCAATTTAAAATTTTTACTAGCTATGGAGTTGGTGATCACTCATTAGAGTATTTCCCTTCTATGCTTGATAAAATCAATAAAAAGAAAAATGTTAATGTCTTGTCGTGCGTTCAAAAACATGATGTAATCAATACGAAGAATCTGCATATAGTAACCCGGCAAGGGACAACATTGGGAGTGATAATCCACGCATAAGCAAAATAAAATAAAAGAACAATTATCCTAACCCAACTAAACAAAAACACTTATACAAGGACACAATGAATATATTTACAGAATTTTCTAGACAAGAAGAAGCTAATGATAGTCGACAAAGCACAGTTAAAGAATTAATAAGTTTAATACAAGAGGATAAAATTGTATCTCAATTCATTGAATTATTATATAATATGAAACACAACAATAATATAGAAAAAAAAACAAAAAAAATTTGTAGTTTAAACCAAAAGGAAAAAAATGATGCCGACCCACTTGTCGACCTAGAAATCGAAGGGTACCATGTTCAACAAGTTGTACTCGACTTCGGCTCACAAGTAAATATTATGACTCATGACACTTGGGAACAATTGGGTAGACCTCGACTATATGAGTCACGGATATACCTCAAATTAGTTGACCAAGGTCTAATCGAACCTATCGAAGTTTGGAGAAATGTCGATACGACAATAAAAGGAATATCGACCAAAGTCAACTTTGAAATTATTGACCCTAAGGAAGGATCCAGTTCCTTCCCAACTTTAGTAGGTTGAACTTGAGGAAGAAAAATGAAAGCATCAATATCTTTAGATAAAGAAAGGATAAAACTAAAAGGGAATGGACAGAAAGTCATAGTACCTATCCATCCATCCCAAGAAGAACCTTGGATAGAACCTATTGATGAAGAAGTCGACATCCAACAATTATATCAAATACAAAATAATGAAGACTACACAGAACCCAATGTCTATGGAAAAATTCACTTAGACAATCAAGATTTAGTAGGATATAACTCTGACGCATAATTATATGATTGGGAAGTTGAAAACTACGAGACACAAGCAAGAGGTTGTTGGACGATTCAGACAATACAGAAGAAACTAGTCTGACAATGTTTCTTAGTTTCTATCATCCTAGAAATATTTGAAAAGAAAAGCAAGGAATACCCTACCTTAAAACCAACAAAATGTAAGTATCAAACAAATTCCAATATACAAAGAAAGAGAATCACCAGTTATGCATATAGAACTAGTATCTAAAAACATTGGTGAACATGGTTGATAACAAAGCCTAGTAGAAACCTTCATAGGACAAGCTACTAGATGGTGGGATACCCATCAATAAAGATTGCATACATAGACAACATCTTGGACTTACTTTGTAGAAATATTTGGAGGAAAGAAGCTAACCAAACAAACCTAAATACCTATATTCATCTAGGGGAAGGACCTAGAAGAACACATAAAAACATGCGAAAAAGAGTGGAAAAGTCTTGGGTATAAATATGAACGTACATGGCCACACCTGTTTCCATCAATGCTATCTGACTTACCAAAAAAATGGTACAAAATGGAAGAAGCACGGGGTGAAACATTTCAATGGCATGAACTTAGAGAGAACTTCATCAAAGACTTTAGCTTTATACCACAAGACGAAAAGTTAGTCGAAACTGCAAAACAAATCAAAGCGTTTATAGAACCGACCAGGAGAAACACCCTAAATTATGATCGACCGACAATAACATGTAATAACATACAAACCAAGACAGTACCACAGTTGGAAAGACTACAAATGGAAAATGAAAATCCGGAAGGGAAAATCTTTCGATGGAAATTATACCATTTAGAAACAATAAAACCAATTCGCATAGTACTAAAAGTCGAGACATACGCCAAACAAGATATCGACCGAATGACTGCAACATACTTTCTTGCTACATTTTCATAGTTTAAATAAGGGAGTCGACCAATCAATGAAGCCAAAGCACCAGAATGGTTAGATGCCAAAGTAAAAACTAAATAATTTTACATATCGAACGATGATCGACCAAAAATGGCAAAAATTGGAGATTACTGGACTGAAGAGAAAACAACTGAAATAGTAAACTTACTAAGTGAACTCCAGGATGTATTCTCTAAAGACTACAAGGATCTCAAAGGTCTAGTCCATGAAATGGGTGAAATGAAGATCGACATTAAACCTGATGCCCGACCTGTAAAGAAGAGGCCATATAAATTAGCTCATAAATATAAAGACATAGTCAAGAAAGAGATTGATAATATGCTTGCAGCAGGAATTAGCTACCCTATTGACCAATCGGAATGGGCAATTCCAATGGTTGTACAACCAAAGAAACATGATCTAACAAAGCTAAGGATCTGTGTTGACTTCAGAGATTTAAACAAAGACACCTTAACTGACCAATTCCCAACACCCTATCCAGATGAAATCTTACATGAAATCGCAGGACATGAATGCTACTCATTTATAGATGGATTCTCAGGTTACAACCAAGTACCAATAGCCAAAGAAGACCAGAAAAAGACAACATTCGTATGTGAATTCAGATCATTTTCCTACAGAGTTATGCCTTTTGGTCTAAGAAACGCACCTGCAGTATTTTCGAGAATTATGGTCAAAACATTTCAAGAATATATCTACAAAACAATGGCAGTATATTTCGATGATTGGACAATATAATATATGCTGAAACATCACTGCAAATGGCTAAGGCTCATGTTGGAACAATGCCGACAAATCCAACTATCTCAGAACATAAGGAAATTCATATTCTTAAATCCTATAGGGATACTATTAGGACACATTGTATGAAAGGAAGGCATCAAGGTCGAATTTGCAAAAATAAAAATTATCCTCAACTTAAAACCACCAGTGAACCCAAAACAAGTCAGGGTACTACCTGGTCATACAGGATATTACAGGAAATTTATGAGATACTATTTAGATATAACCTATCCATTGGAAGAATTACTAAGAGAAAATCAGGAGTTCGACTAGACAAAGGAATGTAACATATCATTTGAAACACTAAAAAGAAAGCTAGTCAAGGCACCCATTCTAAGGTTCCCTAATTGGTCGATCAAATTTCACGTACACATCGACACATCAGGCCTAGCAATAGGAGTGATCTTAACACAACTATGGGATGACAGAATGGATTAACCCATAGTTTACAACAATAGAAAATTAAATAAGGTAGAAAGAAACTATTCAACAACAGAAAGAGAAGCATTAGGAATGGTTTTTGCACTACATAAGTATCGACATTATCTTCTAGCCAATCCTTTCATCTTTTATACTGACCACCAAGCATTAAAATACCTTGTAAACAAACCCTTACACCATGGAATAATTTGTCGATGACTACTACTATTCCAAGAATTCAAATTTGATGTCATGGTTAGACATTTTCAAGCAGACACAACTGCCAAGAAAATCCAACAGTCAGGGCTATGGTGGCCGACACTATACAGGGATTATAGAAGGTTTGTGATCCAATGTGATAGATGTCAATGACTGGGTCAACCGCTACCTAGTACAGAAATTCCCTTGATATCAGTAAACCAAAGTTTGACATTTGAAATTTGGGCCATTGACATCATAGGACCATTCCTGATACCATCAAAAAGAACAAGTGCAAGGTACATAATAACTGTGGTAGAATATGTAACCAAGTTGGCAGAAGCAGAACCAGTCGACACATGTTCCAGTGAGATAACTGCTAAATTTATCTACGAAAATATAATTACTAGATTTGGATGCCCAATAACCCTAACCAATGACCAAGGTTCACACTTTATTAGCAAAACCATCGAAGCACTAACAGACCAGTTCAAAATTCACCACCGACGTAGTACAGCTTATCACCCTCAGTCGAATGGAGCAATAGAGGTATTCAACAAAACATTAACAAGGGGTCTAAAAAAAATCAACAACATCAACAAAGATGATTGGGACAAAAAGATACCTGTAGTACTATGTGCTTATAGAACATCATACAAGCGTTCAACCGACCAAACACCATTCTGACTAGTCTATGGACAAGAAGCACTTGTTCCAATACATTTTCGATAGAAAACACCTTTCATAGTTGATATTTTACATGTCGATGTTGAAGAAGGCAGGAAGGATCAACTTATGCAATTAAGCAAGCTAGAGGAACACCGACTGATTTCTCTACAACATCTAGAAATCCAAAAATAACAGTAGAAGGCTTGGCATGATCGCAATATCAAAAACAAAAATCTGACCATTGGGGACTTCACCTTACTATACAACAATCGAGTAAATGGAAAACCAAAAAAGTTACATACCGAATGGATGGGACCTTACATTGTCGAAGAGATTCATGCCAACGGATCAGTCTGACTAAGGACATTACAAGGAATAATATTTCAAAAACTTGTTAATGGTGCTCGACTAAAATGGTACAAAAATTAAAACAAGTTCAAGAAAAAAAAACATACACATAATGACCATAATTGTCAGAAAAAAACTATAAAAATCTAAAAAAACCTAAAAAAACAACAAAACAGAACCAACACCCATGACCCAGGATGATAGGAAACTTTGACAGATATAATAACCAATGCTTCGACAACCGACATCAAACCCATCGACATACCACCATCGACCATTCGCATGATCGACATCGACCGACGACCCCGAAGGTCAAATTACGCCTTCATGACTACGGTCAGAAGGAGCGCCAAAATCAAATCACCATTAACGCAAACTCTATAGACCATGATGGACCATCACTTCCGCCATTAATACATCCATCGACAAAAACGTCACCCGCTCCACCTATAAATATCGGACTAGAAAAATATCATTCACCGTATTTTGAAGAGATAGAACAATTTAGCAGTCAGAAATTTGAGAAACGAGAACTTGTAAGAAACGTTGACCAAGAGACCGACCAGATGGAACTGAAGCAAACCAAATATGCAGCTGCAAAAACAAAGGAACTATAATCAACAGAAACCCCATTGATGAGAAGGTTAAGAAACATCAAGAACTCTAAGGTACAAGAAACCTCATGGGCGAAAACTTGGGCCGAAATCAAGGAATGGGCCTATCTCAACAAGAATCCAACACAAGAAGTAGAAAAGATAAACCACAACTCCATTATGAACTACATGAACACAACGTTCATGGCGAGTTTTGGAGGGATGAAAGAAACCGTGGTAAAATTCATTATCAGCCAATACCACAATGGGAAATTTTAGTTCGACAAGCCAGTATAAATCTCTGGCGAAGTCATATACAAACTGATTGGTCTCTCAAAGCCAGGTGACCCATTCCTTGTCGGTATAAAATAAGGACTATTAGAACGATTAACTGAAACTCCATCAGGTAAAAATTCAAAAGGGCTAATGATGAGTCAGATACAATACCGAACGCAATAAATCGTGGCCAAAATCATAGCAACAGGGCTCACCCCGACAGGTCGAGGAAGAGACCTAAAGCTGGATATGTTAGAAGCGGTAGACATAATAGAAAACATAGGAAAAGTGTACATATGGGCTCAGTATGTCATCAACATGCTCAAATCTATATGCGAGAAGTGCCAAGAGTCAGTCGGGATTATCAGGTTCCCATATTTGATAATTTGGATAGTGATGTACCACTTGTTCCTAGTCGGGGACAAAAAATTCCAAGAACCAATAAAATTCACATGTGGAGGTTCAATCCATTTGCGTAGATTGGAACATTGAAAGAATTAGCAAATGGAAAAGTGTTGTTGGAAAACTGGTTCCAAAACCTGAAAATCCATACGACCAAATGGAAGGTGCCTCAGAACATCCAAAGAAGTCTGTCAAAAATAGCACACATCCAACTAGAGCTAGACCACACTGCAGTTTGGTATATGCAAGGAGCAAAAGAAAAGGAAAAGCCTCTCGACTATTACCCAACAGTCAAAGAGATCTTCCACGAGCTAGCTCGACAATCCGACACAAAGTTATTGTCACATGCCCCAATTTTGTAAAACAATGTTATCTTATTTTGATATTATTCCTAAACATTATGTTAAATTTAATTCTAAGTGGAAACTGATGACTCAACAGAGTCAAGGATGTGGAATGTAATTCTGAATATTTAATTTTTAATAAATAAAAGTGGAGACAACAACCTGGGAGAGCTGTTAAAAAGAGTGTTATTGGTCAAGTGGTGGAAGGAACTAGGTGGAGAGCAAAAAGACAAGTGGCAGCATCCTCAAACACTTCCTATGTTGCAGGTGGAAACTTCCCTACATTTGGGGTCATGATCCCCCAAGAAAGTGGGATTAGAGCAGGTGGCTCAATTAATGACAACTAACCCAAAAAGACCTAGGCAATCTTATTAAAAGTGCCCAATGTAGAGAGCTGAGGCTGCTCATTCCAGGAGAAGAATCATTCAGGTGAATGCACTTCAAGGAATTTATTAGGAAAGGGAAATTGAAGGAAGGTGTTTGAGGGGTAAAATGCAGGAAGTTGATCTAGTACAACTTTGTAGCTGAAAGATCTTACTGTAGTATGCAGAGTTGGTATTGAGTCTCAGGACTGGTACTTTGTTGATTTCTCCACCTAGTTCTAGCCAAGCAGACCAAATCAGGCTGAGGGGTCCTGAGAAGTCACTGTTTGAGTGCTCTCCAGGAGTTGGTAGGGAGGAACGACCTCCCATTTCTGTTTTCGTCCAGCTAAAAATATAGGTTTCATTATGTTTAATTCCTGTGTTATAGTTTATCTCTATGTATGATCAGTAAATGCATGATGTTATGATATGCTATGTTAAAACCTCCTAGATATTCTAGATTAGATCTGTATTGTGATGAAAGATAAATCCTACCTGTGTTTTTCCCCATCTGGAGTAATCCAGATCGTACTCTAGCACAGGTAGTTTGTTTAAGTAAATGAAGTATGATAGGATTATAAATGAAATGAATATTTATGTTTTCAGAGTAGTGAAATGTTACTTTTTAATAGGTAGATGCCTTCTAGAGAGATTATTAATTGTTTGCAGACATGTCATTAGAAATAGAATGTGCAAATAGCATGTTAATATAGAATATTACTCATAGTACTGTTTGATATTAGTAGGTAATTTTTATCAATTATTTTCTACACAGTCTTTATTTACATAGACTGTACTTTACTTGAAAATAAAATAATTAGTCTTATCAACTGGAAGTTAATAGTTTATGATAAATATAAATATAGTATTGATAGTTTTTCCCTTTAGTAACAATTAATCTTCTTGTATCTATTTGAACTAAAGTTAAATAATATGATAAAGGTTACAGTAGTCTTTACTGAGCTTTAATTAGCTAAAAGACAGTAGTAACTTAAGGTCTTAGGTTAATACTATAAATTATATTATACTTTGTAGAACTGTGTAAATATAAAGACTACTGATAAGTTTGGAGGTTCTTTAACTTTTTACTCTAAGTAATCCATAGATATAAGTTAAATTAAACTAACACAATTATTACAGACTGCTTTCAGTCATAACCACTATATAAACAAGATTTAACATAAACTTAAGAATGTATGTTCTACTTAAATAATAGTACTATAAATGTAAATAACATTATTATTATTCTTAAACAGAGTCTATTAATAACAGAATATATCTAATTACTGGGATTCAAACCCTTAAAACTAATACATTACCATTACCAACATAATAATCATTTCTTGTGTAAACTGTGTAATCATCTTAGATAATTAAATAATCCATTCTCAGTCTTTTAAGGACAAATAGACTAAAATAAGAAACAACATAATTATTAACTTAAGAGTAAAATAAACCAAACAAGGGTTTTACAGGTTAAGCCCTAACCTGCGAATTTCATCAAATACTCAAGATTTATATCATGGCTGTGAGTACAATTTTTAAAATTTAACATATAAAAACCTGATAGATACTCAAACAGAGTTTAACTTCATTAATTTTCAAAAAGGGTATAAACCCTAAATTTTACAGAGTACAGCTCAACCGCTAGCAATAAAAAACAAGTTGCACCGAAGCTATCTCTGCACGTACACATCCAAAACTGACTGTGAAGCCAAGCTTCGACCAAAAACACTACACTCACAAGGCGCATCCACCCTAACAAGGGTTTGATTTTAAAACATGTTTATAATAACCTGTAACAACATAAAAACAACACAATATAACTCGTGGCAAGACGAGAAAGAGTATTCAAACCCTAGGTGAGTCCAACGACCACCCCAACTGCATTTAAGGAGAGAACCCATCCTTCAAACCACGGGGCTCACCCGAAGTGGAGCCACGAGCCACGGCTCTTGCAAGGGTAGTATTCTTATCCCGGTACGAGCTACACTTCAATGAGCACTTGCAGCAAGTGTAAACCCTTGTCAGCAAATCATCTTACATGTAAAAAGCTTGAAATTGTTTTCTTAATTGAAACTTGCTACGTACAAAAGAAAGGTTTATGTAATCTTAACCTATCACAGGGAGTTTGGTGAGATGTTTTGTGAGCACTGTCACCTACAAACGGCACAGTGGAGAACCCATCAACTGTCAAAACCTCACACAGTAGGGAGCTACGAAGATCCGAGAAGAAAACTGAAGATTCACCAAACTACATAGACTTTGAGGAGAAGGTTTCGCAGGCAGCAAAATGAAAACAACAAGAAGAACAACTCCACGATTGACAGTGAAAGAACTAGCAATCAAAACCACTCAATGGAGGACAGAGGCAGCACAAAGTCAAGGCATAATGCGATGGTAACCAGGAGAACGACGACAGCCATGGAAGATGAGTCCAAGCAACCCTGGAGCAACGTAAACTATAGGACAACAATGCTTTAGGTTAGGTTTCCATAGTGTTTTATACTCTCTACACATGGATAGGATTCCTCCACGTAGATTTAAATTTATTCAACAATGAGGGTCGTGATCCATAGTTCCTGCATGGAGAAATATATTATTTGTTTGATTTTGCAGTGCGGGGTAAAACTATATCAACAACTCAATAATTTGGAGCCAACCTCTAATCATTTGCATTATGTATTATATGAACCCAATCACCAAATTATTATCGTGGAAGAGTCTACGTTGACCAAGCAAGGTGTCACGTATAACCATAAACATAAACCCGACGTGGAATAAGCCAAACCCTCGCTACAACAACATATATTGTTTTATATTAAACTTTATCATAACGAGTTAAGCGATGGCATAACTATTTTCCAACTTGGTTTTCATAAGTTAGATAGCATATGATATATGTTATGATTTTTTAGATTAGGATAGAGTTGAGTCTTAGTATAGTTTTACTAGAGTGCATATTAACTATTACAAGACTGTGGTGACTCTAGTAGCAAAGCATTAAGACCCTTGAGTTGTTCCTTGCAAACTTGAACTCGATGAAGGTTGGTATTTGAGTGCTTGGTAATATAACCTTTGATATACCACTCATTTTTATAGCTTGGGTATAGTAAACCCTTTTTACTTTAAGAATATTCCAAGTCTAGCATTTATAGATAGTATCTTATAATAATAATGCCAAGAAGTTAAGGCTAGGATTGAAAATGTGACAATAACAAACTTTTGTAGATGGATGGCTCATCAAACAAGTCAATTATGCATAAATAAGAATTATAAATGAACTGATAACTCCCATAGCATCGAAACTATGAAGTAGTGTAAATTTTAAAGATAAAAGTATTATCACAAAATTATGTCTTATAGTTTATGCGACATTACTTTGTTAATACTTGGGAGTATTTCCAACTTGGTTTTATGTTCATACAAAGTGTCTAGTGGACAGTAAGATAATTACAGAGATAAAACTGATAATAAGAATAAGGATGATCCTATTACATTTTCAAAAGTAAATAGAACTTAGAGTTATACTTGGGAACAAAGTATGGGTAGCCTTAAGCTTTTGTAGAAGAGTATAATGGTCATAGTTTCTACATTCAAAGTTCTTACTGTTTATAAGATAATAGGATATGAGTACCGTTTAGAAACAAGTTAAGGGCCAATGATTATACAAGCAAGACAAGATAATATTGCAAAATATTGTCAAGTAAAACAATGTTTTTAGTATTACTAACCACTTAGACTAGAGAAGAAATACACATATCTGAGAATCTAGTGATAAAGTCGCTATTATGTTGTACTGTCATTACACTTTTTCCAAGCTTGTTTATTTGAACAATTGATGAAAATCAAATGATTTTACCTTACAGGAGTTGTCTAGTGTTTAGCATCTTATTGTACTAAGCTTTTTAATTTGCAAACAAAATACTCATGACACTATTAAATCTTTAAAAATATATACTCGATCGATCATACCTGTAAAAATATGTAAGAAACAGTATTCATCTGCGTTAGCACGAATGCTAAGTAAGCCCCAGATCTAAAAGCAGATTCCACCTATTGACATAAAAGAGCTAATTAGTAAACTAAAGCAATTAACACACAAAAAGATTTTATCCTGCTACGAAAAATTAAACTGTTAAGAAACCACTTACTTAACTGATCTTTAGGCTAACTATTAGCTGTTAGTAGAACCGCAAGTTATAACATTTATTATTAACTTGAAAATTTTAAATTTTTATGAAAAATTGGGGTTGTGACATGTGGTATCAGAGCACAAAGTTCAAACACTAGGCCTTGATGCAGCCCGACTAGCTTTCATAAAATAGTAAATTAAATTCTTATGCTAACGTATTTAATTTTTTTGTATGTTACTCAACAGAGAATTGTCTTTTTTCTGAAGTTTAACAGGCATGTATGGAAAGGATGGGAGAGTATGTACAAGAGGAGTCTCCAGCTACAAAAATAAGAAATTTACCCAGAGATCCTATACTAGGGGATGTAACTACAAATTCCTCATAGTTGTTACAGACTGTAAAAGATTTGAAAACTGAAATGGATTCTGTAAAGAAAGAGAATGAAAGGATTCTAAGAGCTCAAGAAGAGCTGAATCAGATCCTAGTGGAAAAGTTTCAAACCAAAGGAAGGGGTAGAAGGTCGAAATCTGACGATGCTAGTCATCCAAGAAAATCTAAAAAGATGAAGCATACAAAGACTGAAAGTAGTTCATCGTCAAAAGTTTTTGGTGAATGACAAAGTTATCATACTACTAGTGATAGTAGTGATGATGATCTGTACCTCAAGAAGAGGAAATATAAACCTTATGAGGAAATCTCAGGGGAATTCAAAAAGATAAAACCACCAACCTTTAATGGAGAGACTGAGAAGGGGGAGGAAGCTGAGTCCTGGTTGTCCGGGATGAAGAAGTACTTCCAGATATATAATTATTCTGACCAGTTAAAGGCTAGGATGGCTATATATAATCTCTCAGGAAAGGCTGATATTTGGTGGTAGGACTTGAAGAGAGTTAAGGGTATAAAAGAGAAGGAAGTTAACTGGAGTACCTTTAAGCGGTATTTTAAAAAGAAATTTCTGTCTGAGCAGTATTACGAGGAAAGGGCTAAGGAGTGTTATGAACTAAAGTTAGGTTCAATGACAATGAAGAATCTGAACAGTAAATTCTTAAGTCTACTTAGGTATGTACCTTAACTAGTGGATGAGAAACCAAAAGTACAGCGATTCCTTAGCTATTTACCATATCATATTAAAGATAGAATTGAATATGATAATCCAAAGACCCTGGAGGAAGCTATGAGGAAGGATAACTTTTTCTTTGAGCAGAATCGAAAGAAAGAAAGCTTGGCCAACTGGAAGGCTAAGAAAAATATCAATCAGTCCGCATTCAAGAAGAAGGATTTTGTGCCTAATAGGAATTTTAAGAACAATAAGGCCAAAAACTATTCTAACAACAAGAATTTTCAGGGAAATAGCAATAGTACACCCAACAATCAGAACAATTTTAAGGATAAGGAAACTGCAAATAATCCTATAAATTTTACCAAAAATTTTGAGCATAAAGAGCTTGTCAAGTGCTGGGAATGTAGTGGCCCACACTATGCTTCAGTATGTCTAAACCAGAAGAAGACTGTTAGCAACATTCATACCATATAGGAGGAGATGACTGTTGGGGAACTAGCGAGGAGCATGCCCAAAATTAACACAGCCTTGGAGAACCGACAAGCTGAATATCAAACTTCCATGATGGAAGTAGAAGGTATGATTAATCAAACCCCTGTAAAAATTTTAATTGATCGAGGAGCTAGTCTCAGTTATATTGCACCTCAGATAGTGGAAAAATGTAAGTTATCTGTCGATAAGTTTGAAAATTCATGGTTAGTTCAGTTAGCCACTAGGGCTAAAAGAAGAGTAACTTGCTTTGTGAAAGAATGTGCTTTACTTATGGATAAACTTGAAACTAATGTTAAACTTAATGTTTTTCCACTTGGCTCATATGATTTGTTGATTGGTATGGACTGGTTAGAACAACATAGAGTAATTTTAAACTGTTACGATAAAACTTTCACATGCTTAAACAATGATGAACAACCAGTAATTGTTAAGGGTATTCCTAGAAAAACTATGGTAAGGCAGATTTCTGCTTTACAACTTAAAAGAGCTATTATAAAAGGATGTAAAGCTTACGCTGTAACAATTACCGATAAAGAAAGTAAAATCGAAACATATAAGTTAAAAATAGAAGATATCCCAGTTTTAAAAGAATATGTTGATGTATTCCCAGAACAAATTCCAGGATTACCTCCAAAAGGGGAATTGGATTTTACCATTGAGTTGGTACCAGGTGCAGTACCCACCTCAAAGGCCCCTTACTGAATGAACATATTGGAGCTTAATGAATTAAAATCGCAATTAAAAGAGTTAATAGATAAAAAATACATTCGGCCAAGTGTCTCTCCCTAGGGGGCACCTGTCATCTTTGTTAAAAAAAAAGACGAAACTATGCGATTATGCATAGACTACCATCAGCTAAACAAGATGACTATTAAAAAATGATATCTGTTGCCCCATATAGATTATTTATTTTATCAACTACATGGAGCCACGGTGTTTTCGAAGATAGTCTTAAGGTCAGGAAATCATCAAGTGAGGCTTAAAGATGAAGACATCTTCAAGACAACCTTTAGAACAAGATACAGACACTACGAATTTGTCGTAATACCATTCAAGATTACTAACACCCCAGCTATCTTTATGTGTTTAATGAACAATATAATGCATAAGTATTTAGATAATTTCATGGTCATGTTCATCGACGACATCTTAATCTATTCAAAAACTGAAGAAGAACATAAAGAACACCTAAAAATTGTTTTGCAAGAGTTGCAAGAACATCAAATCTTCGCAAAGTTTAGTAAGTGTGACTTCTTTAAGGATAAGATTGAGTATTTAGGTCATGTAGTGACCAAGGAAGGAATTTCTGTAGATCCTGAAAAGATACGGACAATCGAAGATTGGTCGGTTCCTAAATATTTGACGGATGTTAGATATTTCATGGGCATTACCGATTACTACTGGAGGTTCATTGAAGGTTTCTCGAGGATAGCCAATCCGATAACTTCCTTGCAGAAGAAAGGAAGGAAGTTCGACTGGAACCAAAAATGCGAAGAAAGCTTCAAGAAGTTGAAAATTTTATTAACCAATGCACCTATTTTAAGAATAACAGATCCTAATAAAGAGTTTGTAGTATGCACTGATGCTTGTAATGAAGGCTTAAGCAGTGTTTTGACTCAAGAAGAGCATGTCATTGCCTATGAGTCTAGAAAGTTAAAAATTCACGAAAAGAATTACGCAACATATGATCTGGAACTAGCAGCTATGATATACACCTTAAAAATGCGGCGACACCACTTAATTGGAAAAAACTTTGTTTTAATGACTGATAATAAAGGACTGAAATATCTTTTAGATCAACAATTTTTAAATGCTAAACAAGCTAGGTGGTTAGCTTTCTTAAGCAAGTATGATTTTGAAATCCAGCATATAAAAGGTAAAGAAAATAAAGTCGCTGATGCATTAAGTAGGAACGCAATGCTGAATTTTGCAACAGCAATCAGCGCTTACGTTTCAGACTTAGATGAACAGATTAAAGAAGGGGTAAAACAAGATGAAATTTATTAGAAATTGCAAGCTAAAGCTAAGGAAAACCCCACAAAAAACTTGATAAAAGGTTACAGTTTAAATGAAAAAGAGTTTTTACTGTTTAAAGATAAACTGTATGTACCTAACGTACCTAAAGTTAAGCTATTAATTGTGGATGAAATCCATAAAACACCATATTCAGGTCATCCAGGTTATCAAAAAACTATAACCATGCTAAGAAAAGAGTATTTTTTGCCAAATATGAAAACTAAAGTAGCTGATTATATTGCAAGATGTTTAGAATGTCAACAAGTAAAAAACGAACACCAACACCGAGATGCTTTGCTACAACCTTTACCTATTCCTAGCTGAAAATGGGAAGTGATTAGTCCAGACTTTATTACTAGACTGGCTAGAAATCAGAATCAAAATGACTATATTATGGTAGTGGTTGATAAGTTAAGTAAGGTAGCTCATTTTATACCTGTTAAAACTACTTACAAGGCTGCCAATATAGCTGATATTTTTCTAAAGCAGATCTTTTGATTACATGGGGTACCAAAAATCATAATCTCAGACAGAGATCCTAAGTTTACAGGGAACTTTTAGAAGTCCTTGTTTAAAGGATTAAATACAACATTGAATTTCAGTACTTCTTTCCATCCTCAAACAGATGGACAAACTCAAAGGGTAAACCAGGTACTGGAAGATTTATTGAGAATATATGTGAAAGATCAACCAGGTAAGTGGAAAGACTATTTACATCTAGTAGAATTTGCATATAATAACAATTATTAGGCATCAGCTAGATTCAGTCCATTTGAAATTTTGTACGGACGAAAATGTAATACTC
The DNA here is from genome assembly GCA_001517045.1 of Pseudotsuga menziesii. Lineage (NCBI taxonomy): Eukaryota > Viridiplantae > Streptophyta > Pinopsida > Pinales > Pinaceae > Pseudotsuga > Pseudotsuga menziesii. Next base: position 607,914 of record LPNX010440234.1, read on the forward strand.
CTATCTCTTGGAGTAATCCAGTAGATAAATTGGTATTGGGTCCAGAATTGTTGAAAGAAATGGAGGAAATTGTGAAACAAGTGTACGAAAATTTAAAAGTGGCACAGGATTGGCAGAAGAGTCAACCAGACTTGAAAAGAAGTCCAAAGGAGTTTCAGGTAGGTGAACATGTGTTCATCAAGGTAAGGTCTAAGAAAATCTCTCTAAGACTCGGGAGTTATGCAAAATTGGCACCTCGTTACTGTGGTCCATTTGAAATATTGTCTAGGATTGGTCAAGTAGCCTATCAATTAGTATTACCACCTAACTTAAGAGTACACAATGTTTTTCATATTTTCGTTTTAAAGAAATATGTTCATGATGCTACTCATGTGGTTAATTGGAATGTTGTACACGTGGAACTAGAAGGAGAATTCCTATTGGAACCGGACTGTATCCTCACGAGGAGAGAAATTACACTTCGAAACCGCACCATTAGACAGGTGAAAGTGCAATGGAAGCACCTTAGTCCTGAAGAAGCCACATGAGAATTGGAAATTAAGATGCAAGATGCATATCCAATTCTGTTACAGGGGACTTTTTATTTTTTTTAATAGGTTAAAGGCTATAAATTATTTTATATCAAAATATGTTAGTCATTAAGTCTTAAGTGTAAGACTTAATTTCATTACAACATTTTATAATAATATTTAATATTATTATAAATTTAATAATAATGTTAATTTTTTAAATTATGAATAAATTAAAAATATTTTTATTAATTTAAGATTAGAGCTTTTTATAAAATGTAATTTTTTTAGTATTCTTTATTTATTAAAGACACTAAAGTCTTTTTATTATACCTTATTTACTAGTGACCGTCTGTGCTCTTAGTACTTGTTCTTAGTACACGAATGGCACTTATTCTTAGGGCAAGAGCTATCTATTGAGTTGCAGAGCATTTAATGCTGCTGCAGTAGGCTTGATGACTGTTGGATCTCGAGCAACTCAAGATCCAACGATCCTCAAACTTACTGCACCAGCATTAAATGCTTTGCAACTCAATAAATAGCTCTTGCCTATTCTTAGTACTTCCAGAGTTACACGAATTATGAGAAACTCGTTGGAACTTTTTTTTTAATAATTTGAAACATAATTTCAAGTAACTATTACTTATTTATTATTTAAAAGATTTCCTTCTATTCTATCATCGCATCCATTTATTATTTTCTCATCTAAAACTAAAAATAATACCATTCCATTTTGTTTTATCCGTACTCTCTCGTTATCCTATTATTATCCTTAATGTAAAAGGATATCTAATTATAAATCTTCCACCCTAAATACATTACTTTCGTGAAACTTGCCCCTCCCATTTGCAATAAAGAAAAATAAAAACAATACAAAAAATGATTCTCTCAAACCTGTCATTCGAAAAAGTTGTTTAAAGGATTTTCTGAAAACATAGGATGGAGCATTACTCGAGGAAGAGTGAGTAAATGGAAAGGAAGCTCCACATAATGGGCAGCATGGACACGATGGAAGTGGTGGAGTTTCACACATAAAAAACGCAGAGAAATGCTTGAATTGCTAGCCACATGACTAAAAACGCCAACATTGGGGTGAACGGTTGACACGAAGTGCAAGAGATCCACATGGCGGGTCTTTTCTGAGGATGACAGTTGGCTACGAGACACCGTTACACAGTAAACACAAGTAAAAGAACGTAAACGAGAATACACCCAGAGACAACATGAGAATGCTAATCGCTCGATCGACAGCGGACAACCCTGGTGGTGAACGGTAGATGAGATAGAGCATATGCATCATGATAGAGGTAAAAAGTTATATAATAATGAACACAGGGTAGGGAAACAATAATAAAAGATCCACCAACAATACAACACAGAGAACATGCAAAGTCCACCAAATCTCCACACAGCAAACAAAAAGAAATGTCTATAGCATACAATTAGTAATTGAGTTAGTAGCAAGCTTTCACTGAAATCATTAATCGTGTGCAATAAAAAGTCAAAGAGTTTATTGTTAAGAGATTTGACTATGGCTAATAAATCATTAATCGTGTGCAATAAAAAGTCAAAGAGTTTATTGTTAAGAGATTTGACTATGGCTAATATCAGCTATCAAAAATAGGAGAACATGGCTACATTTTCTTTTGAAATTTTTTTGTTGTTAACCAAAACTTATCCTTTTGCTTGCCTATAGCAATATTGATTGATAATTCTCTAACCCAAACCATAACAAACATCAGGCTTCAATAACTTTGCCCAATGGATGATATGGGTTTCAATCTGCACATTCATAATGGCTGCTTGCCCAACCGATGATATGGGTCCAATAGCATTCATAATGGCAGCTTTCATTCCAATACAAATTTCATTTTTGAAACCAAAATTAATTTATAATATATTTATAAATTCAATTACAAGCTTAATTCAATTTGCAAGGAATATGTAGTTTTGCTACTCATCCACTTTGTTATAAATATAGAACTATGATGGTTTTAGTTTTTTTCAGGTCTTACGCAAGAGATATGATATATGATAAAATAATTATATTTTAAATTTATTTTATAGAAAGTATATAACATTTATATCTAAACTGAAACATCTAACTACTCTAAGTAGAATCATCCTTTATGCTATGTCTAAATTTTAAAGCATCTGATTACTATGGGTACAAACATCTTTTATTCTGTCTTAACATAGTGGCAAAAGTCCAGAGCTGTACGGTATGTGATTTGGACACCTGTATGTCCACTATGATCTTTTCCTCTGCGTACCATTGATCATCAATGTGTGTTGGGTTTCGGTCGCCTTATATACAGGGCGACAAATACATATTATGCAGTGTAGCATTTAATGGGACGGCGGTCGCACTGTCAGCAGTAGGATCTTACTTTGGAAAGGATCCTACGGCGGACAGTGCCGTGGCATTAATTGCTACACTGCATAACATGTATTTTTCGCCTATACAGTGCCTACTAGCCTAGTAATGCTATCGTTCATTATTTGGCCTATATTAAGCTTTTGTTTTATGTAATACTGTTCGATATTATGACCATCTTTCTCGTGTACTGCACTTACTTTCAGCACTGTAATTGGAATTTGGAACATTAAAGCTCCAAGTGAAGGGCAAAGGGAAACACATGTAACAGTACATTCGATGGCGTACATTCAATAAGAAACAAACAAGCGAGCTTTTCTTTGCATAGCATACGCTCTCTATATCTAATGTAATGTATTGAAGGCTATATAAATGTCTAGATAGAGCTTTCTTATGTATTGAAGGCCGTGCAATACTAAGTGTATAGACGGAACCAGTACAGTCGTTTGCTCTAGGCAAACTAATTGTGTAGTCATTCTGAATGGACTTATAAACAGGCACGTGTAAGCGCCAAGCAATAAGCATCCCGCAGCACCCCGCAATAAGCACCCCGCAGCAGAGGCTTTGTCGTACCCTTGGTTTCAACCCTCCGTGCACAGTAATAACATTCCGGCCATCGGCGATCCACCTGTAAGAACTGTGCTGGTCATGCGTGCTCATGCCATCGAAAAACCTCCAGATAACCATGTTCATGCCATCGCTCCAGGGACGACCTTTTCACCACCTCTCTTCGCTAAACCTACATCTCGTTTTCATTCACTCCATGGAGCGATGGCATGAACATGTTCGTCCATGGAGCGATGGCATGAATATCAAGCGATGGCATGAACATGAACATGAAGCGTGTCACACGATACTAGCATTTGTGCAAAGAAATGTAATTCAAACGGGAAAAACGGGAATTGTAAGACATTTGTCTAATTTGGTCATCTATCTTGTTTCAATAGATATTTCGTAATATCTTTGCTTGGCATTCTAATGTGTGAGGCTATTGACATTTTTACAATTAGTTTTACAAAGCAATGTGGTAAAAACAGTTTTTTTTTTTTAAATACAAATGCATATTAATATATGTAAATATTAATATATACATATATTAATATTAATATGATTAATAAGTCAAAATTATTAATATTTTATAAATGCATTGAAATTAGTAATATATAGTTGAACTTTGTTATTAATTATATATGAAGAATTAGTAAATATATATGTTAAAATTATTTAATTTTAAGTGTTTTTAGATTTATGAGATTTTTTTGGTTTTTTTAAGAAATGGGTGTTTATTTTTAACAATTTGAAATGAAAAGAAAAAAGAAAAATTTAAGTAAAAAAAAATAAAATTAGGGTTAATGGTGAAAGCTTATTTAATTTATTTAATAAATATTTTTTTATTAAATTATTTAATAAAAAATTATTATAAATTATAAATCATAAAAATATATGTTTGAAAATAAAAAATATATAATCATGAACTGATAAAGATCCACACTATTGTTTAAAATCTTACATAACAAGGAGGCTAAAAACATTTTAGTGAAACTAAATGATAAAAATAAATATAATTAAAAAATTGAAAATTTTATTATAAATTATTATTCATAAAATTATACTATCCATCAAATAATAAACAAATAAATTGTATTTAAAGAATTTAGTTTCTTGAACAAGAGAGATCCTAATATAAATCAAACTACCTAGTTTTTTGAACAAGAGAGATATTAATATAAATCAAACTATTTAAACTTAGAAATATGTACCATATTTGTTTGTTTAGATGCATTAAATATGAAAATCATAAAAATCTTTCCCAAGTTTTATTATATGAGAAATTTGGAGACATTGAAACAATGTTTTTTTTTTAAATGCAAAGGTAAATGCTTCATTAGTAGTCTAAAAAATTGTTGGGGTTATAAAGTGTTTCATTCCCAACCAATTAAAGGAACTCTCTAGCTCAATCTTTTTTATGAACTTCTTATTGGCCTCTTTGATGGACCTTGAAGCATACTATGGAGTTGGAATGGTTATAATTGTAAATAGATTTTAAAAATATCATCTTTGGATAGGTTATGGGGAGGGAAGGCACAAACACAATGGTGGAATTTATGGCATTTTGGGGATTGTTATTTTTTACTTCTCACAAAAAAATCCTATCTTTGCATGTGTTTGGTGCTTCAAGAGTAATTGTAGATTGGGTTGATGGGAGCTAAGGTACAGGTCTCCTTATTGGCTCAATGGAAATCCATAATTGACACTTTGAAAGAGAACTTTTATTTTCTGTCATTCGAGCATGTCTACATGCAATTCAATACTACAATAGATAGTCTTTCCAAAAATTCTATTGGTTATGAAGAAGGCCACATATATTTTGAAGTATACATGAAGCAAAGAGTAACATAGAGAGGCTATATACAATTTTCCTAGATTGTAATTTTCTGGTTTTCTTTGGTTGTTGTACAAGCTGTGAGACAAATTGTTTAACCTTAAAATCTTTCTTTTCAACTATTAAATCTCTTTGTATATGAGTTAGGAGGACTAAGCTACATGTATCTAGTTCTTTTTTGTATCAATAGCAATGTAGTCTCTTATTTTATAAATGAGATATGAGGAAAGTCAACTTTGGTTTCTATGCTAATTTCTTGTGTATTAAGGAATATGATGTGAAAGTGTAGAGAGCATAAGCCTTGATCATTTTAAGTAACTTTGATTCAAAATTTTGAATAATAAGTTATAATTTATTTCTTGGTGAAAATATATTTAAAATTGTTGTTAGTCCAATGCAAAAATTACAAAATAACATTAAGAATACATCAACAATGTAAAAACTAATCATATATACAAAAATATTTATAAATTGAGAACAACACTATTTTTTTATTATAAAGTTTTTAATATAAACTATGCCATGCCATATGTCCATGTGCTCTAAAAGTGCTTTGAACTTAAATAGAAATTCAATAATTTCAATAGTTAGATAAAAGTGTCATGAATATGAACATTGTACCTAGCCCAAATATTAATTTATATATATGTGTAGCCATTATTATTATTTTTATGTTATTTTATATAATAGAAAAAAGATAAATTACTATCACAAAATATAATATCAATATTTAATAATAATATAATAAAAAATGCATTTAATAAAAAATATTAAATATAAATGATAACCAATATTAATAATTTGACTTAGTAAAATATAATCATTGTACCAATTATTTATTTTAGAATTTTCTATTAATACTTATCTAAGTCTCTAGATTTGCATTTAATTAAAAAATATCAGTTTAGTTAGTACAAAGTGTTATGTTGAGGGATTTAAAATTTGAAGAATTAAAGATAGTTAATACATGCATTAACAACATGAATAAATGTGGGAAAGCGGGTGACAAGGGTGGGTTTAATTATTTGTGATTGAATTTGATAGAAAGTCATGGAGTTTAAGTGTGGGTTGTGAATTGCCACTAATAATGAAGAAGATATACTCCTTGAGCTTTATTTTCTCTCTCTTGCACCATATTCTCCCTGTGTCATTTCAACACTTTATTTTGCTCCATATATGTTATTATGCCTCAGAACCACATGAGTTGTGCATGAGTCTCATGCCTCCTCAAGTTCTTCTTCACTCTCTCTTATGCACCATTTAAATAGTTTCTTCGGCTCTATGTATTAGATATTGTAGAGACAATCTATTTATTTCATCATAATACATGGATGTTCAATCCATAGTAGAATAACAATGAGAAGAAAAGTTGTTTTGGAGAAGTATTTAGCAATATTTGTATTTTTGTTTGTTTGTTATTGTGAACATGGTATCGAGGTATCCGCCAAAGGGCGTCAATTCAAGACTATCCTCCTCCTTAGTAGGAATACATTCCTAGTCAGATAATGCAGAGAGATGGAAACTCCAATAAAGAATGGGTCGTGTGCCTCCAAGCACTTCAGTGATTTATGCAAAGAGGTGAGGATCAAGAGTGATTCGACATCAAGATACGTATTTAATGCTTTGTGCGTTAATGTGTTTTATTTACTTAAACTAAATCAAGATATTTTGATGAATTGCATAATTGTTTAAATGTTATTGGTTAACTCTTTTGGGCAATTATGTCATGTATTGCAAGACATGTTCATTATGAAGGATACCAAAGCAATGATCCATGATTAGTATTTACCCATGTTCTTATGGGAAAAGGAATCTATACTACAATTTATGCTCAGAAGAGGATTCATCACTAGATATCGGGGACAAGACTTACGAGGAATCAGTCATAGGAGTGAAGCTAGAGGTGACTCACTTGAGGATATTTTGTTGTCTAGTATACGCCCATGTGCCAAAGAAGAAGAGGAAAAAGTTAGATCCTTTAGAGCTAGCAGAGCCATTGGTTTTTCCTAGAGACGTTGCAATGATTAGAAAGAGGCCAGTGTTGCTTCTTGATACTTTGCAGGATGCAGAGAAGTATGCATATCCTAATTATACTTTCAGGGAGATAAAATGGCCTCAAATATTCTTGAATTATTTGGAATTAATGAGTTACAGATCATTGATTCCTAGCCTTTTAGTTACGAGGAGGCAGTATGGCAACATATTTGGAAGGATATAATTTCAAGACCTGAGGGGAAGTTAGTGGAAACTTCCAAGTGGATTTATAAGATCAAGCATGCAATTCAAATTAGTATAAGGTCATCCAGTTTGTGGGATCAGAGGGAGTCATGGATGGTATTAAGTGTTCTTGAGGGAGTAGGAGGTTCGTCTTAGAAAACCCACTTGATGGGAGATGGCACAGATAGAGCGGTGCGTCTAAGTAGCGGATTGACTTGGAATCCTAGTAGAGGTGCGCCCAAGGGACAGCTCAACTTGAAGGCTCGAAAAAGGTGCACCCACCAAGTGAGCACCTGAAAATAAGGCAAGGGAGTGACAGATAGCAGGGGGCTTCCATCACGACTCAATTTTTTCAGCTCAACTTGGAAGCTTGGAAGAGGAGCTCCCAAAGCAAGCTCAACTTGGAAGCCCCATAAAGGAGCTCTCAAAGCAAGCTTGACTTATAATATGGAGAACACTCCTACCTTTTTTCTAATGAAGATAATGCCATGGTCCTCACTAGCTCTTGTAGAAAAATTGTGATTTGAAAAGATACAGGTTGTGGTTTTGTGTCTTCATATGAATTGCACTTTTTTTTGTAAGTACCCACGGGGGATTTGAACTCGTGACTTTCCATTTACAACTTCTCAACTCAATTACTCATTACCAATTGTTGTAACCCTATGGCCTGATATGTATTGCACTCATCTATGATATGTTTACCTAACGTGACCATGAAATTAGTTGTCTTAGATGTTCCTGCAACAAATTCCTCCTATGAATAATTGTTAAAATTTGAATGTGAGAACTTCAAAATCTTTTTGTTTACTTTGCCCAAATGTGTGAATTAACCATTGAAACATTTTGATGCTCTTTTAAATATACATGCCGTTCAAAAGTCTTTTTTTACATCTAAAACTAGTCCTTAAGGTCCCCTAAGGCATGCAAAATAATGTTAAAAATGTTGCATATAGTAATATACATATTATATACCAATAAATATATTGGTATATACACTAGTGTATATACTAGTATAATATACAGTAGTGTATATACTGTTGTATACTTGGTGTATATACTGGTATATACACCTGATATTTACAATCGTATATATACCAGTATATACACATGTATATGCACTGGTGTATATACTAGTTTATACACAAGAGTATATAGTGGTATATACACTATTGGTATATACACTAGTGTATATCCATATATACTATGGTGCATATACACTAGTGTATAAACCCATATATACTCTAGTGTATACACTATATTTTCTGTGTAGGGTGTTAACAAGGCTCTATGTGAATGAGGCTATATGTATGGTATATCCACTCATATACATTCATATCCAGCTCCCTTTCTGGGAAGTTTTTCATGGCACCTCAACACTAAAATGTACCAACCACTGGTCTCTGAAAACGGTCAACCACTAGTCTTTGTGCAGAGTCTAAATTTAAGGTTTTCAACTTGGTTAGAAATTAACGAGCTACAATCATCACTCTTAAAATGGGCCAAGTGGTTTTTGAAAGATGGGTTTGCTACTCATTTTTTCACATTCAGGTTAAATCACAAATAGGAACACTTATTGAATAAGGAGGAAATGTTGCATAATATGAAAGAAAGGAAAAGTATAATATAATCTGGTAATCTAATAATACATTAGTGTATATACCGGTATATACACTAGTGTATTACTAGTGTATAGTGTATATACCTGTAATATACGCTAGTGTATATATTGATATATATGCTAATGTATATTACTCCAGTATATACATTAGTGTATATTACTAGTATATGCGCTAGTGTATATATACACTAGTGTACATTACTAGTATATACACTATATATTACTGTATTAGTGTATATATATTAATATACTGTATATTAGTGTATATACACTAATCCATAGTGTATATACTGGTAATATACACAAGTAATATACACTAGCATATATACCGGTATATACACTAGTGCATATACTAGTATATACATTAGTGTATATACCGGTATATATACTAATGTATATTATACCAGTATATGCACTAGTAATATACTCTAGTGTATATACCTATATATACGCTAGTGTATATACCGGTATATTCATTAGTGTATATACCGGTATATTCACTAGTGTATATACTAATACATACAAATGTGAAAGAGTGTGAAGTCTTGAAGGAAAAGATGCAGGAGCTGACCAATATCTACTATGAATATTTGGATGCCCCAAAGATAGGAAGAAAGAGAGAGGGAGAGAGAGAGATTGGATGGGGAGTATCTACAAAAAATAACTAGTATATATACTGGTGTATATATTGGTATGTACACTAGTGTATGTATCTAGTATAACCAGTATATCTACCTGGTATATCCACCAATGTATATACCTAGTATTTACACCAGTGTATATACCAAGTATATACACTAGTGTATATACCAAGTATACACCAATGTATATACACTGGTGTATATACACATCTTTATACTATATTCGTTGATCATCACCTCTAGATCGGAAATCCAAAATCAAACATTAATATTATCCAACTCAAAAATAACCTACAATATTATTATTGGAATGCTATAATGCCATAATGTGACATTACATTGTATTGTAATTAGGTATATCTAGTATATACACTAATGTGTATTATAGTATATACACTAGTGTATATATTGTATATATGCTAGTGTATAAACACTAGTATATATACCAGTGTATATACACTAGTCTATATACCAGTGTATATACATTAATGTATATACCTAGTATATACAATAGTGTATATACCTAGTATGTATACAATAGTGTATATACCTAAACATCCGTGTATATACACTAGTATATACTAGTATAATATACACCAGTGTATATACTGGTATATACACTAGTAATATTATTAGTGTATATAACAGTATATACACTAGTATATATATCAGTATACACACCAGTGTATATACTAGTATATACATAGTTTATAAATGCTTTATAGGTTCAAGCACTCTTTCGTATATGCACATATACGAAGGTGCTTCCATAAATATGTGCATATACAAAAGAGTGCTTCCGTATGTATTGAAGGAGGATTGTATATGTATGTGCATATACAAAAGCACTCTTTTGTATATGCACATACATATACATAAATGCTTATGTATATGTGCATACATATATGGAAGTGCCTTCCGTATATGCACACACATATACATAAGCTCCTTCCATACATATGAAAGTGTCTTCCATACATACAGAATCACTCTTTTGTATATGCCACTCATATACAGAAGCGAATTTCCTAGATGCACGTGCATATACAGAAGTGCCTTCTGTATATGCATCTTCATATACAAAAACGTCTTCTATATATGCGCATGCATATATGAAAGCTTCTTCAATATATGCCTGCATATATAGAATCTCCTTCTATATGATGGGCTCTAGAAATTATGTTTTTTACAACTTTCTTATAACTACCGTCACGCATATACAAAATTTCTTCTCTATATGCATTGTGCTACCACACTTATGCACATATACATAAGCGCTTCCATATATGCGTTGCTTCTGTATATGCGTGTGTATATACGAAATCACTTCAGTATATGCACATGCATATATAGATGTGCTTCCGTAAATGCAAATTTACAAAAGGCAGAAATGCACATATACGGAAGCTATCTTCCGTATATGCGCATTTTGCCTTCCGTAAATGCGTGTTTATGGACAGCAGAAATGCGCATATATGGAAGCTCTCTTCTATATATGCGCATTTTTTCCTTTCGTATATGCACATTTATATTCTCATCTTTCCTTCTATATATGCACATTTATGGAAGAGAGCTTCCATAAATGCGCATTTCCTCCTTCCGTAAATGCGCATTTTTGCCTTCTGTAAATGCACATATACAGAAGGCAAGATACGCATTTACGAAAGAGAGCTTCTGCATATGCGCATTTTTCCTTCCATAAATGCGCATATACAAAAGGAAAAATGTGCATTTACGGAAGCTCTCTTTTGTATATGCACATATACAAAAGGCAGAAAAGCACATATACATAAGAGAGCTTCTGTATATGCACATTTTTCCTTCCGTATATGCGCATATATGAAAGAGAGATTTTGTAAATGTGCATTTTACCTTCTGTGTATGCGCATTACGAAAGGAAAAATGCGCATATATGGAAGAGAGCTTCCGTAAATGCGCATTTTTCCTTCTGTATATGTGCATATACGGAAGGAAAAATGCGCCTATACAAAATCTCGCTTTTGTAAATGCGCATCTTTCCTTCCGTATATGTGCATTTACGAAAGGCGGAAATGCATATTTACGGTATCTCTCACTAGTACAAAATGATGAATTAGTGACTACGTGACTAAAAATTCTAGTCACCATAGGTTTTTAAAGTGATTTACTACTAAATATGAGCAGTTTTGATTAGCCCAACTATAAACGACTAAAATTAATGACTAATTTAGTCACCAGTTAACAAATATGACTAGATAATAAGTGGCAGAGTTAAAAGTGACTAACATAAACGACTAATTTAGTCATGACATAAAAAATGACTTGCTAGAAGAATATGAATTAATCATTTATGATAGTCATTTTTAATTGTGCAAATTATATTTCATGTGTTGTCATGTCAAGGTCAAGTTGAATTGGTATCTTAAAGGTTTTTATATTATGCATATTCATGTCTCCATTTTGGTATAACTCAGTTTATCTAATCTCATCGATTGTGCTCATATTTCATTTTCCGAATTCTGAGTCTGTTTGACCCTCTCGCCAATCAGTTAAAAATTCGATAAGTTAAAGTCTTTTGATCTTGATAATGAAATCTATAAAATTTGTGTCCACCAATAAATCGTCATTGACACCTACCCATTAGTGTTGTCATCACGCCTATTCTCAAAAAGTTAAAAATTCCCCCCTTGATGCCCCTAGTTATGAAAATGACAATATCTTTTATTTTAATAAAAAAAATCCTCTCTCCCATTTTAATGATCTCTTTCCATTTCTAAATTTAAAATAATAAGAATAATAATTTGTTTTCATCTAATTCAATAGGTTTTTAACCTATAATAATTAATATAACATGCTTTTTATATATAAATATATTATAGTTAAACATTATATAATATATTAATATTAAAAAATTAAATTTATATTCACCTATTTTGATAGAAATATAAATTAATTAAAAATGTATGAAAAAAATTGGATAAATAAAAATTAAGAATAGAGCGAAAATAATTTGGGAAATAGATAGCAGTCACTTTATGGTTGGATTCTAAAGTGACTGAATTTTCATAAAAACAATAAGGGCATGATACCCAGGGTTAACTAAACATTTTCGTAAAAAAAATGCAAAAAACAAATATTGTTTTTTCAAATTTTTACAATTTTAAACAATTGAGCACTTTAATATCTACATGAAAAAATGATATATTTTCATTGAAACTTATTTTGAACACATTAAATTGTCATATGTGTATCATTAATTTTACGTTTCTGTAACATAATAACTATTCTATTGTATTTTTTAGAGTTGGAGCACACTTCATTACAAAAAAAAACTACTTAGACTATGCCATAATCATATTGGGGCATCCACGTGCAATCCAAGCTTAAGAGATGTAAGAATGATAAGGATTGGGCAACTACGACAAAATAATACACAACTCATAAAACATTAAAACAAAATTCCTACATACCAAGCAAGTTAGCAAAGCTAGCATAACTGAGGTTGGGGCATCAAATATTTTTGTTTAACACTTGTCGTGAAAGCATACATGTATGTGATGGAGGGGCCTAAGTCAATCGAATCCTTCCAACTCACTGCATGTCTGAGGCTCAACACTCTGCCTTTTAAATTGAACCAAAATACCAAAAGAAGTTTATTAATGGCTAGATTTGAGAAAGTTCTAGGTGTGAGTAATTAAGGGCTCGGGGATCTAAAATTTGTTGTGTTTTGTACCAATCCGCGATTAAGTGAATTGATAATTACGGGTAGGAATTTAAGTTATTCAATGAAAACAATTAATGTGTATAACCTCTATGCCGAAATCATTTTCCATGTTGATGCAGGACACTACCCTCTTTATTGTCTTACCAAAAGGCATGATAATGAGGAAGAATGCCTACAAATATGGACTTCACCTTCAAAGAATGCCTTGCAATGACATTGGTAAGGAGTGATAAGAAGATCACAACAATTCAACGTGTCAAATCTCAGTTGATTGTGTTAATTAAAGACTTATATGGTAAATTTAATATAAGACTTACTTATAGTTGTCTCTTACTCTTTGCGACACATTTAATATTTTATGGTTGTCTTTGCACCTTGACCCAATTTGTTTTATAAGGTGAGGATGTGCATGCATAATAATCCTTAGTTTTGAATATGAGATAATGAGTTAAAGAGAAGAGGATGTAAAGACAAGTAATTTTAATATGTATTTTGGTAGCACTTAGGACAAATGTTGTGAGAAACCCCAAATGTTTGGAAGGACGGAGGGAGATTACATCGCAATCATGCCACCCATCAAATTGAAGACTATTCTTGAGCCAACAATTGTTTTTTTAAATTTTATTAATAACCATTGTTTCTCCATATTGTGTTCCCAATGACACCTCTGTATAGCAATGCATAAATTGACTTCTACACAGTTTGCGATCCTAGCTACATGTCATTATTTGTATTTGCATGACATCGAGTGTTATTTATAGTTGGACTTATCAAACCAACCTTTTGAATTTCATTTTGACCAAAAAATAGTGGACATTGGTAGAGAGGTTCACATAGGTAGTAGGCACAAATTTTTGAGCTCGTTTAAGGCCTAGTAGTAGACTAGTAGTTGTTCTTTTTTTTATAGTAGTAGTTATTGACACATTGTCACACATTAGATTGCAGCCCCAACTGACTCGGGAGTCAGAGTCACATCTCGATGGCTAGTGCCTCGTAGTCATCAATGATTACTTGCCATCTTACACAACTAAGCAATGAGCGCATGCCATGAGTGAGAAAGTGATTATAATTCATCATATTTCCAATATTTTGAATGATGAGTTAAACTTTATAGCATAGGAATTTCAACATCATGAAAATTTATATGGATGGGTAATTTCAAATATTGCCCTTCTTTTGAAATGTTGATATAAATTATGCCCTTCTTAATTCCAAATGTATTCAGATATGGCTCCTCTCACCATGATCCCTATTTCATTTTGATTACTCCCTCCTATTTGTTAGCTACTTTGTTGAAAGGGAGGATTACCTTTTTAAAAAGGAGTATATTCTTGCCACCATGTTCTATGTGTTATTGGAATTCAATGCATTTTTTCAATGACATTATGAGAACGATGCTTGCATCTATACTAGCTTTACCAATTAAGTAAGTGGGATAAGTGTGAGGCAAATTCAATGCTTACCTATATGAAAGAATGCATCGGATGGATGCCCAGGAATGACCTCTCATTTGAACCTAGTAAGTGATAACCTTACTTTCTTTAATAGGATTCTACTTGAATAAATATCTAGATATAGGCGCTACTTATAGACAGGTTCCACTGCTTAACTTGGACCTTAAACTAGAAGCTAAGTATCTATCTATGCACGCACCTCCGCTCCTTTGCTTTGTCTCGCTTTGGGTCTCTTTTTTGGTATGGTACCAGTATTGTATGGCAGAACATAGCCTAGCAAATATTCTCACTCACTTATGGACTCACCTAACTCACCTCATTGTGGAACCCTTATCGTCGTCGAACCTCATCTCACTCACTCACATCATCGTGTAACATCATGCATCGAAGCTAATAAAAAAGCATCATGCATCGTGTAACATCAAGCAGCGCAAGTGAAAGGGGGCCAGGAAGAAGTTGTAGACGAGTTGAGTGCCAACTACTTCTATGTAAAGGAGGACCATCTTTCCCCCTAGCTCATTATAGAGGTTTTAGTAAAGGTCTTGTGGTACCTGTTCCTGTTGCGAGACGACCTTGGCAAAAGATGATCCCACATCGAAAGTCATCAAGCAATTTTGGGCTCCATCAATCAGTGAGGGGGAGCTAATAATGCCCTTGGTGAATTCACCAGTTTCTACAGCACAAATTTCTCTCATTCAGTTCACAATTGAGATCGACTTCTAAATAGGGAGAGGGGAAGCTACAAAGTGATTTTGGGGAGCAAAAATAAGCTATGTAGATGCTTCCTTGGCGCAAAATGAGCTAGAGTTGGTCCTCGGCGTGCTCTCCTTTCCTTAATTTAAAGTTTAGTATATTTATCTTATAAGTATCCCTTAGATGCCGAGAGGGGGTTGCGTACTAGATATAGATCTGTTCAGCTACAGGCCCATGGATTTTATAAGGTTATAAATGATTCAATACCCATGTAGATAGATTCGATACTTGGCTGAATGCCTCTCCAGTGTGACAGAAACAACAACCTTTACATCCCTGTAAAGATCTCACCATCAAAACCGAAATAAAGAAACATTACAAAGTCAGATTTGTCTACCTCATTGCGTACACTTTATGGGTATCCAATCCCATCCTTGTTAAAAAAAATGAAGGCACCATACGCATATGCATTAACTTTCAGGACCTCAAGCAAGCTTGTTCCAAAGAAAAAATCCCTACCCCTTTAATCAATCAAGTTGTTGATGCCTGCGCTAGACATGAGGTTTTCTGATACAACCAGATTCAGATCCCCCAACAAGATGGGGTCAAAACTACCTTCACCATACACGACTCTTTGTTTCTGAAGGTTGTTGGTTAAATATCTATGTAAAGTAGTTGGTTAAAGCTCTATGTAAAGTAATGAAAAATGATTCCTTCATGGTTCCTTGCATTGTCCAGCATCTCTACCAGGTTAATACTCATAAGCATATAAAGTAGCATGGGAAGGAGCACTCGTAGTTCTATAAGCAAAGAAAGTAGGTGTATCAGTAGCTCCATCATGCTAGCCTAGGATTTGGGCATTCAAAGGTCTAAGGGTAAGGGTGTGATCGATCTCATAAACCCGTGTCTCCTAAGGGCCTCATATCTGGCATATGGAAGGTAGGTAGTTTTATTTATAGTTCTACAAGGTGTGAAATTAAAGGCTTTCAATTCCGCATTTTGATTTCGATCCAACGATTCAAGGATCACAGGCTTCCAAGGATATCAATCTCCATGGCTGATTGGTGATTCTAGGTCTCTAAGTTGGTGCAGGTCTCTAGAACCCTTTGGAAGGGTTGGGAAGGGTTCAATTTTGAATGCTAACAGGAGAATGATTGGTGGTAGAGTGAAATATTAAAACTCAGATCGAGTGGCTCAAATATTTCCTTTGTTTGTATTGTGGGCATCTGATATTTGAGCAACAAGGAATTCCTAGATCTAGTAATGGGTTTCTAGTGTTTTGGGTACCGAAGAATTTGAATGCATTCCTATATCCAGTGCCTGATTTTGGGTATTGTTGGTGTACCATTTTGATGGGCTTGGGAAGCTTCGCTGATAGTGATATTAGTGCGTAGATTGTGGAACTGGGTTTTATAGAGTTACTGACTGAGATCTTGATCCATAATTTTGTTTTTTTAGATAAGTTTCAGCAGAGATGCATCTGTGAGAGGGAATAGGGAGCTTGGTGGAAAAAATTTAACATTTGAACATCTTAGATAGATTTCACACTAGGCATATAACTTGTGTAACTCAAGAACTCTGAAATTGACAATGGTGTTGCTGGGCATGTCACTAGCAATCTACATTTTGGGTCCTCCCCTGTATTAGAAGTTGGCAGAAAGTTTGGCATCTGTAAGAGATGTAGCTGCTTTCCCTTCTTGCATCTATGATTGCTCAGCTGAATCTCTATCCACTATTCCCCCAGGTATTCTTCCCACTTAAAATTTTTAAATATTTCAGGATAGAGGCTAGTTTGTTGTTAGCATTTACTTTGCTTCTCCAATTTTTTTCTATGGTTCCTTTCACATATTTGTAGATTTTTATAATTTCTTCAGACAATATTAGAATAGAGAATAGTAATAATTAATGTGAATGAAATCCCACCATAGGGATATGCTACTGTATTAATATCTTGTCATACATCACATAATTAACAACCTCAAGCCAGAGAGGTCCCATAAGGCATGGTCTTGATACCACCAGCCATGAGAGCGCCATCATTTATTGCACTAGGTTGTAAGGTGTTTGATTTATCTACTGTCAGGGTTCTTCAATAAAATCATTGACCTTCTAGATAGTTCTCTAGGATTTGTCATTAGTAGGATCACTCTTTTTCTTTAACCATGCTTGTAAATGAATTACACCTACATGCAGGCTCTTCCTATTATCTACGTTCACTTCCATTATGGGTAATATTTTGTTGTGTGAATAGAAATTTGACTTTTCTCTTATATTCATACAACTTAGTATAAAATTTCTTGTAATACCAAGCGAGCTTACATTTTTTCTTGATTGATTGTTTGATGAAAATTTCTTTTGCAAGCAACTTTTCAGAATACAGAGCTATAAATAGTGTTCTTCATCAGTTGAACCACAACTGCCTCGTTTCCTTTAGTCGATTTTAATTATAGATACTAATTTGTTTTTCTATCACCATGCCTTAATTTTCCTTAAGAATGCACCCAAAATCCCCCATAAAAACTTTCATGCGTTGAAAAGGCTGGATGAAAATAGAGCAAAATGTTAGGTACTCCAACTTGTTTTGTCCAAATAAACTTGCATGACTCTCTTATCATAAAATATTTGATATATTGTTGTATTGAGCAATTTTTGTTATTTTTCTTTTTCCAATAGTTGTTTTAGTTTTTATTTTTATTTGTCAATTGAAGAATTCAGTTTGTAAAGTTTGGCTGCTCGTTTTTCTCTGAATTGTTTTGAACCGCAACTTGCGTTAAAACATGGAGTGTTCTATGATAAGGTGTCAAACATGACAATATGAGGAAATCATTCAATAACTCAGGTTATAAATTTTTGGCTGTTCATTTGAGATCTTGTCCATTATAAGATACAAAATTTGACTGCAGGAATCTATCAAAATAAACTTGTAGATAATCATGTTTTGCTGAGGCTTTGAATCATCTCCCTCTTCACTTGAAAGCTGGCTATATGATAAATATACTCTGCCTGATGAGAGAGGTGGCATATATTTTGTTCATTTTGCATGACCATGAATTTTTTGTTCTCTAACTAATTCATATTATCCAAAATATCAGGTTCCATATTTTCTCAATGCGAAAATTCATGGAAGACCTGTAAAAGAGATTATCATAGATATTAAGTGGTTGGAAGATGAATTCACTGAAAAGGTTCAAATGGTATGGAGATACAATTTAGTCTTCATACTTTAGTCTTGCAGTTGAAAATATGCTTTAGACTTTTAGGAAAAATTCATTTGTCTAATTATGCTTCTACTGTCAGGACTTGATGTAGTTGCAATCGTACTCCAGTGAGAGTATAAATTTGTGGAATTAACAAGTAATTATTATTGATGGCATAAACATTGTTCATTTCAACATGTTTAACTCTATTATTTATTTTGTTTACTTCTACAGCGTGGAGGTCTCTTGATAAAGAAATGGGGAATATCTTTAGCTGCATCTACTGCTGTCTCAATTGTGGATGCTATAAAATCACTCACCATCGCCACTCTTGAAGGGGACTAGTTTTCTTCATGGGTGAGTTACATGTTCAATGAAATATATCTGTCACTTCAACATAGTTTTATAGAATGTAACTACTTGTAAGGCTCACCATCATTACAGCAGAAACTACCAATAGAACTAAAAGCTTCTGAATGTAATATAATAATTCTTTAGAAATTTTGTTGCTTGTTTATCTATTGAAATTCATGTTGATATTGAGCCAAATGTAGTCCTATCATTGACTGTGAAGCAAATTTGTCTGCAAAAAAACATTTTGAGAGCTCAAAGAACTCTAGATACATGTTCATAAGTCATGACTTTGAAATATAGCATTAAATGACTTTAAGAAGCTAGAATTAGTTGATATATCATTAAATCTTAGATCAAAAGCACCAACTATTATTGGGAATATCTTGAAGAGCTTTTCTTTCTTCAGAAGTTTCAATTCCTTTGGTGATTACTATGTCAAGACTCAAGACTTGTAAAGCAATATAAAATGCCTATTACTAGAATTTTCTTTTTGTCAAGAATTATGTGTAACATTTTTTCTAGTGCTGGATTGGAAATATGACACTTCCCATTGCTCCATTCCACCAAGAACTTTGAATCCACTAGCACCTGAAGTTCCTTGATACCTCTTTTGATAGTGTAGCGTAACTCATGAGGATCCATAGAGCAAAAATTTCAGATCTGTTGTTTGTGTTGTGCCCTGCTCCATATTTTAAGGTAAAGAAATTATCTTTGTTAAAAAAACAAGGGCTCAAACTCTACACCTACCTGTCAAACTTTGGAACGCCCCATCAGAAAATCCCCATGCTTTGCTTTCGTTGATAGTTGACTCTTTAAGGATCCTGACAGGCTTTGATTTTTTGTCCTTTGCACGTTCTCTGTAAGTGGCCCTGATCTTATTTGTCACAATGGGGGGATTACATAATCTATCTTATGTATTGAGAAATTTTTATTTCTTTTCTTTTTCCATTAGTTGTTTTAGTTTTCAGTTTGATTTGTCAATTGAAGAGTTCAGTTTGTAAAGTTCAGTTGTTCATTTTTCTCTGAATTTTTTTGAACCGCAACTTACGTTAAAAGATGGAATATGATAATGTGTCAAACATGACAATATGGGGAAATCATTCAATAACACAGGTTAGAAATTTCTGGCTGTTCATTTGAGATCTTATCCATTATAAGATACAAAATTTGATTGCAGGAATCTATCAAAACAAACTTTAGATAATCATTTTTTGTTGAGGCTTTGAATCGTCTCCCTCTTCACTGGAGAGCTGGCTATCTAATAAATATACACTTCCTGATAAAAGAGATGGCAGATATTTTCTTCATTTTGCATGACCATGAATTGCTTGTTCTCTAGCTAATTCATATTATCTCGAATCTCAGATTCTAGATTTTCTCAATGCAAAAATTCATGGAAGACCTGTAAAAGAGATTATCACAAATATTAAGTGGTTGGAAGATGAATTCACTGAAAAGGTTCAAATGATATGGAGCTCAAATCTAGTCTTCATACTTGAGTCTTGCAGGTGAAAATATGCTTTAGACATTTAGGCAAAATTTAGTTGTCTAAGTATGCTTCTACTATCGGGACTTGATGTAGTTGCAAGCTTACTCACATGAGGGTATAAATTTGTGGAATTAACAAGTAATTATTATTGATGGAATAAACATTGTTCATTTCAACATGTTTAAATCTATTATTTATTGTGTTTACTTCTACAACGTGGAGGTGTCTTGATAAAGAAATCGGGAAGATCTTCAGTTGCATCTACTGCTGCCTCAATTATGGATGCTATGAAATCACTCATCATCCCCACTCCTGAAGGGGACTGATTTTCTTAAGGGGTGAGTTGCATGTTCAATGACATATCTCTATGACTTCAACGTAGTTTTATAGAATGTAACTAGTTGTAAAGCTCACCATCATTACAATAGAAACTACCAATAGAACTAAAATCTTTTGAATGTAATATAATAATTCTTTAGAAATTTTGTTGCTTGTTTATCTATTGAAATCCATGTTCATATTGAACCAAATGTAGTCCTATCATTGACTGTGAAGAAAATTTGTCTGCAAAAAAACATTTTGAGAGCTCAAAGAACTCTAGATACATGTTCATAAGTCGTGACTTTGAAATATAGCTTTAAATGACTTTAAGAAGCTAGAATTAGTTGATTTGTCATTAAATCTTAGATCAAAAGCACCAACTATTCTTGGGAATATCTCGAACAACTTTTCTTGCTTCGGAAGTGATGAGGTCTTCTGCATGTGATCCAACTTTCTGAACTACTAATGTTTTCATTTTATGCAACATCAAAACATGTGAAGCATGCTCTAAGTTTCAATTCCTCTGGTGATTACTATGTCAAGAATCAAGACTTGTAAAGCAATTTACAATGCCTGTTACTGGAATTTTCTTTCTATCAAGAATTATGTACAACATTTTTCCCAGTGCTGGATTGGAAATATGACACTTCCCACTGCTCCATTCCACCAAGAACTTTGAATCCACTAGCACCTAAAGTTCCTTGATACCTCTTTTGATAGTGTAGCATAATTCATGAGGATCTAGAGAGAAAAAAATTCAGCTCTCTTGTTTGTGTTGTGCCCTCCTCCATATTTTAAGGTAAAGAAATGATCTTTGTTAAAAAAACAAGGGCTCCATCTCTACACCTTCCTGACAAACTTTGGAGCGCCCCATCAAAAAATCTCCATGCTTTGCATTCATTGATAGTTGACTCTTTGAGGATCCTGACAGACTTTGATTTCTTGTCCTTTGCTCGTTCTTTGTAAGTGTCCCTGATCTTATTTGTCACAATGGGGGAATTCCATAATCTATCTTATGTATTGAGAAATTTTTGTTATTTTTCTTTTTCCATTAGTTGTTTTAGTTTTCAGTTTGTAAAGTTCGGTTGCTCGTTTTTCTCTAAATTTTTTTGAACTGTAGCTTGCATTATAAGATGGTGTGTTCTATGACAAGGTGTGAAACATGAAAAAATGGGGAAATCATTCAATAACTCAGGTTAGAAATTTATGGTTGTTCATTTGAGATCTTATCCATTATAAGATACAAAATTTGACTGTAAGAATCTATCAAAATAAACTTGTAGATAATCATTTTTTACTGAGGCTTTGAATCATCTCCCTCTTCACTTGAGAGCTGGCTATTTGATAAATATACTCTACCTGATGAGAGAGGTGGCAGATATTTTGTTTGTTTTGCATGACCATGAATTGCATGTTCTCTAACTAATTCATATTATCCAAAATCTCAAGGTCCATATTTTCTCAATGCAAAAATTCATGGAAGACCTAAAAAAGAGATTATCACAGATATTAAGTGGTTGGAATATGAATTCGCTGAAAAGGTTCAAACGGTATGGAGCTCAAATCTAGTCTTCATACTTGAGTCTTGCAGTTGAAAATAATAAAATATGCTTTAGACTTTTACGTAAAATTCAGTTGTCTAAGTATGCTTGTACTATCGGGACTTGATGTAGTTGCAAGCTTACTCACATGAGAGTATAAATTTTTTGGAATTAACAAGTAATTATTATTGATGGAATAAACATTGTTCATTTCAACATGTTTAACTCTATTATTTATTGTGTTTACTTCTACATCGTGGATGTGTCTTGATAAAGAAATGGGGAAGATCTTCAGCTGCATCTATTGCTGTCTCAATTGTGGATGCTATAAAATCACTCACCATCCTCGCTCCTGAAGGGGACTGGTTTTCTTCAGGGGTGAGTTACATGTTTAATGACATATCTCTCTCACTTCAACATAGTTTTATAGATGTAACTACTTGTAAGGCTCACCATCATTATAATAGAAACTACCAATAGAACTAAAAGCTTTTGAATGTAATATAATAATTCTTTAGAAATGTGTTGCTTGTTTATCTATTGAAATTCATGTTGATATTGAACAAAATGTAGTCCTATCATTGAATGTGAAGCAAATTTCTCTGCAAAAAAACATTTGTAGAGCTCAAAGAACTCTAGATACATGTTCATAAGTCGTGACTTTGAAATATAGCTTTAAATGACTTTAAGAAGCTAGAATTAGTTGATCTGTCATTAAATCTTAGATCAAAAGCACCAACTGTTCTTGAGAATATCTCGAAGAGATTTTCTTGCTTCAAAAGTTATGAGGTCTTCTACATGTGATCCAGCTTTCTGAACTACTAATGTTTTCATTTTATGCAACATCAAAACATGTGAAGCATGCTCTAAGTTTAAATTCCTCTGGTGATTACTATGTCAAGAATCAAGACTTGTAAAGCAATTTACAATGCCTATTACTGGAATTTTCTTTCTGTCAAGAATTCTGTATAACATTTTTCCCAGTGCTATTGGAAATATGACACTTCCCACTGCTCCATTCCACCAAGAAATTTGAATCCACTAGCACCTAAAGTTCCTTGATACCTCTTTTGATAGTGTAGTGTAATTCATGAGGATGCAGAGAGAAAAAATTTCAGCTCTGTTGTTTGTGTTGTTCCCTGCTCCATATTTTAACATAAATAAATGATATTTGTTAAAAAAAGAAGGGCTCCAGCTCTACACCTTCCTGTCAAAATTTGGACAACCCATCAGAAAATATCCATGTTTTTCTTTCGTTCATAGTTGACTCTTTGAGGATCCTGGAAGGCTTTGATTTCTTGTCCTTTTCTCGCTCTTTGTAAGTGGCCCTGATCTTATTTTTCATAATGGGGGGATTCCATGATCTATCTTCAAAAATCATTTTATTTCTGGAGAGTCACTAATCCCATAAAACATAGCATGGTAAATATGCATGAGACTTTGATGAAGGTTTTGAAATCCATTATTAAAAGCGTTTTATTAATGTATCTTTTACCTACTACCCTGGACAATTGACCATTTGAAGAACATCCAACCTCACAAGTTTTGTGAAAGTACAAGTTATTAACAAATGGTTCATTTTTCTTCCTCCTGTTTGCATAGAATACATCTATTTGCGCCATGTCAAAACCTTTTTGGATAAAATTAACCAGGTGAAAATTCTTATATTGAGAGGGAAAACTAGTTTCCAAATCCATTTCCACCACCAGTACCTTTTCTCAGGAAAGTCATTTGCAGTCAGAGCTTCATATCCTATCTTAGCAGTGAGAGTTCACGTAGCTTTGTTCCATGGTCATTTTATTTCATCCCCTCTATCTTGTAAATAGATTGCACTGTGATTCAAAAGGGCGGTATATTTTTTTCATTCATTTATTTGTTTTGTTTGTTTGGCTCAGGATTGTTGAGACGTTAGAAGGAGCACTGCTCTCTCTGACTTGAGTTTAGTTTTCCTCCATGATTTTTAGACCATCTTATTCGTCTGTAACTGAATGGTGATTTTACTATGATTGTTAATGTTCAAGAGGGTTGAACCCATTAACTCTCCAACTCTGAGGGAGAGTCATAGTTGAGGATTGCTTGTTTAGGATTTTTTTATACTACAATGCAGTCTTGTACTAAATAATGTTTCATTGTTTTCCCCTTTTAACCGATGTTTTCATATCTAGTACTTCATTATGGAAATATTCAATATTGTTAAAGAAAATAAAATCGTTTGTCAAAATGTTCCTAAAATATTTCAAGATAAATGTGTATGGCATTTAATGATGTTTTGAACTTTTGAGTCATGGCTGATGGTAATTCACAAAGTGAAGGATAGCTGTTGTTAAATTATGGATTCATGCCTTTATCCATTATTATTGCTAATCATATCCACACTAATTACTAAAACTCACAATCATATGAAACTCATAACGCGAATTCATTTGGTGTGTCTTATCTTAAAAAGAGCAAGATTGTCATTGTGCCATTTGTGGTTGGCACGTTCCATGTTGAAGGGTTATTGTCGATTTGCCATGATTTTGATTGTTCTCACAAATAATCATGTCGTGTTTGATTGATTCATTTAGGGCTAAAAATCATGTCAAGAAACAAAATTCATTGTTCTTTTTAGTATTCAACAAATACCTAATAAGGGTTTTTTCTTGGTTGAGTTCCATGTTACCATTCTAATTCAGTTATGAATAAAGTTTTTTGTTTCAAATCCACAACCTGACACAATACAAAAGAAGTTGACATAATTTCATCATATTACTAGAAACTTCAGCCAACGAAATCAGTCTATACAACAACCAGCTCCAAGTTAGAACTAAATTGACAGGTGTCTTAAGTGGACTGATTTTCGTTGGGGCCTTAATTGGATTTCAAGAAGGTTTTATCATCCTCAAAAGAAATTGTAAGGTATCTCAACCTCTTCCCCACAACTTAGGTAAAAAATTCAATATTTTTTGTGGTGTAATCATTGAGAATCAGTGTCGACTCTCTACTATGATAGTTTCATGCTTTGGAGTTAATATTGTCCCATTTATTGAAACGATTTTGCAGAAATTCATTATCTACGGGTCAGACTCTATGAATCTTGATTGGGTCTCTCTGCATTATTGAATTTAATTTTGAATATATCGTTTGTCTATCTTCTTTTTTTATAAAACAAATTTAAATTTCTTTTACCAAGAAATGGCATTTATTCTCCCATTGTAATTAACAGAGACTTAGTACCAATTCAAATTCCTCCTCCAGCAAGGCTGTAAATTTTCCATATAGGTTAAATGTTCAGGTACACAAGGTACTCCCAAAAGACTGAACACCTAGAGAAACCACTTCACACAAAAAGATCACAGATCAATACACCGATGTTTATCACGTGGTTAAAACCCTCGAGAGGGAAACAATCCACGGCCCCATCCAAATAGCTACTTGGAGCAATTTATTATGCAAAAGAAGAAAGTTACATGAACTTCTCATAATCAATACTCTAGCCAAGGACCCTCCATGCTCTTTAAATAGAGATCATGGACCAATCAGGTGTTAAGCCATGGATCAATGGTAGGTATGATCTAAGAGAAGTTGAACCGTAGGATCACTTTATGTCTAGAGCATATCGTGACCGTCGGATTAGAATATTTACAAATGCATACTAATGCATACTAAAGAAACACACTTTTACCTAACAAATATATTACACAAGTTGATCTTAACTAACTCCTAAGTGTCTAAATATCCTAACATCGCCCCTTAAGAACAACTTGGGATAGGATTGAAGGATTTACAAAAGTGACATTATTAGGAGAAGGAAGGAGGAATTAGAGCCTATCCCCCCTTAAGGACACATTCCTAAACTCCTAACATAGATTGAAGTTTAGAAAACTTCACTTCTGTAAGAGACTTGGTGAAGATGTCTGCAACTTGATCATTTGTAGGGCAATAAAACATTTCAAGAATACGATCATGAACAATATTTCTAATGAATTGCATGTGTAGCTTAATTTGTTTGCTGCGTTGATGTAGAAATAGATCTTTGGCAAGCTTGATGGAAATTTGATTATTGCACCAAAGTGGAGTAGGCTGCTGCTGCTCAAATCCGAACTCTGAAAGGATCTGTCGAAGCCATAAAGCTTCCTGACTGGCATTAACTGCGGCTTGGTATTCTACTTCTGCTAAAGAAAGAGCAAGAGCTTGTTGTTTCTTACAAGCCCAAGTGATAGGTCCAAATCCCAGACTAGAAACATAATCTACAGTAGACTTTCAATCATCAGGATCACCGGCCCAATCTGAATCAGTGAAACCAACCAACAAAGGTTCCCCCCTATACTGTAATGAATCCCAAACTGAAGTGTACCTTGAATATATCGAAGTATTCTTTTTGCTGCTTTCCAGGGACTTTCATGAGGAGTTTGCATATAACGGGCAACATGAACAATGGCAAAGGAAAGGTCAGGACAGGAATGAGTCAAGTATAAAAGACTACCAATAAGCTGACAATACAAGGTGGCATCTACTTTAGGGGAAGTACAAGTGGCAGAAAGTTTGACTCTAAATTGGAAGGGAGAAGAGGCTGCTTTACAATCTTCCACGTGGAAGCGACGAAGAAGGTCACAAGCATACTTAGACTGGGAAAGAAACATTCCTTCTTTGGTTTGTAAGACTTGGAGACCAAGAAAATAATGCAAATGCCCTAAGTCTGACATTTCAAAATTTTGCTTAAGACTGGATTTCACATGGGTTATAAGTTTAGGGTCACTACCAGTAAGGATAAGATCATCAACATAAAGAACAAGTATGATGAGATGGTTTCCTACTTTCTTGGTATAGACATTGGGGTCAGAATGACATCTAGAAAAACCAGTGTTAAGGAGAAAGCTATCCATTTTGGCATACCAAGCTCTAGGAGCTTGCTTAAGGCCATATAAGGATTTCTTAAGGAGACAAACAAGGCTAGAGTTATCATGAACATATCCAGGAGGTTGTTCCATGTAAATTTACTCCTGTAAATCACCATGTAAAAAGACAGACTTGACATCCATTTGATGGACTTCCCAGTTATGTAAGGCTGCAAGGGAAAGAACAAGGTGGATGGAATTTATTTTTGCGACAAGAGCAAAATTTTCATTGTAGTCAATCCCTTCAACTTGGGAAAAACCTTTGGCAACTAACCTTGCCTTAAGTCTTTCAACACTTCCATCTGATGCATACTTAGTTTTGTATACCCATTTACATCTGACAAGTTTTCTTCGTTTTGGAAGAGGAACAAGATTCCAAGTATCGTTCGCCATTAAGGAACAATATTCTTCATCCATAGCTACATCCCAATCTGGATTTCCTGAAGCTTCTGCAAAAGTTTTTGGATCATGATTCTCGAAAACTTGAGCCAAAAGAGAAGAGGCTCACTGAAACTAAGAACGTGTTCGACGTTGATCTCTAGGATCACCGACAAGATCACCATCTACTTCACATGTTGAATAGACTCATCGAGGAAGCATTGGTGCTGGTGCAATTGGAGGAACACGAGCAGGCAGAGGTGGATTTTCATCCTGACTGTCATAATCAGAAACTGGAGTTGAAAACTTGTCAAGGAAGTTGGAAGAAGAAGAAGAAGAAGGCACAATCATCAAATCAGGATCGTAGGCCAAAGATGGCACACCCTCCAAGTTAGGCTCGCAGGCCAAGATATTTTCATCAAATTTAACATCTCTTCTAATGATTATATCATGTGAATGGGGCTGAAGAAGTCTATAACCTCTTACATCTTCAAAATATCCAACAAATATGCACTTTTCACTTTTAGGATGCAATGCTTTCCATTTTTCATCTGGAATGTGAGCCCATGCTTCACAACCAAACACACGAAAGTGACTTATATCTGGTTTAATTTTACTCCATGCGTCTTCTGGTGTTATACCTTGTAAAACTTTAGTGGGTGTGCAATTAACTATGTAATTTGCACAATTTATGGCCTCAGCCCAATATTGAAGACTTAGTCCCTTAGATTGGTTCATACAATTAGCCATTTCTTTTAAAGTGTGGTTCTTCCGTTCAACTACACCATTTTGTTGTGGTGTATATGGAATAGTGTGTCATTGTTGGATTCCTTGTTCAGTGCAGAAAGTAGTGAACTTGTTGTTAACATATTCTCCTCCATTTTCAGATCTTAACTTAATAATTTGATGGCCATATTGTTTTTCAACAAGGGCCTTGTAGGCCAAGAACATGTTAAATACTTCACTCTTAAGTTTTATGAAGTAAACCCAAGTGCGTTTGGAGTAGTCATCAATGAAAGTTAAGAAATATTTGAAACCAGAAAAGGATGCAGATGGAAGAGGGCCACACAAGTCATTATGCACAAGCTCCAAGGGAACCGAGGCGTTCCAAGAGGCACGTTTGTCAAAAATGTCCCAATGATGTTTTCTGAGTACACAACTAGAACAAACACCATCCTTGCAAGATACCATCGGAAGACCAGTCACCATATTGTCTTTACATAGTTGTTGCAATGAGCGATAATTTAAGTGACCAAATCGCTCATGCCAAATTTTGCTCAAGTTATCACTATGAGAAACAAAAATTGAAGGAAAAGGTAATGACCCAAAGTTGTTAAATTTGTACAACCTGGTAATATCATCAACAGTTCCAGTAGCTAGGACATTTTGAGGAGTTTTCAAATCCTTCATTTTAACTTGGTGAGGTGTAAACATCACAGTTTTACCTTCACCTGAATGAGTAATTTGATAGACTGATAACAAATTGCAGGAAATTTTTGGAACACATAGTACATCACTGAAATGACCATTTTCTACTTGAACTATTCCAGATCCTACAACACTTAGAGATCTATCATCACCAACAAATATTTGTTTGGTGTTACATTCATGCATAGTAGAAAAGATGGCTTGATCCTTAGCCATATGATAAGATGCTCCATAATCATTGAGCCATTTAATTGAAGTAGAAGAAGAAGATGCAATATAAGAGTCACCAGAAGCAAAAAGTGCATGTCCATGAGAGGTATATTATGAAGACGAATCTAGGCTGATGTGGTGCTTCTTCGTTGCTGCTTCCAAGGCTGCCATCTTCTTGAAACACTTAGATTCATCATAATTATCTTTCCCACAAAAATTGCAATGACACTCAGTCTTCTTTCCTTTTGGCTTGGATCCTTTGTCATTTTTTAAAGAAGGAGCTGACTGAGAGGGTTTGGGACCCTTGTTGTTTGGCTTATTATTGCGAAAATTATGTTTTTTGGGAGGCTTGGAATTTTCTTTCTATTGGGACAATAAGGATTTCCTAGATGTATCTGCATTGTTAATTATTCCAAGATGAATGAGCTTATCTTTCTCTTTAATTAAGGAATCACAAAAGGATTCAAGACTAGGCTCTTGATAGCTCGCTGCAGTCAAGGATTCTTTCATGGAGTAGAATGTAGATACAAAAATAGAATATGCAGGTCCAAGTTTGGAAAGAATATGATAAATACATTGTTTTCCTTCTTTCTTAATATTGCATTCTGCACATAAGAGTCTAAGAGTTTTATACTTAGATAAATAGTCTTGAATGCATGAAAAATCATTTAGATTCAAGGAAATCAACTCATTCTCAAGTTGATGACCCCGAATTTCATTGTGTTTACCAAAAACATATTCCAACTTTTTCCAAGCTTTATCAGATTCATCAATTCTAGATATGCAGAATCACAAATTAGTAGAGATTGACATCCCAATAAATCCACGAGCTTCATCACATCTATTTTCCCATTTAATTTTATTATCATCGTCAATGGGTTCTATTTCTTTCCCTAAGGTTATCCTAAAAAGTCCCCTACTTCGCAGAACATCCTCCACACAAGATTTCCATGAGAAATAGTTAGAAATTGTAAGTATAATATCACAAGGGGTGGACATACTGTAAAATAGTGACTAAAAGAACAGAAACTAATTGTCTAGATGCAAAGAGCTCGAAAAAATATGCGGTTTTAAAAAAAAATGACACTGAAAACTGATTCTAGATGATGAAGTTATGCTTGATCAAAGAAAATGTTGAAGATTTCCCCAATAGTGACATGGCAGATATTAACTTAACCAAATAAAAAAAGAACCCCCATCTTCCAAGATCAACCTTTGACAATCACTTTACAATAAAGTTGTTTTTAAGTGAATCACTTTTGTAGAATAAGTGATGTTCACTTTTACAATAATGTTACTTTAAATAGTGCGGCAATAAATTAAAAGACTTAAGTGACTCACTTTTTATTTTATTTTATTTAAGTGAGATGCACTTTTACAATAAAGCAACTTGAAAATAGAAATTGCATGCACTAAAAAGTAGCTTAATAAGACTTGAAATCAAGACCTATTAAGGAAGAAAGCAACTTTGGACCAAGTGAGATAAGTTTAAAAGGTTAGTAAGTGATCTAAGTTCAAGTTTTCTTGTTGTTTCTGATTTGCCGTAATTGCACAAGGTGCATGACAAAGAGCATATGTAGCCAAGAAGACAAGAAAAAAACTTTCCCTTTCTGTTTCTAATTCGCCGCAATCGCACAAGGTGCAAGACAAAGAGCATACACAGCCAGGGAAGGCAACAGTCCGAGACTAAAACAATAAAGTTCTAATAATAAAACTGAAAAAATATGAGAGATTTTAAAAAAAATTAAACAAATCCGTCACTGTAACATTATACCTTCAGATTTTTCGAAATGGGTGTTTCTAGATCAAACAGAAATAGTTTTCGGTGAAACGAAAACTATTTCCCAATGGAAACGGTGCTCTGGATGCAATAGAACAACTCCCATAGGCCACAAATGCATAGAAACTATAGAACCAAAAACCCTTTCAAAGTTTCAGCAACACCAGTTCCAGATCTTGATCAAAATAGAAAGCGGCTCTTCATAAACGCTCTGATACCATGTTCGGGTACACAGGGTACTCCCAAAAGACCGAACACCTAGAGAAACCACTTCACACAAAAAGATCACAAATCAATACACCGATGTTTGTCACGTGGTTAAAACCGTCGAGAGGGAAACAGTCCACGACCCCAGCCAAATAGCTACTTGGAGAAATTTATTATGCAAAAGAAATAAAGTTACATGAGCTTCTCATAATCGATCAACTAGCTAAGGACCCTCCATTCTCTTTAAATAGAGATCATGGACCAATCAGGTGTGAAGCCACGGATCAATAGTAGGTATGATCTAAGAGAAGTGAACCGTCGGATCACTTTATGTCTAGAGCATATCGTGACCATCAGATTAGAATATTTACAAATGCATACTAATGCATACTAAAGAAACACACTTTACCTAACAGATATATTACACAAGTTTATATTAACTAACTCCTAAGTGTCTAAATATCCTAACATTGAAGGTCATTTTTTTTACTTGCTTAAACTTGTTTAGCTTGCTTTCTGTACGGTAACATCATTATCATGTTTGGTCATTGATTAAAGAAACTCAACATATTTCCCAAAGTAGTTTTCTTCTTTCTCTATGATAGGTGTTTGTAGTTTTGTACTGCTTTCTTTAGTAGGGACATAGCTACCTCTAGAGTTTGAACAACTCTGGTTACTAAAGGTTCAAAATAATTTTTATCTGGAACATTAGCTATCAACTTATCCTGAACAAGTAACATGTGTCAGTTTCATTGTCTCTCCATGGACTAGTTGAATGTATAGTGAGGGTGACAATTTTGAAAATTTTACAATTGGTCATTCCATGAAAAAACTTCCTTATGACTTGAATTTTTATTATTCCATTGATTAACATGAGAACTAGGTAAAGAATGTACAAGGTTCACAAACTTTTGGAATGATCTTTGTTGACCATGTGAAATATTAACAAGATTAGACATATCTGACTCAAAGCTTAATTTTGATTTCCTACTTAGTTGATGTTCTACTTATTCTTCATGTTCATCTTCTTCGATGTCACAACCTACTTTTGGAAACTATTTTAAACACAATTGAACACATAAGTTTTCCCTTCCTTCAAATTACACTTGGAGTGTTTCTTGTCTAGTCCATTTGCCTTAAGTGAAACACAGATACACATGTTTTCTCTTCCTTCAAATAACACTTGGAGTGTTTCTTGTGGTAGTCCAATTGCCTTAAAGTTAGAACATAGATGGAATATGGGGGTTTTACCCTCTTCATTTTTTTTCTTTCCTTCATAGTATAATTCTGGGTACATAAAGCCAAATTCAAATATTATGCAACTGTATTTTAGTCGATAAACATGTTTCCAATTTTCTTGCATTCATTGTAACAGGTACTCATCTTAATTGTGCACTATTCCTGTGGACTATTTTACTGTACAATGAGGATGGCAATTTTGAAAATTTAACAGTTTGTCATTCCATGACAAAATTCCTTATGACTTGAATTTTTATTACTATTCCATTGATTACATGGGAACTAGGTAAAGAATGTACAAGGTTCATGAATTTTTGGAATGATCTTTCTTGACCAAATGAAATATTAACAAGTTTAGACATACTTGACTCAAAGCTTAATTTTGATTTCCTACTTACTTATTGTTCTACTTCTTCTTCTTTAGGTTCATCTTCTTCGATGTCACAACCTAATTTTGGAAACTATTTTAAACTCAATTGAACACATAAGTTTTCTCTTCCTTCAAATAACACTTGGAGTGTTTCTTGTTGTAGTCCAATTGCCTTTAGCTAGAACACGGATGGAATATGGGGGTTTTACCCTCTTCATTTGTCTCTTTCCTTAGTAATAGAAATCTTGGGTATATAAAGCCAAATTCAGTATTTTGCAGCTCTATTTTAGTTGGAAAACATGAACAGGTGGCTAGATCTGCTGCTGCGATTGTCAGTGATACACTCACTAAAAATCTAGACCAGTGGTAATATTTCTTCCTTGACACTTTGTAAGCCTTCCACTATCTACATGGAACTAGCAAAGCATCTACTAGAGAAAGTAGAAATACAAGAACTATTTCATGAATCTTAAAAAAGAGGAGAAAATAATAAAGCAATTCCAAACCTAAACACATTAAAGAAGTACTTCAAGGAAAATCAAACAACACTATTCTCATATATAAGGACATTGGGAGTATAGATTCATGGTTTTGATGTCACATACATAGAGATGTTTCAACGAAACATATGCCTCACTTCATATGAATCTGCAACATTCAACTAAAACGTTATTTTTGTAGTCCTATATAGATTTTCTTATATGAACTAGTGGAAACATTTGTTAATTTTAATCCTTCCATTCTATACATGGAGCTAGCATGTACAAAAGAAATTAGAAATACAAGAACTGTCCAACACTTCTTAAAAATGGGGAGAAAATAATGAAACAATTCCAAAATTAGACGCAATAAATAAATAGTTCAAGACAAATCAAACATCATTGTTCATTAATATATTGACATTGAGAGGATTAAAGCTTTAGATTATAATGTCACAATGAATTCTACAATAATTATTTGCAAGAAAGTCATTGATCCCATGCTTTGATAAAAATGGGTTGTTAGTAGTTACTATTGGACATCTTTTGCCAAGGATTGGAGGAAATACACTGAAGCTAGAAAAATGTTGTATCAAACTTTGCAAGAAAATGCATAATGCAAAATAGGCAGTCTAGAAAAAATATGATTGTTAAATATGTGTTACTGACACATCATGCAATATGCAGGGTTCAATTCGACTTTACGACAGGGAAACATCACTCATCATGAATACATTCAGGGAGTTGTTTATCTGTAATAATTTATTGTTTTCCTTTCCATTTATGCACATTTTCCTTTGTTAAAAATGAACCTGTAAATTTGACATTGCAACAGGTTGGAAAGGGATGAGATGTCGAACTAAACCAGATTGATTTGTTTGAGGGTAAAGTAGCCCGATGGAAATGGAGAACAGGTTCTCATCAGATATATGTATAGACTTGGACAGCTCCTTGACTTTTTTAGAATGGTGTCCTTCTACTTCACTACTGTTGGCTTTTATGTTTGTACGATGGTTAGTAATGAGTTATTTTCTATAACAAATTACTTTTGCAAGTGTTTATGGTTTCATTAGGAAGGTCTATGAAGAAGGACTTCTAATTAGTAAACCAATTGGTAATGGAACATATTAAGTGTTTGTTGTACCATTTTGAAATTTTGATTTGATTTTTACAAAAGAATATGATAATTGTTGTTGCATTACTTTGGAAAATTGTTTCATAACAAGTTTTGGGTTTATATTAGGCCAGGAATATGCCATGTTTATGGCTTTTCTTGCTCGAAGAAATTCATTCATAAGTTTTGTTCTTGGGCATTAATGACCGTGTGTTTTCTTGTACGAGAAAGATATTGTCATGGGGTAAAATCATTGCCATAATTTCTGCAAGTAAACCATTGAGAGATTGATTTCATGAGGAGAAATCGTAGCGCATAATGCCTACATTACAACCCAGCAAGCAAGTGATCTCACTGAGGAAGAAACTTTTCCTGTATTGATTAAGAATGTAGCCTCCCATGCAACCAGTCAATGTTTTTGAAGAAATGATTCAACCAACCAACACATTATTGCAAAATGTTTTAGGCATAAAATACAATCCTGTGTTTTCCTTGTGAATGGTGCATTTCCTTTGCCAACATAACTTTGGGTGGGAAATGGTTGTGGGGTTAATTCAAGACATTTTTGGGGATGGAATCTCTTGACCTTGGGTGTACTTACCTTTCTTCCTATAGATAATTGTGACATCAATCCATTTATATGGGAAAATCACTCCCCACAAAAACTTCATAACATTGATGGTTATGATCTTATGAAAACATTTTTGGTTGTGAGATGAAAACAATCTTATTCATATCCTTTCATTTCAAGAAATCTTGCTTATAGTGGCACTAAAATAGTACAAGCATTCCAATATCTTCCCCTTGTCTTCTTTGAAGTATTTCTTCTACATTTTTTTGTTATATATACTGGATTTGAAAATAGTTTTGTTAGTATCATTTGATTTTAAGAAATCTTACTTAGAGTGGCACTCAAATAACAAAAGCATGCCAATATTTTATGTGAGTATTCTTAAATAATTTTTGTATATGTTGGATTTTGGTTGAAATACATTGTTGGGGACATCTTGGAAGTTTAAAAACTTGATCATTGCATGGAGAGTAGCTATAACATTGCAATTAAATTGTTTACTCAAGGGGAAGATTGGATTGTCGAACACACTAATGCTTGGATTGGTTATCATTGAAAATATTTATTTGTGGAGAATGTGATGAATTAACATACAAAATAATGATTATCAAGTTACTATAGATACACCAGTATAGATCCATCTTAAACCTGGATCTAGAAAGCACCGAGAGGGATTCAATTTCTTTAGGTGTAAGTTATTTTAATCTTAAATTTTTAAATGTTCATAAAAAATTACACCTCAAACATTTTGATCCCTTTAGTGTTTTGCAAATCCGGGTTTAACATGGATCTTTTAATTACTTTTCATTTAGTTTTATTATTGGGTTTTTAATATTTGATAAACATAAATATATGAATCCACAATATAATTTTTTTATTTTTTATTTATGTCAGCTGGCATAACATGACTAATGTGACAGGATCTCCCCCATATTGGGCTGAGAATGTTAACCCAAAAATCCCCCACATAGCTCTCTATGGCCTACACCACCCAAGGACACCATCTCACAACATTCATTTCACTCCATAAGACCTTCCATTTGACCCCCACACCTCCAAAAGAGCCCAAGGATGAAGAAAAGGGCTAAAAACCCCAAAAAAGAGCCCAAAATAGCCCCCTAGGAGCTAAAGCCCTCAAAAAGGGGCTAAAGCCCTAAAAAAGGGGCTAAAACCCTAAAAGGGGATAAAGTTAGGGCGAAAGGGGCTAAAGGCCCAAAAAAAGGGGCTAAAGCCCTGACCAAGGGCTTAAAACCCTAAAATCCCTTGTAAAAACTATAAAAGGAGGGTGGGGGATCACTCTAAAAACACTCCTCACTTGCCTATTATTATGCTGCCCATGGATGCTTTGAGACTTTTGCCTCTCAAACCACCCACTCTCTCTCTCCTCCATCTCCATCTCATCAAGCCATTGCTTCCCAACCAAGAGAGAGGTGCTCCCATGAGCTAGGGCATGGTGGCCCATTTCCACCTAAGTGAGATATAATTTCTTTTCATGGTTGTTTATTTGTTTTGCTTTCTAACCCTCATTTCTATTTGCAGGTTTTTCATTGACATTATTTGCAGGTTTGCCATTGTAGTAGCTTAGGTTGTTTGCAGGTTTCAAGGAGGCAAAACCCAAACCCGTTTTCTACAGAGGGGTTCAAAAGGGCTTCATATCTCCATTTATTTTCTGTTATTAGCTCTTAGATCCAGTTTACAGTAGCTTCCATTTGCTTATTCTTGTTTAGATTAGCTTAGTTTAATTCACTGCTTTGTTTATGTCATACTTCATTCTGTTTTTTCCTGTTTTCTAAGAGTTGGAACCTACCCTTGTGCCCTATAGGCACAAGGGAGCCATTATTGCTCCTGTAGTGAGGAGAAATTCTCACTACAGCTTTGGCGACTCCGCTGGGTCAATCCCACAGGATCCCCAGGCGAAAAATTTCAAGTTTTCAAGTTTTTTCCATTTTACCCTAGTTTTCAAAAATCTTAGGTTATATCTGTTTAAATCTACTTTATTTCCTGTTTTAGTCAGTTCTGAAGCCTCTTCTAGGCCGAGCCGAGTCAGACTAACCCTAGTACCAGTTACTGTCGGCCAGATCTGATCCTACATCACCAAAAAACCCCTTTCTGGAGCAGGTCGCTCTTATCGGGGGAAAAGGTAAGACTGGGGTGCTCTTAATTGGCCAACATGTGTGCCCAGGGTGCACTTAATCCTCAGACAGGCACAACTTCAGCCCAGAAGCTCAGGTTGCGGCTGTTTTTACATTCTGTGCAACCCCCTCACTGGATTTGGTCAGAAATGTGCGGCCTGTCACACAGAAGTTGTATTAAAGTTTAATTAACAGTAATTTCCAGTTTCAGAGGACTGTTAGTGCGGCCTAGCTACCTCTGTCCACCATTGCAGGTCTCTTTCAATTCCAGTTTTTATTTTCTGCAAATCAATCCATGAACAATGTGTATATGCTAAATCAATCATTAAGGCTTAATAAAATAAACTAGTCTAACTAAAAGTAACTTAAAAATAACCATCTTTCTGCCCCCTTCCTCCTCTACCCAGTCATCACCCTCCAGGGTCTTTTGGGATACGACGAAGGGTAAGCTCGTATAGATCTAGGCACTCCATGGTATTTTTCCCAAACCAGTAAAACCAGGTGACTTGGAAGGTAGAGGGGGTAGAGAAGGAGGGCTTCTCACGGTGCTAAGCGTCCTCCCTGTTGACCAACCTAGCACTTGGGAGGTGACCTGAGGATCTACGAATGGGCTTAGTTCCATTGTGTTGAGAGCCCAGCACCTTCTCTTGGTTGAAGAAGAATATCACTGAGAGGTAGACATTTAGTTAGGCCAACAATTCAATGTTAATCACAATACTTGCTTACAAATTTATGTTTATGTTTGCAGACAAAACCATGATATGAACTCTACCATGAATTCATAAACCATATTTCAAACCAAATACCAGAACAAACAAGCAAACCAACACACCATACCAAATAATTAACCCAACTCAATTCATGAAGTTGAGTAAGCCTTAAAATTTACCAAATTTACACTAAGTTCAATCAATTCTACAGTCTTTGAGGACATAAGTCCCTGACTGATTCAACTATAGGAAGTACTTGGGCTTTGCTCAAAAACTCATTGTGAGGAGTACCACAGGAACCCCAAAGTAGCTGGCTATTGAGAGGAATTTCCAAGCGAAACGGGAAACGACCCCTTTCGATTGAGTAGAGAAGCCAAGAAACAAGCCACCCGTGAGGAACAAGCCAAGCACTATCTTCTGGTAGTCTTGGTGGCCAAGAGACCACCTTCAGCCAATAGGAAGCCATTGAAACCGAGGTCCAAATCTCATACCCACCAGTTTCATACACAGAAGCGAACACAATTGATCCTCCATGATCTTCCCCACGCCTAAGAGGCAAACAACCACCATTTGGAACACTTGATCAGCATCGTCGAAGCCACTCTCAATGATCCCCCACATTGTCAGAGGGCCACACAGCCTCTGATTCTGATTCAGACCCATATCAATCTGAACCAGACCTCCACACCGCACCATCAAGCCCCATGGCTAGTGCCAACCCGGATCCATTTTTCG
This sequence comes from Pseudotsuga menziesii, assembly GCA_001517045.1. NCBI lineage: Eukaryota > Viridiplantae > Streptophyta > Pinopsida > Pinales > Pinaceae > Pseudotsuga > Pseudotsuga menziesii. The sequence continues at coordinate 646,641 of LPNX010440234.1, forward strand.
ACCTAACCTTAGCAAGTGGACCCATGTCCACATCACAACCTGTCACCCACAACTTGGCAAGTAGTCCAAGCACAGTCATGCAGACTATTATTAGCCAATTTCCACCACCAATAATGACCAGCCAAGCTGGCCCAGTGGTAACACATGGGGGCAGTGGCCCCTCCACACACATTGTCCCACCTGCCACACAGGGGGGCAACGCACCGACCACCCACATTGCCCCTACCGCCATACATGGGGGAAATGCCCCCACTACCCATACCATCCCCCCCACAACACTTGGGGGCATTGGCCCATCTGCCATGGTGCCACCACAAGCACCCCCAGCCATGCAGATGCATTATGCACTTGCAAACCTCACCCCCATTGCGGCCCCATCCCACATCAACTTGGGGTCAAATCTGCCCTTCATGGCTCATCTGAACTTCCCTAACTTGGCTATATTAACGAATGACCCCATCTGCCACCAAGATTTATGGCCACCCATGCCAACTAAGCTGTCATCAGACATCCCAAAGTTTGAAGGCAAAGCCAGGGAATGTCCCCAAAATCATATAATGACATTCCATCTATGGTGCTCATACAATAGCATCGTAGACAACTCCATCAGGCTAAGGTTGTTCCCATGCACCCTTACAGGTGTCGCAGCCAAATGGTACATTAAGCTGCCACAAGCCAAGTACCTCGACTTCAACTCCCTAGCCTTCATGTTCCTACAGTATTTCCAACTCCTTGTGAGATATGATGAGGGGGTGGAGATCCTGTTATCCTGTCGCCAAAACACCACCATTCACATCACTGATCATATCCATGAGTGGCGGTGGCGCCGTAGCTTGTGTAAGATCCAACTCGATGACAGGATCTTCTTAGATTGGTTCCTCAAGACTTTGCTCCCGCCCATTTCAAAGGACGTCGCATCTGAACATCCCTAATCTGAAGAAGAGGCCATACTGAAGGCCCAACAATTTGACCTCATTTATGCCGAGTCAGGATACTTGTATACTGTCATTCCAAACGTTCCCCGTTCGAGTACCTCCTACCACGACGCACCGGGGGAATCCCATGCAGCAGATGGCATCATAGGTTCAGTCTCCCAACAACCATAGCCTCGACTGACACCACCTGTTGTTAAACCCCAACCAAGCAACACTGCTAATGTTGATTATCAAAACCAAGCTCTGGACTATGCTAGAATGATGTCCCAGTCCGGAGCAACAACCTCTTATGCACAACCTACACCACCGCAGCAGGCTCAGGCCATGGCTTGGCCAACACAGCAGTATGTGGGGAAAATTCCCACATTAGTGGCACCACCACCCCCACAAATATACTATGCACCACCAATGCAACAAGTTCAAGCCCCCGCCCCCGCTCCACCCGCTCCATTGGGACAAGTGTTCGCACAACAAAACTGTCCCAACCAGCCTGCCCCCAATAATCAACAAGGGCAAGCTAGAAACAACAGGCCCCACAACCAAGGTAATAACCAACCACAGGGAGGTGGTGAGCAACCGAACCCTCCCAATAATGTCACGGCTAACCGGCCAGCCCAAAACCCCCCAAGACAAAATCCACCAAGACGCAATGCACCGTTGCACACAAATCAACCTTGTACACTCTGTGATGTTTATGGGCATTACACATTTGAGTGTCCCCTCATGACTCGTGCTAAGTAGGCCATTCAAAATGAGGCCCAACAAGCCGCCAATGCCCCTACTCAAGCCCAACCCAACCAGGCACCACAAGGACCTCCTCCCATGGTGCTTCAAAACCCACTACCAGTCCAAGGATTGGTGGCAACCGCTCCCCCTCCCCATGCCAATCCCAACGCTCCGAGGGCACCGCCCATGGCCAAAACAGGTGTTAACCACCTAATGACCATGACCACTGAAGAGGTCAACTTACAGACTAGATGAAATCAGCACGGTACCACTACCGAACCTTTCGACTCATCAGCAGCATCCACGTCTAAGACAACCAACCTACCTCTCCAGTTACCCCTGTTCCCGCATCCACCCATACACAGAATTGCCAATAACGCCATAGCTAGAGCTGCAGTCAGCTATAGCATTGTGGATGATTTGGCCCAAACGATAACCGCCATGTCCGCTCTTGAGGTACTTAAAATGTTCCCAAAGCAGCGGAATGCCTTACTAGCTACTCTAGGGGCAGTAGACCCATCCGATTCCAAGTTAATCACATTTGACACAGAGAACGGAGAGTCACGCATGCCCTCCACTATTTCCTTCCAAATCCTAGTGTCCATCCGGAACTTGGTTGTGCACCAATGCATAGTGGATGAGGGGCCATCCACATGCGTCATGTCTACCTTGGTTTGGCAGAAGCTTGGATCACCAATTCTGCAACTGTCCTCTATGACTCCACGGGCTTATGATGGACATCCCACTAAAGCCTAAGGAATCCTCCCCCATGTCCCCATCACATTAGCCGGGAAGACAGTCCTGATCGACATCGAAGTCATCAACGCTCAACTAGACTACAACCTCCTCCTTGGGAGGAGTTACATGTACGCCATCCAAACCGTCACATCAACTGCCTTCCGCCTCATGGTGTTCCCCCAAAAAGGGAAGATTGTGACGGTTGATCAGCTCACCTACCATGATCGGCAAGGGTTAACAACACCTACCAATTTTATCCCTACCATCACCACCATTAAGCCGCAAGGGGCGACTGCACACGCTAACGTCATCCCCGCAACCAACATTGTGGTTGAAAACACACCAGCCTACCCACTATTGAATGTGGGCCCTGGGTTGTTTACCGACCCCACCATGACGGCTCCTTTCCCATTGGTGTCACCACCACTAACACAAAAGCAAACTGCCAACTTGTGCATGGTCTCATCAAGCACCGCTACACCCAAACAGCAACCGCAGCCCCAACCACAACCAGAACATCGTTTGTAGTCGTGACACCAACAACAACCGCAACATCACCCACAACAGCAGCATTACGCGCAGCAACAACCACAACCTCACCCCCACATGCAACCAGCTGGGAGTTATGTGGGATCATCTCCAGTCCTACAATTCCCTTCCTCTTTCCCCCATCGGGTGTCATGAGCAAGCCAGTCATGGCCACCTTAAGCCTACCCAACTTTACGTTGGGGATCCCGGTGTGGTATCTAGATCCACCAGCTCAACCAGCAATTCCCCGGGTTGTGTTAACTCTGGTGCAACCTATTGCGGTTGAGTCTCACCCCCCACCCGGTCAACCACTGCACCCGCACCTGCACTGCTCCAACCCAAAAGGGCTAGGGGAAAGAACACCAAAGCCACCGCAGAACCATGACAAGTCCCACCTTGTGCTGTCTGCGAACAACAGGGCCATCCAACTCAGAATTGCCCTAAAATCCCAGTGATTCGTGCGCATCTGGATGCCATGGATATGAACTTAAACATCCTCGTGGTTTAACTCCCAACCATGCCACTAGTCAAGAACAAGGCATTGAGGAAAAACCATGCTTGCACCCTTTGCGGCTTGTATGGAAATTATTCCCACCATTGCCAAGACCTACCCAAATTTTGAATTGCTCTTGCTGACCTCCGTCACCATTCCCTTGAGTCTGAGATCACCTTGATCGAAGAAGTTCACCCACCACCACCTTCTTCAGACACCATGTCCATTTACATGATGTCCAGTTCCCCCGACCAGCTCATCCCCATCTCCAACGACGGTCCATCAGACTTGTCTCTTCATTGCTTCAACAACGATGAGGAGATACTTGAAACAACGATGAGGAGATACTTGAAGCTCTGACCACCTTGGAATACCCATGGGACAACATGCACCATCGCTCGTTCTTCCTCCCGGAAGAGCTTTTGTCGCAATCTGACCAATTTTCCGTGGAGACCAAAGATTTCATCCATGGGAAGGTTGACTGGTTCAAGAACCCAATCCCAGCACCCTATGCCTTCGAAGAAGGGAACATGGTGAACATTTCACCAACAATTAAAATTGACATCTCAACCAACTCTAATATCGTTGAAGAAATCATGCTGGGGGCATCTTGCTCCCTGGAAAAGGTCGATGCCTACACCGCTCTCTTCCAAGAATTCCGTGACATATTCACCTCGTAATACACTGAAATGCCCGGCTTAGATCCATCCATCGTGGAACACCACATTGACACATGGCCTGATGTGGCACTCGTCCGCCAGAAGCAACGGCCCATCCATCCAACCAAAGTGGCTGCGGTGAAAGCGGAGATAGAGAAGCTGTGCACAGTCAGCTTCATTTATCCCATTGCATACACAACTTGGGTTTCTAATCTTGTTCCTGTGAATAAAAAACAGGGGACCATTCGTGTTTGCACAAACTTCCATGATCTTAATGGGGCATGTCCCAAAGACAACTTCCCCAGACTGTTCATCGACCAGATCATCGATGTATGCGCCGGACATGAAGCCTTTTCCTTCATGGACATTTTTTTCGGATACAACCAAATCCAAATCTGGAAAGAAGACCATTACAAAATGGAATTCACAACCCCATGGGGCACACTCACCTACCGAGTCATGCCCTTTGGCCTCAAAAATGCTAGAGCCACCTTCTAGTATGCCATGATGCAATTCTTTAGTGATCTCGTTCACATCATGTTGGTTTGTTTTGACAACCTCATTGCGCGGTCGCAAAACCACACACGACACATAGACGACTTGTGACAAGTCCTAATGCGATGTCACCAGTGCAGAATCCACTTGAACCCATCCAAGTGTGTTTTCTGTGTCCCTAGGGGCCATCTCCAAGGATTCATCGTGTCACACAAAGGAATGACCGCTGATCCTGGGAAACTCCAAATGACTTTTCACCTAATGTCACCCCTTTGAGTGACAGCGTTCTAAATTGTATTATAGTCTTTTCATTTTTTGTTTTACACATTTTTCCTGATGGAGTCTTATGTATCATTTCCTCTCATTGCTTCAGATGGAGCACACCTCAGATCGGTATATGGGATTCATAGATGGAGCAAGCAGATGGTACCCGAACCTCGCCTCGGCCGCATGGGTAATCTACTCCCCATCGCACGAGTTGACTCACATCGACGAAATATGTGTGGGCACCGCGAACAACAACCAAGCGGAGTATGATGATTTTAATGGCCTCTTGGCCACCACTCTACAATTAGGAATTCATCATCTCGACGTCTTCTTAGAATCCCAGTTGCTTATTTCTCAACTGAACAACCACTACCAAGTTCGCGATCCCTGCCTCTTTAGAAAGTACCTACGCACTAAACACATGGTCAGAATATTTGAATCCATCACATTCACACATGTTCCCAAGAACCTCAATAGTGTCGCAGATCAAATGGCTAACGATATTCTAAATTGGCACATCCATAACAGTACATAAGAAACATACAACCATAACATAATCCATAATCATGTCTAAAAATACACACATAGTGTAATAATACATCACATAGACGTTTGCATCCCACAGCATAATAAAAATACTCACATAATGAAACCACAAAAGCGCATCCACGTGCGTCAAAAATATATATAGATATAAATCCATAAGTCGCATGTCC
>LPNX010440234.1:655088-710581 GCA_001517045.1 Pseudotsuga menziesii
GTGCTTGACTTCAATTCCATCATCGCACTGTTGAGATTCATAGAGGGTTTGATCCACCCAGTACTTGGTCAAAGACCCCGGATGTCACCCGACTCTAGCACATTGGTGAGTCCACTCCAAGGACCTAAACAGGTTATGTCCCTTGTGATTTCCAGGTTGCGTTGGAGACAGTGATCTGAAGCCCCAGCAGTGCTTCAATATACCTTTATGATTGATTCAGCATACTTGTACCATAGAGACTCTGACTCTCAATCAGCGAGTCCACACAGCTATGTACCAGATCTAGCAGACCATCAGTCATGAATATGTAGCATTCCATGAGAATGCCATGGGTCCAATGTACCAGATCAGTATTGTATTCAGCCTCACATGAGAGGCAACCATCATTGTAACATCAGTTGTATATGATTGGCCCTTTGTTCAGAGTACTCTGCAATGTGTCAACTGGCATAACATGACTAATGTGATAGGATCTCCCCCATATTGGGCTGAGAATGTTAACCCAACAATCCCCCACATAGCTCTCTATGGCCTACACCACCCAAGGACACCATCTCACAACACTCATTTCACTCTATAAGACCTTCCATTTGACCCCCACACCTCCAAAAGAGCCCAAGGATGAATAAAAGGGCTAAAACCCCCCAAAAAGAGCCCAAAATAGCCCCCTAGGAGCTAAAGCCCTCAAAAAGGGGCTAAAACCCTAAAAGAGGCTAAAGTTAGGGAGAAAGGGGCTAAAGCCCTGACCAAGGGCTTAAAACCCTAAAATCCTTTGGAAAAACTATAAAAGGAGGGTGGGGGCTCACTCTAAAAACATTCTTCACTTGCCTATTGTTATGCTGCCCGTGGATGCTTTGAGACTTTTTCCTTTCAAACCACCCACTCTCCCTCTCCTCCATCTCCATCTCATCAAGCCATTGCTTCCCAACCAAGAGAGAGGTGCTCCCATGAGCTAGGGCATGGTGACCCATTTCCACTTAAGTCAGGTATAATTTCTTTTCATGGTTGTTTATTTGTTTTGCTTTCTAACCCTCATTTCTATTTGCAATTTTTTCATTGACATTGTTTGTAGGTTTGCCATTGTAGTAGCTTAGGTTGTTTGCAGCTTTCAATGAGGCGGCACCCTAACCCGTTTTCTGTAGAGGGGTTCACAAGGGATTCATCTCTCCATTTATTTTCTGTTATTAGCTCTTAGATCCAGTTTACAGTAGCTTCCATCTGCTTATTCTTGTTTAGATTAGCTTAGTTTAATTCGTTGCTTTGTTTATGTCATTTCATTCTGTTTTTTCCTGTTTTCTAAGAGTTGGAACCTACCCTTGTGCCCTATAGGCACAAGGGAGCCATTCCTGATTCTGTAGTGAGGAGAAATTCTCACTACAGAGAGCACCATGCTTCTCTCGGTGCAATAATGGCTTACCTTGTAATATTCCTTCATGTATTTCAAATGCATTTATTAAGTGCAAAAATGACTGGAAGGACTAGTACATTGTAAGCTATTATGGATCTATAGTAACTTGATAATCATTACTTTGTATGCTTGAATGATGCAAAATTTGTTTGAATATCATCATTATCAAGAAATAATAACTTCTTAAAGGGTGCTAGCTCAATGGTAGAGCACTTTCCTAATTATAGGCAGGAGGTTGGTGGTTCGATTCCTCCGTACCCTATCATAAATTTATGACTATGAAAATGACTAAATTCGCATATATACGACTATTAGTAGCTAATTTATTGTATCTTATAGTGCGACTTACGGTTAGTTGTATTTAGCTTCGTCATTAATATGTTATCACCTAGTAGTTTATTTAGTCATATATTTGGTCATTAATTGCTGCAATCAGTGACTAAATCCATGACTTAATCATCGACTATAAATGACTAAATCATCGACTATAAATGACTAAATCATTGACTATCAATGATTAAATCAATGACTAATAAGTCTAGCTATTAATGACTAAGTGAAATATGACTAGCTATAAGATAGTGGAAATTAGCTACTATTAGTCGTCGACTTAAAAATAGTCGTTTATAGGCTCATTTTAGTCATTAATTTCTCATTTTGTACTAGTGAAGCCAACAAACAATCGTATAGTATGATTGATAATTGACAAAAAATGATTACAATACAATAGCATATTCCTTTTTTCGAGAGCACAAGAGAGGAAAGATCAAATGGAACATTGTGATGATCTTGTCAAGTGCATAACACTTTAATAACAAGTCAAATTAGGTCATACAACGAAGGTAGAGAATAATTGCATGCTTCAATAACTTGTTAGTGCTTCTCCATCATTGTCATATTCAACAACCACTTGCATAAATTAAGGAGTTGATTCCTTAATTAACTGAAATTTGTTTTATCACAACTAAGACTCAACTGATGTCTTATAAATTCGAGTTCACTTAGAGACGTACATGGGAAATTCGAATTCTCTCTCTATCTCTGTGCTCGTATTAATTTTCTCTACATGCTACATATTTGTTTTCATTAATTCTATATCATATCATACTCATAAGAATTATTTCGAACCTATGATCATATGTATTACCCCAATTCATATAGTCACATGCTAAAGTAAATCACTCTAGGGGTAGCTAATCCCTAAAGGGGACTTATAGGACCAATTGACCATGACTAGACACACATCACAGAGTATATCCTCGAGACCTAATAAAACATAATTCATGTGAGCTTAATACACCATAAGCTCCATACTTTATACAACACAATTCTAAGACCTTAACATAAGGTCATGATATTAACAATAAGTTCCTAGTACATGCATCTCTCTCGAATAGGACTTGATCAAGGTACTAGATTGATACAACACAAGATCGTTAACTTAACACAGTAAGTTAGTGAACATAAGTTCTAGACTTGACATAACAAGTATCATGGAGAGGATCTAAAATTAATACACCATAAGTTTCGTACTTGACACAACAAGTCTCATGGAGGATGACTCTTGATGATGTACATCTAACACTCCCTCTTAGTGAGGGAGACATTCTCTGCCATACCAGGAATTTCTTGCCACACCAAGCTTATCTCGGAAGTGTCAGGACTTCATCAAATATAGAGGTTTGTCACAAATTTTCAATCTTCTCATCAGTAAATATGTACTGGAATCCAGTTTTCATGACCATGAATTCAATGAAGTAAAACTTCATCTCAAATGTGTTTTATCATAACCCACATATAGGGTATTTCATAAAGCTTGACTATTAACACCTAATAACTGTAGCTCAAGTCTTTCACCCTAGTAGGTAGATTCCTAAGCTACACTACTCCTTAGTTTGTAGTACTATCTGCAAAACCTATTTTGCTTCTAAGTACTCTCAGACATACATCTTGCTTCTGTAGTACTAGCCGCAATACACTTAGCTCTTGTAGTACTAGTCGCAAATTACAATGCTTATCTCAAGATAAAACAATAGCTAGATAACACAATCATATAATAGGTCTACCATGTAATTAAGAGCCTATTATAATGTACCTCAAAACGTACTCAAACATATGCTTAGTAGAAAGCATAAAATACAACAGGTTTGATCAAATACCAACTAGCTACTTACACACAGTAGCATCATCTGGATCCAATCTAGAATAAAGTTTCTCTAAACTAGAAACCATGCATTTTAAATCAATCATACACAACATTATACAAAAAATGTGTAATAACATGCAGAAAGAAATTCTCATCTTTTATTTCACTCTTCAACATTTGTTGACTTCTTGAATCTTCTGCTATCTGGAGAAGTTATCTGTGAGATTTAAATTCTTTGTGATGTTCTTTAAGGCCTGGTCACTTTCTCAACAATTCTTGTCTTTATACCGCAACACCCCAACTACCTCTTCAATAGTTTTAACTATTCTCTGGCAGTCTAGACTATAACTCTTCTTGAGTATCAATAATCTCTAAGAGTTTGACCATGTATTTTCTCATGTGGATTCTTTCCACAATGTATCACAACCCTTGGCTTCCTCAGTCATGTACCATGAATTAACTGATGGGGAATTTATCTGCTACTCCCTATGAAGACACATCAATACTCCCTCTTCAACTGGATGGGTTTTTCTATACTATACCAATCTTATCATGAACAGAGGGTTAGTAAGAATGTTGGAAATATTGCTCATATGTGGATATGTACCATGTCTTAAATACAATTGACTAGGAACCTCAAAATATTTATTTCTTTTCAACGTGCTCTATCTAGAGAAACACATGTGATATTCCTCTATCACTATACTAGTTAGATTTCATATATCTTTGAAACTCTATTTCCCAGACCAAGACATATCTGAGTTCACATACACTTGTACCAAGTGGGTACCCCAATAAATGCTTTGTTGTACATGTTTATGTACAGACTCTAAAGCATATAACAGATCATGGGACCAGTGAATAACCAAATACATCTCAACTGGCTTAAGATCCTCCAAATATGAAATACGAATTATAAAATTTCATATTTATCTTCATATGTGTGGCTATGGATTTGTAGTCCATCATCCTGAAACTCTTCAGGCTCTTTTACTGCACATTTTCAGTATAAACATATCTCTTGAATTTTAGCCACATGAATACCTCAATGTATTTGCAGTAGTTCATATAGTTATGTACACATTAAATAAATGTTTTGACATAACCCCATTCATATTTCATGTAATGGTTTTGAGTTATATATCAGTCTTATATTTAGATCTCTAAAGATTTATGCAAGCCCTTATTCTTCTTAACATGAATTTATCTATTTACCACTAAAACATAAATATTGTAACATATGCTTTTATGTTTATACCATAACATCATTCCTAATCCCAGGAATATAGATTGTAATAAAACAATATCTAATTTTATTAAAGCACATGATAATCAAATAATCATGCATCCCAACATTCATATCTCATGAATCAATCTTGCAACCCAACATTCATATCTCATGAATAATCATGCAACTCTATATTCATATTTTTAGGAACAATCATGCCACCCAACATTCATATCTCATGAAGCAATAATGCAACATTCATATCTTATGAATCAATCATGCAACTCTATATTCATATCTTTATGAAAAAATCATGCATGCTCTACATTCATATCTTATGAACAATCATGCAACTCTATATTCATATTTTATAAAACAATCATGCATGCTCTATATTCATATGTTATAAACAAGCATGCATGCTCTATATTCATATTTTATAAAACAATCATGCATGCTCTATATTCATATCTTATACAACAATTATGCATCTCTATGTTCATATCTTAGCTTTCATGCTTTATAGCCATATCTTATGAAATTTGTTTATTTACAAATAAATGAAAGATAATCAACATATATGCTCACAATTCCTAATCTCAGGAATACAAATATCTATATGATTGTAATGAAAACATTCAAAAACATATAGATATAAATAGCATATAATAAAATATTCAGGTACTTATATTTTTTTTTGGCATGCTCCGTCTTGATCTCTACTTCCCTGCGAAGATCACTGGAGTCCCTCCATCTTGTTCTCTTTGAAAATTTAAGTGCATGCAAGAGGTAGCGAATCTCAGCAATGGAGAAATTGGATTCCATGCAACTCGAAGCAAATTTTCATCTTCAAGGAAAACTTCTTCCAACGATCATCCTTTTATTCGGATGAGATATTAACTCTATGATACTCTCATTATACACAAGTTCCATTGAAAAATGATAATATCCAGACTACAAATCCCGGGGTTATTCCATCAATTTGACCACTTTGGGAAAACGACCATAACACAAATTCTAAGAATTTCGTCTTCAAATACCCAATCGTATCTCTCAAACAATTCTGAATTTTTGAAATATTCTAGTGAGTAAGATAAATCAACCCATTTTGGAAGTGGGGTTTCAACCATTTTGTTTGATTTCTCACGGATTGATCAAAACGTCTCCATTAAATTTGTCTCTTGAAAAGTGACGGAAATGGTGCATATTGAATTGCCCTTGAATTCACCCTGCATTGGATAGAGGCTTCTCTCTCACTGAGGTCATGTAGGCATATAAATCATTTTCCTTAAGAATGCTTAACACCCTTGTCTTTCATGTATTGAATTCAGAAGCACCTTCAATCTGGTCTTTTGGTTGGACGGAGATCGATGCCATGGCTCCAAGCTATTTTCTCAATACTTTAAGATCTAAGTAGGATTTAGTTTCTTAATCAAACTAATCTCTTGCATGTCCTTTCTCTGATGCCATGTTAGTATTTGAGCAAATTTGAAGAAACTTGAAATTTAAAACTTTAATCTACAATTACAGTGCAGATAGATCTCATCAATAATCCAAATACATAAGTAAATCAAACCATAGAACATATAATATACCTTGGGAACACCGTCCACTGATTCAGAGGATAAAAAACCTAGGAAACAATCTTAGAGTATGACTGATAATCAACAGAGCATGATTACAACACAATAGAATATTATTTTTCTGAGAGCACAAGAGAGGAGAGATCAAATGGAACATTGTGATGATATTTCCAAGTGAATAACACTTTAATAACAAGTCAAATTAGGTCATACAACGAAGGTAGAGAATATTTGCACGCTTCAGTAACTTGTTAACACTGAGAACACTATCTCAACTTCAACCATGCACCCCCACTAATTCACTAAGTTTAACTTTCTCTAACTGAATGAACTGAACTGAAATGAATGGAATTGTATGTAACTGAACAAAACTTAATAGAATTGAACATAACTGGATGTAACTAGTGCTTCTCTGTCAGTGTCATCTTCAACAACCACTTGCAGAAAATTAAGGAGTTGATTCCTTAATTAATTGAACATGTTTTATCACAACTAAGACTCAATTTATGTCTTATAAATTTGAGTTCACTTGGAGGCATACATGGGAAATTAGACTTCTCTGTCTATCTTCGTGCCCGTATTAATTTTCTTTGCATGGTCCATATGTTTTTTTAATTAATTATATATCATATCATACTCATAAGAATTGTTTTGAACATATTATCATGTGTATTACCTAGTTCATATAGTCACATGCTTACATAATCACTCTAGGGGTATCTAATCCCTAAAGGATACTTGTATCACCCATTGACCATGACTAGACATACATCACATACTATATACTTGAGACTTAATACAACATAATTCATGTGAAATTAATACACCATAAGTTCCAGACTTGGTACAAAACAAGTCTTAGACCTTAACATAAGGTCATGATCTTAACCATAATATCCTAGCACAAGCATCTCTCTCAAATAGGACTTGATCAAGGTCCTAGCTTGATACAAAAAAAAAGATATTTAACTTAACAAAATAAGTTAGTAAACATAAGTTCTGGACTTGACACAACAAGTCTCAAGGAGAGGATATCAACTTAATCCAACAGAAGTTTTGAATTTGACACGACAAGTCTCATGGAGGATGACTCCCAATGATGTACATCTAACATAAAAATCCCTGAAGTAACTTTCCAAGATATCACTTACCGGCACATTTATAGAGATTATAATAAGAAGGAAAATTTATTGTCCAAAGAGGCCTTGGGTCTCAATGAAGGGCTAAGGATCTCAATCTCAAATTCTCTAAGGATCTCTTCAATATTTTCAATTGTTGTTGTCACTTGAAAGCATCATTCCTTTTACTCTATTTTTTTAAAGATGGTTTATCTGGGCCTCTTTTCCTGTCTTTTTGTATGGTGCTTCTCATGTTTGTTCCTGGTAGAGTTCTTAACTTCTATGCCCCTAATCATTTTGGTCAATTAGCTGGGGCACTACAGGACATCTCTATGGGACCAATTATTTTTCATGTTTGCAAGAGGTTACAAGCCTGCAAATCCAATTCAATGACTAATTATAGTATTTGTTGTGAGGTTTTTTATTAGAATGAATAAGGCATAAGAAGACTCCTAGAATTTTGGTTCCAGTACTATATTTCTTTTGTAACTCATTTGGAAAAGAGTTTTCTCAAATATAAAAAAAAAAATATCATATAAGGATATGACATGTTAGGCTATATCTTCCTAATATCTTCCTAGTATGTGGTTTCGATCTAGTGTCTTTGAGGCCACTAATGGTTTCCTACTCTGGCATTTTAGTTTGGATGCAATTGCATGTTTTAAGATGACTTTTTATAAAGTTTGTGGATAGAATACTTGTGGGTCCATCAATCATATTTATGATGGTATTGGCTATAATATCATATAAATGAACTTAGTAAGGAAATCATGTTATGTGACATTTATATATTGATTCTAATATAATAGAAAATATAAAGGTTTTTTTTTCTTCTTTTGAAAAAAAATCATTATTTTCATTTAAAGCTAACTTTTATCTAGTACTTATATCTAAATACTATGGTTTTTAAAAGAGTTTAATTATAACATAAAATTTTCAAATAAAAATAATCAATATTATTTATTTTTAGCCGAAATGAGTAAGATATCTATATTCGATGGTTGAAAATTTATATATCTCCCCATTATTACAAAATTTCTCTAATCCTAGAGAAGTTGTGTCGCAAAATTTCACCTAGGCCATGAAAACTATTACAGGTAGGACATTCTTGATATAAAACTTTAAAATATAAATATTATTTTATTTTATTTTATTTATAAGTTAAAATGAAATATATATTTTATTTAGAAGCATATTTATTGATCTGAGAGGCTCTCTACAGCCCAGTATGGGGGAGATCTTGTAACGTTACGTAACGGGGGAGATCTTGTAACGTTACGTAACGTTATTTTTATTAATAAAAAAATAGATTTTTTAATTATAAAACAAAATAAATGTCGGCCAGAAAAACAACCTAATATGGGGGAGATGTTATAATGTTCCTACATAACAAAATAATAAAAAAATAAAAATTGAATTATTTGCAAAAAAATGTTGGCCTTTTAAACAACCCATGGTTTTATTGTATATGGTTTAGGAGGACCGTGCACATGGTTTTAAAACCATGTGCAAGACCTCATAAAAAACCCATGGTTTTATCGTACATGGTTTAGGAGGGCCTTGCAAATAGTTTTAAGACCATGTGCAAGGCCTCCTAAAGAACCCATGGTTTTAGGAGGGCCTTGCATATGGTTGTAAAACCATTTATGGGGAGATGTTGTAATGTTCGTTCATAACAAAATAAAAAATAATATTAAATATTACATGTTGGCCATAAATAATATTAAATATTAATAATAAATATATTATATGTTGACCTTAAATAAAAAGATGTGTCTTTTGGTTTGAATCAAATCAATGGTATATAGTGGGTATATATAGGACACACCAAAGTTGATAGCTCATTGAGTGTAATACTTAAGAAGAGGTTTGCACCTAGAGAGATTTGATCCCTCTCGGCTCTTGATAGAGCCTAGGATTTGGATCTACGCTAGTATATACATTATACCTATATCAGATATTGACATCAATTATTTTTTAAGGCGATAGGTGTGGGGGAATCCTATTTGATCATGAAGGAAGTACAATCCTTACTTACGAATGTTGAATTCATTATTGGGCTTAAAGACATTCATGTTCATGGGATTGGAATTCATTATTTCTCTCAAATTCCAAACGGTCTTAATCTTAGGAGACTCCATCTTGGTGATCAATCAAGGAAAATTATTCTCAAGGAAGAAATG
This sequence comes from Pseudotsuga menziesii, assembly GCA_001517045.1. NCBI lineage: Eukaryota > Viridiplantae > Streptophyta > Pinopsida > Pinales > Pinaceae > Pseudotsuga > Pseudotsuga menziesii. Next base: position 664,755 of record LPNX010440234.1, read on the forward strand.
ATCCTTGGAAGAAACCAAAAGAGAGTTGTCGATAATCTTAAGGATGTTAGGGAGACTAACATTACACAAGTCAAAAGTATAAACAATACAATAACTAATAAGCTTGCAAATATTGTAGTTTCACTCGAGAAAGGAGTTTATATTAAAAATTGGGGCCACCTACATCATTAGTGGCTCCCCTAAGTTTTTAAATATTGTGAAACTCGTGAACCTCACATATTTGGTATTGATGAAGGGTTGTCTTAGCTTGTGTTCTATTTATCATGAACTTTTTATTACCTTGGGTAGAATCCCTTAACTAAAATGAATTCCAAACAAGGGAGCTCTATCCCATCATAGATCCTCCTTCCTCTTTACAATTTTGGGGTTGGTCTATAATTTTATGAAGTTGTGTTTCTGTTTTATTGTTTTTTGTGGGATATCTCTTCCAAGAGATATCCACATTCCATGTTTCCATGGTCTAATTAATCGAAGGGTTACTCAATTTAATGATGGTCTGTTGGCCACCACTCACAGGAATTCTATCGATTGTTGGAGGGTAAGAGCTATTCTCTAGGGATCATTTACTGTTCTAGATTAATACAAGTTTTAAGTAAACCAAGGAAGGTTTGTCATTTGTCTTAGTGTTGGATTATATTCAATTATTTTCCTTATAATTCAAATTGGGGATTGGATATGGACATAGGGATATGGAAGCCGTATATTGAGGATACCATGTCATTCCCATCAAAATGGGGATCAATTTTAGGCAAAGTGTAGAGAAACATCAAATATATCAATATCATTATGAGTAAGTATAATTTGCAAATGGAGGGTATTAAAAGAGAAATTGGAAAACAATTATTTGGCATTGCTTATCAGGACACAATGTTTGATGATTTATAATGTCCCCATTTTGGTAGCACCATGGACAAACCACTAACCCATTCAAAAAATTAGATTAATTAATAAGGGGGTTAATTGTGTCTTATAATTGATTTATAAATTTGAAAAAATTATGTAGGTTCCCAATTATTAATATTTAATTATCTAATAATTTCTTTGTGAGTTGGAATTTGTCTAGATTTCCCATGAGGGCACATAGAAGGAGGGATAAGGCTATATGATAATTTTTTAGCACTGAATTAGGGAAAAACATATAAAAGCATGAAAGGAAACTAAAAGTAGGAAAGTAGCCTAAATGCAGGAAAGCAGCTCAAAAGTAGAAAAGACAGAAGTTTCTTGACATTTGTAAAACGCTCAAGAAATATATAAACAACCAAGAAAGATACAAGATCCAATTTATTTGGTGAAGGTGAAATGGTTGATGCAAATGGGTCCTTATGCAAAAAGTAATGTCCAAAAATCAGACAACTCATATATAGGATTCAAATTTTCATGAAGGCAACTCTAGAATGAAGAAAATATAGAATATTCCAATAAAAGGAGGAGGAGCACTCCCTTTCACATTTTTTTTTCATTTTGAGTATTCATATTGAGATATCTATGAATCTCATAGGCTTGGGTGGTATGCCCTTGCCAACATTGGGTGGCGTTCCCCTTTGCATTCATTGATCTGGCAAAGAGATTGAGAGATCCTTCTATTGGAGTTTGAGAAAGAGGACATCCATTAATTATCATGGATATTATTGTAGCAATTTAAAATTTTTGCAGCTTTGATATGAGCTACAACATGGTGTGGTGGAATCCCCAAGTTGATGTGGTCAAATCCAGTATCAGTAGATTCCAAGTGCAGTGTGTTTCACTAGTGCAGAGTGAGATTTGAAAAACTATGCCCCTTTTGATCTATGACATCTATTCACGTACCATCAATGGTCTGTAATATGATGTAATTCCATCTATTTCTTTGGTCTAATAGTAAAGTATCGCTCTCTTATTCTCAATCACTCTTCTGCTGCCTCTATGTTACAAATTCTAGTCAATATTGGAAATACTACAAGTTTATCTTTATTCGACTATGTATGTTCACCTAAATATCCGATTGAAGCATGATTATAATAATGGACATCTATTTTGTCTCATTTATTAATATTATTTCAGAATTCATGACACTTGATTACTATTAAAAATTGATTTTCACTACTAGCGACCTTGAGGAGGAAATTGGCATTTTCCAAGTATTTATGAATTTAACTATTTTCTATGCATCCCAAAATTGGTATGAAGTCCCTTGTAGCTAATTCATATGTATTTTTCCCCATCCCAATCCTTATACTAGAAATTTTTTAGCCTTTTATGCCATTTGAAAATTGTTGAAAATTGCCTCCTCAACTAGTTCAAACTCCAACTCTTGCACCTAGTCACAAATTCACTATCAAACCTTGTATGTTAAGTCAAGTAGATTCTATAGGGGATAGTTATAGTCCAGCCACTTCTAGTTCTGCAACATAACTCATTAGGTTCCACATAAGTCCTGAGACCATTGCCTTGAAGCATTTGGTTTATCCAAAGGAGTCTACCCAAGCATGATGCACCCAAAGAATGTGTAGATGTTGAAGTTGGGTGTAACAACCCCTATGTGACCTCGAATCCTTCGAAAAGAAAATATCATTGAAAGAAAATAAAACTAAATAGTGCTAGTAATATATTATTGAAAAATGCCATCAAGTTAATATTATTATTACCGCGGTTGGGATATTGATAATAAATATGTGGAAAAACTACATACATAAATTTTAGTGGAAATTGTATGTATATATTTAGTGGCAAGAAAACAATTAATCAGTAAACCCTATAAGGTGACAAGGTATAAAAACGTATTGAATTTTCTTACAAGAAAGGTGTGAAGCATTTATGTATAAAAATGCATAATCCCGGGGCACTCCTTAAAAAACAAAAATATTTAGTTATGGGGACAATTAGGACTTCTTGGAACTATGCACCGACTTCAAGAAAAGGGTATGGCTCTCTTTTGGAGGAGAACGATGAATGATAGAGAAGGTTTTTCACTGTAAAGGACAATTTTTTTAAGTCGGTCCAATGAAGCACTTAGGTCGTGAGAACAACTTAAGGAGACAAATCAGTATCAGATTATTTTATGAAAGTTGACGTTCATGAGATAAGTCTTTGGGTCCTTGAATGTTTATGGATTGTACATATATTGCTTCTTTTTTTTTCATTCATGTATGAGTATGCATTGGTCAATGCTAGCGTTAAAATAATGTTAGTGGGCGACATCAAAGTTGGACATACTTTTTTTTTCTTCACTGTCAAGATCTAGAGAAAACGCTGGTTGGAAAGCCTAATTCCTAAACTTTCCCTTTTACAATCCGCTCTTTACTGATAAAAGAAGAGAAGAAGTTAACCTCCTCTATTGTGCATTAGAGGGTTGAGGCCCCATCTCTTACTTATATCTCATGTTGCTCAACCTTAATGAAAGGGAAAGTATTTGGATCTTTTACATTACCCAACACAAAGGCCAATATATGATTTGGCTTCCAAGATCGTTTTTCTTGCATACAATGAGGGTACAAGTATAAAGAAAATATTAGTTATTGTTACACATAAACACTCGTTCTGGGAGAAATGTTTTCTCTCTCTCTCTACACCTGTAGATGGTAATAATAAGTAAGGATTAGAAGCATGAACAAGAGCAGGGTCAGCCCTCTTTATAGAAAATTTGAGGTTACCTCCTCTCACATAGTGTAAATATTGTAATGTTGTAGAGTACTTATAATAGTGTATTAAGAAGAGGTATGGGTTTAGTTTTCTGACTATGAATAATCTTTCCTAAGTATAAACTATACAATGTTTAGTACAACAATATGATAGGTTCAAGAGGCGGGTTCACCTTACTACTACCCGAGGAAATAATGTAAAGAACAATTGCACTCTTTTCCTTTCAATCCAACCACATGTAAACAATATCAATATTAAATATTTATCTAGTCAAGGATTTAACGTAGAGTTGGTACTCATAAGAGCATACTCTCCTTGGCCTAATTAAGCAACTTTTAACCAGTTTACTTATAAAAAAGTCATTTACAACGTTAGTAACCAGTTATGTGGAGATACCAACCATAAAGGTTAAGAGAAATAAGGAATCAAAGGATTTTATTCTCTGTAATTTGACTAACCATTATTGTTTTTATTATCTTTAATTTTGATAAGATCACACAATTTTTGGTTGAGTATCCTCATGAAAACCCTGCTCTTCACTCTCAGGTAGATCGTTAAGGTTGGAAGGTGTTTCCAAAGTTTTTCCTCATTCTCAATACCGCCATGCCAAATATGGGTCGTCTTTTCTCTACTAAAACAAAAAAAGGCATCGAATCTCGTTGCAATAAGGTTAACTTGTACTTGAAAAAATATCTTTACAGAGGATACCATGTGAAAAAAATGCATCCTTGTGCTGCATAATTGTAACTCTTTTTGCTATTAAAAAAAAACTCTTTTTGCTATTAAAAAAAAGAAAGACAATGATGTTTGGTGGATGTAGCCCTTGGTTTGGGGTGAACTTATACGTATATTAGTGTCTCTCTATTTGTGTCTTATGAGTTTTAATTCTGCAAAGTGACCTAAGTTAATGCTTTGCAATCTTTCCTTTATAAAAGAAAATTCTTTTCTCTAAATTGTATCAAATAGACACAGACGATGCTATATAAATAAATATTCTTTTAAAGGGCATTAATCAATTGAATGTACTAGTACATTGTTAATCCTTCTCATCTAAGTATAATGTTAATAATGTATGTCATAGTTCATTGCATACAATACAATGGTTATCAAGTGGGTGATGATGTATTGATCTTAATTCTAGTAGGACTTAGGACTCCAATTCAAAAATTATCTCCACTTTATTTTATAAATAGTTGAAAGGAAAGGAGTGAAATATGATTGTAGTTTTCACGCATTAAAGTTGAAATAGATTCATTCTCTACAAACTACCTAAAAGAGTATAATGATTTATGTCAAATGATACATGAAGACACCTCCAAATGGTGTAACAAATAGATGAGTAATTACTGGTTGTTAAGAATGTTTACCAACTGGATGCTCGAATGGTTAAATAAAATTATTGGATGTTATACTTGTTGTAGAGCTAATTTCTTAGTATCTAAGAGTGGCTTAGAATTAAGTTTGTTCAGTTAAAATACTCTTGAAATTTAGAGTGAACTATGGATGCATACCTATAGTTACCTTGCATAAATTTATTGAAGAAAAAGTTAAAATATAAGTTATAAAATAACTTCACATTTTTCTTACTTGTGCATATAGAGTTAAGGATATTTTACTTGATTACAAGATTAAGTATGGTATAAGACTAATATTTTGGTTAGTTAAGATGGAGTTAAAAAAAAACATTAAAGTTATAAATTAAAATTATTTGAGGAATTATGGGTTGTTACATTGGGTGTATAATTAAGGTTGTAGTAGGATGTAATTAATCTATAGAAGGTCCTAAAATCCATGTTGGGAAAATTTGGGAGAGTCTAGAGGTGTTTGAGACTTATTTTTTAATTCCTAGCCTAAAACTAGTTAAATTTGAGCTAGTGTGCCTAAATTTTGTTTTGGGTATATTAAAGTGGTATTAGAGCATGGTAATATAAACTTGTGCATTGTGACTCTTATTTTAATAAAGATTCCATAACACAACTTCAAGTTTGCAAGTGTGAGGATTGTACTGATTGCTAAAGATGATGGTGTTTTTAAGCAGTATGAAGAGGACGAATCCTTTTCTAAGTATGAAGAATTCATCTATATTGATGGAGGCATAACAAGGGAGGATGATGATGGATACCTTTGGACATAACATACAAAGAAGGTATACTTTCCAATCCTCCAATGGCTATACGTGTTAATGGGAGGGTGTCACCTGCTTTCCTCCCTCTCTCGTCGATAGAAGAAGAGGAGTCCACTTGGGAGGAGCTAATTCAGAGTTGTTAGAATATTGAACAAAACTTATTGTAGATGATGAAGTTCATTTTTTTTTCACCAAGGGAAATGAGATGCTTTGAAGTATTGTTCTTTGGTTTGTCTCCAAATAAAGTTTCAAAACATTCATGTGAAGAAAGTGGTCTAGACAAGGGTAATTCCACAATTAAATATTAGTATTTGGAGGAGCATGAAGTGGGTATAAATAATCCTATTTTTGGTAGTCATGGAGAAGAAGAATCAACATATCCTACATAAGAATAATAGAACGAAATGGAGGAGCGCAATCCACTACGAGATGGTTGCAAAATGGAGGAAGATAGTGAAGAAGTAGAGCTTGAAGAGCATGAAGTTAAACCTACATCCAAGTTTGTAGAATAAGGGAACATGAGGGGTGTCCTAGAAAAAATTCATATAACTCAAAGGTATGATCATAATTCTGATTTTTTTAGCAATCAAATTCATTTGTTCCATACTAAGATAGTATCCACTTTCGGTGAGAAGGGTAGCATGGAAGGATTTTCCAATGTGGATAATTTTGGTGTAAAAGATGATTTCGGTGAGAGGGTCGAATTGATGTATGGGAGTTTTCATGAATCACATGAGTTGAATGAGACCACATGTGGAAAGGATTCCATTGCATGACTTTGAGATCCAACCGTTGGTCTCAGAAGAGAAGGTGTTGCAAGTGTTATCAAGAACCAATGTTGCACACAAACTTCTTGAGGATGTTATGAGGAGGACACAGTTGGAAGAAGGGAAAAGAGGCATTGTTGAAGGTGATACTAGTGTCCAATTGTTCTTCATAAAAGAAGCACTTGAAAATATGAAATCATCTTACTTCCAACTATTCATGGATCAAGATATTGCACTCAAATATGCATAATAAAAGGTCATTGAAGTAGAGAAGTTATGCATGGAGTAGGAGGAATCACATACTTCATATTAAACCAAAACCAATCACACATGTATGGTTGGTAAGACTCATTCTTTTATGGAGGAACCTAATTATAGGTTTGAACATGAATAGGAATTATATTTACAAGTGTTTGAGAAAAACACTCTCATGGAGGATGCAAGCCAAACACTTGATTTGATGTAGAAATATCATGAGCTACCCTTAAGGGTGGAAAAATTCACTCTACAAGAGGTAGTTGATTATATTTCACATGGATCAAAAAGACAAAGTTTTTATTCATCCATGGATTGGGTGGATAGATACATAGCAAAGATAGAGATTCATCTAGGTAAAGATTATTTTTGCTTATGTGATATTTTTTTTGGTTTTACTAATATTGACCTATCATGCGAGCAGAAATAAGGGTATGTATGGAATCCCTTGGAGAATTTCAATACACATACATCCATGGATTGGGTGTGTAAGTACATGAAATATTTGGAACTACGATGCAAGAAAATATCATCTTGCATACAAAGCATGTGGGGTGTAACAAAGCATGCAAGTAATCAACTTGTACAAGAAGAGATCCAAACATTGTTTGATCAGATTACAAAGACCTTCAGATGCTTTGTAAGTGATAGAGTTCCATTATGTCTATGGGATCTTGTAGGGAAAGAAATATTTTATTTCTTGCAATCTATTCATAAGGAGAAGTGGATGAGTTTCCTAGATGGGAAACCTTATGATGAATGGACACATTATGTTCCTTCTGGATGGTTTGGGAGTCTTCACAAGACTCTAAGAGTTGATAATATTTGTCAAAGAGAAGGATGGCATGATAATTTTATCAAAAACCTTCCCCTTGGTAGACCACCAAACAAATAAGATGAGCACCTACTTGAATGGTTAAGGGTGTTAAAATCCCATAAATTTTTTGCTTCGTATAAGGAAGAGAAAAAGAAGGTAGTAGAATGTGCATTTATTCCTTTAATAGAAGATCCATTTGTTCAATTAGGGGTGCAGTATTCTAAAAATCAATTTGCATGTGATACATTGAATGATTGGATCCAAGATCATAAACATGAGAACATGAATGAAGTTATCCATTTATCTCCAATATCATCCCCATGGAAGGAGGTTATGTGGGTTTCCCAAGATTTGCTCCTAACCAAGCACTCTCTTAAAAAGGGGGTAATGGCTCGACAAAGGTTCACTCTACCTGACAAGCATGGAAAGAGATCCAATGGTGGAAGTGAAAGGAATACATAAGAATATTCTAAACCAAGTATCACGAGAATTCCTTCATATCCAATTGAAACCAAAGTCACTATGATCTAGAAAGGAAGTGAATTACTTGGGAACAAGATATTCTCCAAGTTTGATCATCTCCACTTTGGCCATCATCAAATTTGGATGGGAGAAGAAGTTTTGCAGGAAACAATTCTTGTTAGTTAATGTGGAAATTATGGATTTCTATTCATGGTCATTATCTTGATTCATGCACCCATTTCTTCACATACTTACATGAGTAGAACATAGAACAAGAATCTTGGTGAGTTTGTATTTGCTTCCTTTGATAGAACTATGATTCATTGTAGGATGTTGGAGAGGCATTATCTCAATTTGGAAATTGTATTGTGTACTTGGATAGAGTATCCATTGTATGCTAGTGAGCTTGAATGTGAATATGGAAGGATTAGGATTATGTATCTTAATCACATGCTTGAGTAAGGTAAGCTCGGTTCCTAAATGAAGAAGATTTGTCTAGCCTTGTTTGGTATTATTTCCAAATATGTGCCCAAGATAAGTAAATCCATTGCGAGTAATGCACTATGTAGAAGATCCTTTCATTTGAAAACAAATATGGTTGTCCAAGTCGGGAAAGGAGTTTCCTATTGGGATGAGAACTTAGAAAAAATTTCTCAAGGAAAGGAAAGAAGTGGTGAATGGTTGCATAGTGTTTACCTTACTAGATTTCACTCTACCATTGATGCTTGAATGTGATGCTATCAAATAAGACATGGAGGTAGATATGATGAAGAATAGGAATCCAATTTATTTTGAGAGAAAAATGTTGCAGCCCCCTAAGAATTTCTATTTGATCCATCACAAAGAGGTGTTATCTAACGAGCACAAATTTGATAAATGTGGACCATACTCAAAGGGTAGCGATCTTGTGGTCAATATTGATTACCATAATCGAAGGCAAATTTTGACACAAAAGGAGATTGTTGACAAGTTGGAAAAATGGGTAAATGGTTCAACTATGAATTGATGGAAAATGGTGACCAGTACAAGATTAACAAAGGGGTCATCTATTATGGAGGAGAGATTCAAATGATTCCTAAGATAGTTTTGCAACAACATTTTTGGAGGTGGTGCACATGATTTTCATCACTCATATTTTCATCTACTCGAGGACAATAAATTATGGGAGGGGAGGACTGTAATCTCCCCATATTGTGAGCAAAACTTATCAGACGAGTCTGAAATGTTTGAAACAATTCCCACTTGGGCCTCTTTCATAGATGCCGTCAAGGAACAGTATTACCCCGTGGGAAACTATGATGACCAGTACACAAAATGGACCATTCTGCGTCAAGAAAGGGACCAGACGGTGTCGGAGTACACCAACAAATTTCATACTCTGCGGACAAAGCTGAGTATCAAAGACTCCGAGCGGCACCTAATCCTGAAATATCGCAGTGGTCTACATCGGTACATCTGAACTGAGATGGACTTCCTCGACATCTCTTCACTTGGATCCGCCTATCGATATGCTGTCAAAATCGAGGAGAAATTTCGACAAAAGAACAAGCGAGACTCTGGACCTGCGAACCCACCGCAGAAGCAAGGCAAGGGAAACTCTAGCCCGCAAAACACCGCAAAAGAAAACAACAACCAGTCCCCGCCACCATCAAAGAAGGGAGATCGAAAGACAAAGAAGGACACTGGTAAGTGGTGCGAATTTCATAAAATCCCTTGGCACAACACTGATGAATGTCGCTCAAAGCAGTCATTAGTGGCCGAGATCAAATCTTCAGAATCAGATCTTGATTCTGATTCTGAACCCAATGCCACAGCCGCAAACAATGGGAAGCAGATCATTGATGCAGACCCCACTGCCACTGTTGCTACTGCACAGATTCAACTAGAGGATCCTGAAGATTCAGAGGCAAAGGAGCACCTATTCCACTCGCAGATGTGGGTGAAGGGAATGCCTCTACATTTTGTTGTTGACAACGGCAGCCAAAAGAACCTAATCTCAGCAGAAGTCGTCAAGAGATTGGAGCTTCCAACAACACCACACTCGCAACCTTACAAAATCGGTTGGCTAAGCCAAGGCCGCGGTATCCGCATTACTCAGCAATGCCTCCTACCATATGGCATCAAGCCTTTCCAAGACGAGGTACTGTGTGATGTGGCCCCACTTGAAGTCTGTGATGTTCTTTTAGGACAACCATATATGTGGAAGTGTCATGCTGTATATGAGTCATGACCTCGTAGTGTCATTGTCACTTTGGGAGGACAACTCTACCGGATCCCAGAGACAATTGCACCTACTACAGTCTCGCAGGGTAGGAAGATAAGTTCCCTCATCAGAAAATTATTCCTCTTCACAATTGCGTCTGAAGGAGAACATAAGATCACAGAGACCTCCACACCCTCTGCACAGGGTGTCTCTGCTCATCAGACACAAGAAGAAAACAGAGCCATTGTTTCCTCATCTATCTGAGTACCTCTACAATGCCAGGCCATGCATTCAAGGTGCTCATCCAGACAACAATTACAACCCTCTCGGGGTGCCAAAGAAAAGCAGCCTCTTCACTTCAACAAATGTCGCACCAGGAGATCAACTCAACACACAGTTCGAGATATGATACGGGATTCGACGCAATGGAGACCATTGCTTCCTAAGGAGGGAGGATTGATCCAGATGGAGATCGGTGGCCACCCACCTATTCCACTGGCTCAAAACATTTGTCCATTGTGGCAGTTTCCTAGTTATTTTTCGGCAGTGTTTTGAGTCCTAAACTTCCGGGGCCGTTTTGAGGCCTTAAACGACGTTTTTTGGAGATTCGGGGCCAAATGGTTGCCATCGGCATGCATTTGGCCAACCAAAAGTTGTAAAGCTTAGAACGACCTTTCCAACGAGTTCTCGAACGCCCAAATCGGAGATCGTATGCAAAAGTTATGACCCTGGGAAGTTGACTGTTCAACTTACCACCATGGGGCCGCAAACTTTATGACGGTTCATCTTCTAGGGTTATGTTTTGGGACTTTGGGGGTTCTCACCTCGCTATTATTATTATAAATAGGCCCCTTTGGCCTCATTTTGTATTCATCTTGGCACGAATGAGCGTAGCGGCCACATCTCTTCTCAGAGATAGCTACCACCATTCTAGCAATTGTATTATAGTCTGCTCTATTTCCGCCATTTAATAGAATATGTTTTTACTGTATCTCTATTATCTTTGCAAAATGTCTGTTATTATGACTATGTATATGTTCTTTCATTTCGTTCGCACATAAATCCGGATCAAACAAAGGGGTCATCTATTATGGAGGAGAGATTCAAATGATTCCTAAGATAGTTTTGCAACAACTTTTTTGGAGGTGGTGCACATGATTTTCATCACTCATATTTTCATCTACTCGAGGACAATAAATTATGGGAGGGGAGGACTGTAATCTCCCCATATTGGTAGCCCCATGGAAAAAACACTAAACCATTCAATTCCCATGGGTTGTAGTGGAAAATTATATCAATTAATAAGGGGGTTAATTTTGGCCTATCATTAATTTAGAACTTTGAAAAGATTATGTAGGTTCCTAATTTTTAATCTTTAATTATATAATAATTGCTTTATGAGTTGGAATTTGTCTAGGTGGTCCCTAAGAGAGAACAAAAGGAGGGATAATGTTATATGAGTTGTTTCCATCATTAAACTAGGGAAAAGTATATAAAAGAAGGAAAGACATATAAAAGCAGGAAAGCAACTCAAAAGAAGAAAAGGCAAAAGTTTCTTGACTTTTGTAAGAGGCTCAAGAAAGATAACAACACAAAAGAAAGATACAAGATCAAATTTATCTAGTGATGGAATAATGGTTTAAGAAAGTGGGTCCTTATGCCAAAAGTATTTCCCAAAACTAATCCAACTCATATAGGATTCAAATTTCCATGAAGGAAACTCTAGAAGGAAGAAAAGCTAGAAGAGTTCAATAAAAGGAGGATGAGCACTCCCTTTCACATATTTTTTTTCATTTTAATCATTCATTTTAATAGTGTTATATTTTTATCATTTAATCAATATGATGCGGGATCTTATCTGAGAGAATAACATGCACATCAATAATCACAAGAGACAAGAGACACAAAGAGTTTTCCTCGGGGAAACCATAAAGGAGAAAACCCCGCAACTTCCTCAAAGATAGAATGAGCACCAATAGAAAAAGTAAAACCCAAAGTCAAAAAGATGATCTCCGACAGTTGTTCTCTCTCTCACTTGTGCGAGCTCCTATTCTCTCACTCATGAGCTATAGTTGAGTGAGTGTGTGTTTCAAATAGAGAGTCTCACTCTCTATTTATACTAGTTTTCCACTTGACAATTACTTACCAGGGCCAACCTCACTATGATAGTCTAATAACCCTAGTACCCCTCAACTGTGGAGACTTTTTCCCCAACTTACAAAGGAGGGTTAACCTCTATGACTTTACATGACTTGATTATATTAATGATTCTCCCGATAGGAACATCGGGGTACAAAGAAATACAATATATAAAATATACAAGTGAATACATTCTGAAGTTACAAATACATCAACAAATAGTTATGTGCATCTCATAGGCTTGGGTAGCATTCCCCTTACTAGCATTTGGTGATGTGCCCCTTTGAAGTCATTGATCCAACTAGGAGATTAAGAGATCCTTCTATTGGATTTTGAGGAAGAGGACATACAATCCTTTTCATGGACATTATTGTATCCATTTAATGTTTTTTATAGGTATGATCTAACTTACAACATGGTTTGGTAGAATCCCCAAGTTGATATAGTTGAATCTAGTATCAATAGATTCCAAGTGCAGCGTGTTACGCTAGTGCAGAGTGAGATTTGAAGAATTTCGGCCCTTGTGATTTATTACACCCATTTACATGACATAATTGGGATTTAATATGATTTAATTCCATCTATTTCTATGATATAGTAGTAAAATATCCCTCTACTATTCTCAATCACTCTTCTTATGCCCCTATGTTACAAATTCTAGTGAATATTAGACATACTGCAAGTTTAGCTTTATTTAAATGTTATATGTGCCCCTAAATATCCGATTGAAGCATGGTTTTGATAATGGAAATATATTTCATCTCATTTATTAATATTATTTCAAAATTCGTGACCCTTGATTACTATTTAAAATTGATTGTTTTCACCGCTTGTGCCCTTGTGGAGAAAAATGGTGTTTTCTCAGTCTTGACGAATTTAACTATTTTATGGGAATCTAGAAATTGGTTTGAAGGCCCCTGTAGATAAATAATATGTATATGGCCTCATCCCAATCCGTATACCATATATTTGTGAGCCTTTTATTTCATTTGAAAACTAATGGAAATTTCCTCCTTAACTAGTCCAAACTCCAATCTTGCACCTAGTCACCAATTCACTATCAAACCTTGTATTTAGAGTCAAGTAGAGTCCATAGAAGGTTGGGGTAGTTACAAAATATATACTTCCATTTATGCACCAAAATCCATTAGGTTCCACATAAGTCCCTGGGCCATTGCCTTAAAGCCTTTGGTTTAGCCAAAGAAGACTACCCAGGCATGATGCACCCAAAGAATATGTAGTTGTTGAAGTTGGGTCTTTGATTAAGGTTGTAGTAGGATGTCCTTAAGCTATAACATGTCATAAAATACATCTTGGGAAAATTTGGGAGAGTAAGAGGTGTTTGAGACTTAACTTTTAATTCCTAACCTAAAACCCATTAAATTTGAGCTAGTGTTGTTGAATTTTCTTTAAAATTGTTTAGATAATATCTTTTAAAAAAATAGCCACTAGAATATTACTGAAATAAAAACATGCACAAAAAGATAAGAACACAAGAACACAGAGATTTTCCTCGGGGAAACCGCAAGGGAGAAAACCCCGCAAAACTTCCTCAGTATAGAACTCAACCAGTGCAGTGTAAAACTCAAACAATGACTTCCTCCTTATTTCTGGTGCGCTACCACTTCTCTCTCTTGTTAAGAATAGCTTGAGTGAGTGAGTACAAATGAAGGGAGGCGCATCCTATTTATATTCTTCTATTGACTTGACCTCTAACTTAGTGGGGCCGACTTCACTAGCTGTCAGGGTCGACTTGTCCAACTAGACATTACAAATAGCATTTATTATAATGACACTTGGGTACTAATGACCTGACTTACATCCAGAGATTTACATTGCTTATTTTAATGACTTTGACAAGACCAAACTCATCTCCTTAAGGAGGAATTCAATACTACTTGGAATATCGTTTGAAGTTACATTAAGTTAACACTCCCTCTTAACTAGGAAGGTATTCAACATCTGCTACTACAACTGTACAACTGTCTGGTGAGACTCTATATGTCATAGGAAGTTTTGGAACATTTGTATAACATCTTCATCATTGATCTGAGCTAGAACATCTTCTGTAATCTTCATCTTTTGTATCTTCTTCTTGTAATCTTCATATTTCGTACATTCTCGAACATATTCTATTTGTCTTTGCCATCTTCTGGATCTTCTTCTTGTAGTCTTTGTCTTTCATATAGTTTCGAACATATTTTATTTTTCTTCTACTTGAATCAAATTCTAGATCTTCTTCTGTAACATCGGTATGTGAATACTAACTGTTCTTCTTGCCACATCAGTATGTGAATACTAAACCTTCTTCTTGCCACATTAGTATGTGAATACTGAATCTTCTTCTTGAAAATCAGTATGTGAATACTGAATCATCTTTTGTCACATCAGTATGTGAATACTGAATCTTATTTGTTTCTATTATCTGCAATATCTGTGTAAGGATATTGACAAAATCATCATCAGCTTTTTAGTGCTAAAAACTCAACCATAACTCATGCTAGAGAATTATCTGCATAATCAACATAGATATGTTGGAACATTGATATCATCATCACTATATGAATACTCAAGTAATATGTAACTATAATCATCAGTGTACCATTACTGATACAGACTCAACCAATCATTGATCAAGAAGCAAACAAACATCTCAATAATAACAACATAATAATTATTGACAATCGTCATCATATCAAACAATCATCAAGCATGACATCAATCATCAACATACTGTATCAATCATCAATCCTTTCAATAATCGATCAATCATTAAATACTAATAGCATCTGCAGCAATCTTCAAGCATCTCATCAGTATAGCAATACTGTAACAACCATCAAGCTTTTCAGCAATCATCAACAACTAACAGTATATCAATACTATAACAATTATCAAGCATCTCAGCAATCATCAACAATCAGTATAGCAATACTGAAACATCTATCAAGATTTTTAGCAGTCATCAACAATCAACAGTATAGCAATATTGTAACACCCATCAAGCATCTCAATAGTCATCAATAAGTATAGAAATAGTGAAACATCTATCATGCTTTTCAACAGTCAGCAACAATAAACAGTATAGAAATAATGAGGATACATCTTTCCCTTCATATTCTTCAGAGCAACATCACGGTGATTTATCTAGTAGATCCATCCGAGCATTTTTTCTAACTTGCTAACTCTTTCGATCCAAACAAGCCTAATTAGACAGATGGAACTCCCTGGGCACCAAACAATCCTTGTCTAGCTTACTAACCCTTTTGGTCCAAACAAGCCTATCCAGACATACTAATCCCCCTAGGATCGATAGGTCTTTAGTCTGGATTACTAACCCTTTCAGGCCAAACAAGCCTAGCCAGATGTACCCTTGCCTAGAATGACCTACTCACCAATACATCCAACATCTGTTGTCTCTCCCTCTTTCAAGAGAGGTCCTTTTAGACTAGACCAAGCTTTTCTCGAAAGTATTCAAACTTTACACGAGCCAAAGGCTTAGTCAACACATCTTCTAACTGTTCCTCGATGGGAACATACTTGAGCTTTATAGCTACCTTCTGCACCATATCCCATATGAAATGATATTTGATCTCAATTTGTTTCGACTTATCATGAAATACAGGATTCTATGTCATCTTGATACAACTCTGATTATCATAAAGGATATCAGTGGCATCTATCTCTCCATCGAATAATCCTGACAACACCTTTCGAAGCCATACTACTTCACTGCAGGATAAACATGCTGCAATGTATTATGCCTCTGTTGTACTAAGTGCAATACTGGTATGCTTTCTACTAAACCAAGAGATCATTCCAAATCCCAAACTGAAATAGTATCCTGATGTAGTTTTCCTATCTTTGGCACTTCTGCCCCAATCTGAGTCTACATATCCACGCAACTTGATCTCTCCACTGGGTATATCTAAGCCCATAATCTAACGTTCCCTTTAGATACCTCATTACATGTTTATCACCAATTAGATGAATGTGTTTAGGATTCACCATGTACTGACTTAAGGTGTTTATTGCAAAACACATATCTGGTCTAGTATTGGTGAGGTACATGACGAACCAATGATCTGTCTATATAGTGTGGCATCAACAGCTTCTAAGGTGTCATCATTCAATAGCTTCAAACTAGTAGTCATCAGAGTAGTCATAGATTTACAATCTAGCATTCCAAATATTTTCAATATTTCAACAGTATACTTTCCTTGATTTAGAAAAATATCATATGAATGTTTCCATACTTCAAGACCTAGAAAGTAGTGCATCATTCCCGGGGTCTTTCATTTCGAATTCTGCAGCAAGTCTCTTCTTACATTCGATAATTGACTTATCTTCTCCCATAAAAAACAGATCATCTACATATAGTAACATAATTAAAACTCCATCTTCATCAACCTTGTAGTAAAGGTTGGAGTCTGCTTTATTCTTATTAAAGCCTAAGCTCATTCGAAATACATCGATCCTTCCATAACATGCTCTGGGTGCTTGCTTTAATCCATACAATGCTTTCTTTAGTCGACATACATGACTATTATGATCATTTATCTCGAATCCTTTGGATTGTTTGATATAAACTTCTTCTTCAATTAATCCATTTAGGAATGTCGTATTTACGTCCATTTGATGTAGCTTCCATTTCATGTTGGAGTCCAAAGCAAGAATAGTTATTATAGAGGTGTATCTAGCTACTGGGGAAAAATTCTCTTCATAATCAATTCCCTCTCTCTGAGAGAATAATCGGGCTACAAATATGGCCTTATATTTTTCTATACTTTCATCTGCTGAGTGTTTGGTTTTGAATATCCATTTAGAGGATACCATTGACTTGTCCTTTGGTCTAGGTACTATTTCCCACACATCATTCTTCATAATATATTGGTATTCTTCGACCATTGCATCATCCCACTCGTTTTGTTTTATTGCTTCTTCAAAACAAGTTGGTTCTTTATCAACTAGATCACTCATCAAAGCCATGTAACTGGGGTATGACTTTGGCTTCTTTCTTTCTCAGATGGCTCCTTTGGGAGCACCAAGTCTTTTTGCGTCTTCAATTGCTTCACGAGCCCAAGCAGGTTTTCTCTTTTGAGAAATCAGTTCACTTTGTAAATATTCAGGTAGCTAAGGTTCAGTCATATCATGCTCTTCAAGTATCGGGTCTTCTTCTTCAACTCTGACTTCTTTAAGACTTTCAATAGTTTTGGGAGTTTTATGCTCCTCTTCATCTTCCTTGTCTTTTCTTGATTTCTTGAAGGCTGAATCTTCATCAAATGTAACATCTCTACTAAGTTCAATTTGATGGTACCCATGGATATATATTCGATAGGATTTTGACTGTTCACTATATCATACGAACAATCCTTTCTTTTCTGAAGGATCTAACTTGGGAATATGAATGTATATAGGACAACCAAAAATATTTAGATGAATTACCTCTGGTATTTCACCAAAAAACATTGCTTATGGAGTTTTATTCCCAAGAGCACTGTGATAGATTCGATTATGAACATATATTGTTGTCCTTGTTGCTTCTGCCCATAGGTACATTGGGAGATTTTGATCATGTATCATAGATTTCACATCTTCCATGATGGATCTATTCTTTCTTTCTGCCACACCATTTTTTTGTGGATTGTAGGGAATGGTGATCTCCCTCTCAATTCCGACCTCTTTACAGAAATCATTGAATTCATTCGAAGTAAAATCTCCTCCATTGTCTGATCTTAGAAGCTTGATTTTCTTTTCTGAAAGGTTTTCTAATATGGATTTAAACTCTTTGAATCTTTCAAACACTTCATCTTTATTTTTCAATAAGTATATCCAAGTCTTTCTAGATTAGTCATCAATGAAGGAGGCATAGTAAGAGTACCCACTTAATGAAGTGGTTTGCATTGGCCCATAGATATATGAGTGAATAATATCTAGGATCCCTTTTGCTTTACTATTACTTTTCGAAAATGGATTCTTAGTATTATTCCCTTGTGCACATCCCTTGCACACTCCTTCATGTTTTATCTGAATTTCTGGTAAACCAGTTACCACCGTGCTTACAATTGGAATAGCCTTGTAGTGAACATGAGAAAGCATTTTGTGCCATAGCTCACTTGGATTGATGGTATTGGTTGTTAATGCAGAATCTGTATGTCCCTTTAGTTTGTATAGACCTCCTTCTTCAACTCCAATCTCTACTGCATCATCGATAGTTTGGCCTTTGGTCCACATGAGAAATTTTCCATCTATAAAGGAAACTATGAAGCCTTTCTTGTCTAAGGCTGAAATGGAGAGAAGATTCTTCTTTAGTCCTGGGACATATAGGGCATCCTTCATCTTCATAGGATTTTCAGAATCCGATTTATAAGATGCTTCTCCTAACCCTTTAATTGGATATTTGGAATCATCTCCAAGCATTACTTTGTGTGGAGATTCCTTTTCTTCAAGGCATGAGAGTGACTCCTTGAAACCATTCATGTGCTTGGAGGCACCATTATCAATTAGCTAGGTAACATTTCCTGGTGAGACTGATCCAGTTAGGGCAAATATCAGAACATACTATTCATTGGAATCTTCATCCTTCTTTGTTTCCTCTTCTTCTTCTCGATCACTATCTTCAGCGATATGTGCTTGAAACCTTCTCATCTTCTTGAGTCTTTCTACTTTCATGAGACAGTTAATTGTAATGTGTCCTAACTTATGACAGTTGAAGCATTGAAAGATTGAGAAATCTCTCTTGGGTCTTTTAAACCCTCGAGTCTTAGGAGGATGGTCATGACTCTTTCTTTTGCCTTTGGTATGGGAAGTTAAGGCTTGATCTTCATTGTCATTTAGCTTTTCTTCTATGGATGCTATCATCTCTTCTTCTTCATTGATCTTCATTGTCATTTAGCTTTTCTTCCCTAGATGCTATCATCTCTTCTTCTTGGACACATTCTTCCCATAACTTCCAGAATTTGGTTAGTTTCCTCCTTGAACAAATTCCTCGGATGAAAGATTCCCAATCTCTTGGAAGGCCATTCAAAGTTGTCATTACAACTTTTCTTCTTCAACCATGTCATCGATGGCTTCTAAATGATCCTTGATTTGAGCTACTCTTGTAAAGTAATATTGCATAGTTTCTGACTTCTGAGCTCTTACACTTTTGAGTTGATTCCTCAGGGTCATCTTTCTATTAATATTCCTTCCTTCAAATAATCCTAATAGGGCATCAAACATTTCTTTTGGAGTCTCCAAAGATGATGCCTGAGGGATCAGACTATCTTTGATTGAATCAGTGATGATTCTTTTAGCTATAATCATATCCTTCTTGTGCTTGGTTTTAGCTTCAATTTCTTCTGGTTCTTTCACTTCCTCTTTCACAAACTGGTCTAGATCATTCTCTTGGAGGATGAGCATGATTTTGTACTTCCATGCTCTGAATTTTTCAGCCCCTTCAACCTTTTCATCTAGCTTGGTATTCTTTTTCATCTTTAAGAAACTTAGAACCTCAAATGGAAATAGATAGAAGAATACTTACTTGCAAAAAACAACACCCGATTCTGAGGTCCTAGGGTTTTGGAGTAGAAAACCTAATTTTGCAGCTGGCATCACAGGTGGAGTTGAATGGTGGAAAAGATGCACCCTCCTAAGGAGAGGTAGACTGTATCTTCCTTTTTCGAAGATTGATGATGAAACCCTGGAAAACTGAAACCCTTGCTTGTCTCGGCATTAGTAACAGGTCCAAAATTGAAAATTCTTGGATTTTAGTTCGGTCACCACAGAAAGATGCGCCCTTCAGAGGCGGGTTGGAGGAGCCCTCTTTTCTGGTTGATATGTCGAGGGATTTGCTAAGAACAACAAACCCTAGTTGTGCAGTGTCTCCTTTCAGGGTGGCTCTGACACCATGTTGAATTTTCTTTAAAATTGTTTAGATAATATCTTTAAAACAATTAGCCACTAGAATATTACTAAAAGAACAACATGCACAAAAACATAAGAACACAAGAACACAAATATTTTCCTCAGGGTAACCACAAGGGAGAAAACCCCGCAAAACTTCCTTAGTATAGAACTCAACCAGTGCAGTGTAAAACTTAGACAACAACCTCCTCCTTCTTTCTGGTGCGCTACCACTTCTCTCTCTTGCTAAGAACAGCTTGAGTGAGTGAGTACAAATGAAGGGAGGCGCCTCCTCTTTATATTCTTTTGTTGACTTGACCTCTAACTTAGTGGGGCCGACTTCACTAGCAGTCAGGGCCGATTTGTCCAACTGGACATTACAAATAGCATTTATTATAATGACACTTGGGTACTAATGACCTGACTTACATCCGGAGATTTACATTTCTTCTTTTAATGACTTTGACAAGACCAAACTCATCTCCTTAAGGAGGATTCCAATACTACTTGGAATATCTTCCGAAGTTACAATAAGTTAACAAGTGTGCCTAATTTTCAAATTGGGCACATTACATGATTTAGAGAGAAAACTTAGGGATCAATGGGTGAAAATAAAAACGATGTTCAATGATTCTAACTTTCATCATGATATGTTGTTCATTTTCACTCAAGGGAGTCATTTTCAAATTGACCCATCAATAGGCACCAAGAAAATAAAGAACTATTTTGTTAAGCAGGTGTAATGGTGAAGGTAGAAATTCCACACCTGGAGAACAAGAATTAAAAGAAAGGAGTTAGTGGTCATATTTTGCATTAATTCTCTATTATATGTACTTCTTTTTGCAATGACGATTTATTTAAATATATATTTTTAAGGTTTCTATCAAGAATGTCATACCTATTAAAGTTTTCACGTCACTAGGGAAATTTTGTGACAAAACTCTTATAGTAAATGAGAAATTTTGTAATAATGAAACAATATATAAATTATTAACCTTTTATTATAAATCTCTTACTCATTTCTTTTAAAAAATAACATAGATTATTGAAAAAATTACCTTATAATTGAACTCTTTTAAAAACTCTAATATCTTGATATCAACTAGATCAAAACTTAGTTTTAAATGAAAATAATCACTCTTTATTGTTTTTAAAATATTTTAAACAAACATCTAAAACTTAAAATGCATATGAAATTTCAATTAATTTAAGCAAACATTTATAAAACTAATTTTTTATTATAAACATTTAATAACATCAATGAAATTTTTGTGACAAAACTCTTATAGTAAATGAGAAATTTTGTAAATAATGAAACAATATATAAATTCTTAACCATCTATTATAAATCTCTTACTCGTTTCTTTTAAAAAATAACATTGATTATTTTTAATTGAAAAAAATACGTTATAATTGAACTCTTTAAAAAACTCTAATATTTTGATTTTTAAAAACTCTAATATTTTGATATCAATACTAGATCAAAACTTAGTTTTAAATGAAAATATTCACTCTATTCTTTTTAAAATATTTTAAACAAACATCTGATATTTAAAATACATATGGAATTTCAATGAATTTAAGTAAACATTTATAAAACTAATTTTATAATCTAAACATTTAATAATATCAATGATCATATACTTTTAGATATTTAATATTTAAATTTTTTTTCACCCACTAATAAATGCAATCATTAAAAAGTCATACAAAGTATTTTGACGTTCATGTAAGGATCAATACAATAGGTGGGATGACCAGCTCCTTCCGAACGACTGGCCATCACGCGACTAGCTTGGAATCAAAACCTTGATGCAATTTTTTTCCAAGAGACTTTGGGGGAGGGACACATTAGGGTTTTTGCGATGGAATCCTTATTTTTTGTATGGAATTTTATTTCCTTGGATGATTCTGCAGGTCGGAAGCATAAATAACGAGTTGGAATACTAAATTTACGAAATATTCTAAGATTGGGAATGTAATTGTTTTATTAAGATTGGGAATGTAACATCTCTCCAAAATCCATAAGTTAAAAAAAAATTGTTACTTAGGATTTATTCTAAGTTACAACATAGATTATAAGAAAAAGATATGGTAAGTTCTACAATTAAGTTTATTCTAAGATTTAGATTATAACTAGAATTTAATCATTTGATTTATGGCAACATATTTACCACGAAACCTTTTATGAAAACATAACACTACTAGATTATAGTTTTTACTTGATTCATAGTTTTTATGTGTTGTGTCTATTTGTCGTAAGTTATAGTTTGTAGTCTTAACTTGTTTACTATAGGAATGGATTCGTCATGCTTTTTATATTGTTTAAGCCCTCTGCCTACATACCTTGCTTCAATGCAAGGGTTACGAGGCTAATGGGTCTTACTTAGCTTATTTAAGCTAAAGCAATTTCTTTTATTTGCAATTATGCAGGTGTTTTTATTCTCGCTGGGAGATTTACTCCTTGTGCTTTCCAAGTAACTAAAGGTAAGGATACCAGGGTGTCCCTAACAAGCTAAGGAGTGAACAAGCAAGCTTGGGAACATACTATTACACGATAACTATGCAATGTTATACTATATTAGTAAATAGTTTTTAATGTATTGCATAACATCGAAACTTGTTTGCAAAACTATAGAAAAAGGGTAAAATCTCAGCCAAGGTGGAGGTAGGTGGAAACTAAAAGGTGACCACGTGAAAGTCACAAGTGTGTTATCTAGCTAGACGAGGGTTTTTACCTTGCTCAAAACTCCAGGTTTTTTTAGAATTTGCATTTCTCTTTTGTGTTGTGAGCTGGGGGGAGAGCCAAAGGCTCTTGTCCCCTCCATCATTTGACTCTATGTTCACCAGTCCTTATTCTTCTGTGCTATCCTTCACCATGCCAATAGTGTTGGCTCCACCCATCAGCTTCTTACAGAGAACACGGTCGTTATAGGTTTTCTTTTTTTCCTTTTATACACAATTGGTTCTCTTATAAGTAATTTTTTAACCTCAAATTTGATGTTTCCCTGGCATGAAAACTCACTAGCTACTTAACGCAGGTGATGGGTGTGTAGATCTTAGGATTTTGGTATCGACTAGGGCTCTGATAAGACCTATGAGCCTCGAACCCTCTGGTCTTTGGTGATGTGTACAACGTCTTCTCCCCTTTTGGACTGGCCTCGATGGAAGTTTTTTAGGGATCATACGATCCCATCCGATGTTATGGTAATTGTTTTGGTGTTTTGCCTCTATGGTGTTTACTGGAAGAGATACGATGGTTTGAAAGCATTAGGGGGTTTAACACAGTATTAATGTTAAACCTCTATTTTACAAACAGACCGTGAGTCTACATTGAAGTATATTAAGTCGTTTTTAGGTAAATAAGAAGAATATACTGTAATTCTTTACAGTCTCTGTGTTTTTCTTTGGGTTTAAAGATTTGTTATGCTCGACTCCACCCTATAATTGATATACTGTTTAAAAATTTAAAAGAAAATACTTGGGTTTAAATTTTTGGTTCTGTTGAAATCTTGGTATGTTAGTTGATGAAAGAAAATCGATTCTTGTCTATTTTAAAACCTTTGTTTGGCTCTACTCTTTGTCTGATGATTACTTTACATGAAATTTATATTTTGATTATTATCTATTGAAAATGGATTTTCTACGTTTTATTTTAAAGGGTTTTTAAGGAAAAATAAGCCACCGTAAAGTTAATTTATTTTTGGTTTTGATAAGGCGTAAAATTATCAATATGACTAATTTTTGGAAAAAGTTTTGTTTAACTGATAATCGTATTAAGGTTTTCAAAAGATATGGCTCGCTCTGGGTTGGGGTCTTAGGACTTCTTGCTATAGGTTTTACGTTTATAGACTTTCCTGGGAAAGACATAACCCTGACGTTTTTTGAACTCCCGACCTAAATTAAATCATTAATGAGGTAGTTTTATTATTTATTATGGTTATAGAATTTATATTAACTGCTCTAACGAACCCTAATATTTTCTTAGGTAAACGTTAATATTTTTTGTTGTAAAAATTGAATGATAAGTAAGTTATTAATAAATATTTTACCTTATAGGTTTCAAGCCTTAACTTGTGTTAATCGAGCTTGTAAAAGAGAATATTTGTTTGTTTTAACAATTTTAAAGAAGTTGTGAGCCTTTCGGCTAAAGAATGTTGATACCAGAAGTTTATTAAGCTTTGTCGGTTGTTTAAGATTTTTATTAGAAATTATTATAGATATATTATATCTTTACTTCCATGGGTCTTAATCCCCTCGGTTATAAGCCACAGTGATTCGAATTAGATTTAATAGTGTAACATGTTTAAAATGGTATTTAAGGGTTTTACTAAATTTACAAAAACAAACCCTATTTATAAAAGAAAAGACAGATGAAGCTTCGATAAGTAAGAAGATATTAGCTCTGTTAAACCTATTAGTAAACATGTAACCTAAAAGAATTTCTGCAAGGGTATAAAGAAGAACGAAAGTAATACTAACTATTCAATATCGATAATACTGTAAGAAAATACAATACTCGTTCTAAATAAGAAATATCATATAGCTTACTAACTTTTGTTGTGAAAATTATGGGTAAACAGTAACATACATTTAGTGATAAAATTGATAGGAAATAAAATATGTTCCTACTTTAATATAGAGACAAATAATACTTCTGAGAAAGATTTTAACATCCATAAATTCCTACAGATACAAATTAAACTTAAAGATAATAACTAGAACATAATAGAACCTGCTAATTTCGAAGGGGACAAACACTCAAAGAAGACTGTTCCTCCCAACCATCTCCTGAAAGCAGCCAAGATCACTTGCTTTAGGACCCGCGAGCTTGTTCACTGAACCACCAGGACGAAGATGATGTGTAGACGCCTACACAGTACTCTGTAACTTAGCAGTCACACTTGTAGACTTAAACTCTTAGCAATTCACTCTAGCTTTCCCTTCATCGAATTCCACTTGTGTGCTTAACTTTTCAGTTTCCAATAAACCACAAGGTTCTAATCCTTTAGAATGTAATGATCCTCCTACTCATTCAATGGTATTTATAAGTTTTCCTGGGTATTTGGGTCACTTTTGCAATTAAATGAGCCACCTTCTCAGTTCATCTTTTCATGCGAACATGACCACAATTATAGGGATGTTTCCTCCTACACCAGTTAGAAAGTGAATGTTGTTGCTACCATTTGTCATTTTGGCCTTTTATAGTAGATCATTCCTCCTAGTGGGTCAGTGAACACCCTTCAATAGTATTCTTTGGATAGGTGTCTGTTCTTTTAATTATTTATATAAATAAAATATTCAATTGCAGTCATCTTTAACCATCCTTGGTCAACAACATAAAACTTTGCAATAACTTTTAAAGTAATGTCTTCTCAAAACAAAATGTTTTTTAGTTCTAGGTGGGTTACAAACACCCCCTTTTAAGTTCAACATCCTCCTCAATGTTGCTTAAGTATCATCTGAGTCTTCATGGAATAAAATTGGATATGCCCTCCGCATATGACTCTCATGATTCTCAGGTTGCTTCATCTGGACTAAGGTGATTCCATTGCACCTTTACTTGTCCAATGGTGCAATTCTAGAGAAAAATTTCTCTCTTGTCGAGAAAACAATCCGGTTCCACCTGAAAATATCCTTCTGGTTCTACCTGAATAACATTCCAATTGATTACATGAGTAGCATCATGCACATAGTTTTTCAATATAGAAATATGAAATACGTTATGTATTTTGAGATTGGGTGGAAAAGCTAACTGATAAGCCACTGGTCCAACTCTTGACAATATCTCAAACAATCCACAATACCTGGGTGCCAATTTAGCACAACTCCCCAAATTAAAGGAGGTTTTTCTAGGTTTTACCTTGACAAACACATGCTCACCTACTTGAAATTCTTTTGGAGTTATTTTAAGGCTTCCATGACTCTTTTGTCTGTCCTGTGCAATTTTTAGATTGCTTTGTACCTATTTCATTGTTAGTTCCATTTCTTTTAACAAATTAGGTCCTAACATCAATCTATCAATCGGATTACTCCATGAAATAGGAGTATTACATTTCCTACCAAACAATATTTCAAAATGACTAAGTTTAGTTGAAGCTTGATAATGATTGTTATAAGCAAACTCGACTAAGCGCAAATATTCTTCCCATCTCTTTGGATGATCACCAACATACATCAGTAGCATATCTTCTAAAACTTGATTTACTCTTTTTGTTTTTCCATTTGTTTGTGGATAATAAGCAATACTAAAATTTAACTTAGTGTCCAATCCTTTAAACAATAACTTCCATAAATTACTGGTAAACTAAGGATCCCTGTCAGAAATTATGACCTTAGGAATTCCATGCAAACGAAAAAATTTCCTTCATAATAATATCAGCAATATTAGCATCCTTATAAGTAGTTTTAACAGGTATAAAATAAGCTTCCTTGCTAAGTTTGTCTACCACTACCATTACAGAATCATTTTGCTTTTGATTTTTAGGCAGTCCTGTTATGAAATCAAGGCTGATAATTTCTCATTTGCAATATGGAATTGGTAATGGTTGCAGTAAACCTGCTGGGTGTCGATGCCTAGCTTTAACCTGTTGGCATTCTATACACCTAGCTATATATTCAGCTACTTAAATTTTTCATATTAAGCCAGAAATAATATTTTCTTGGCATTGTTATCATCTTTTGGTAACCAAGATGTCCTGAGTAAGGACTCTTATGTACTTCATTTAAAATCAGTAATTTAATTTTTGGTACTTTAGGTACATATAATCTTTTTTATATGGCATTAAACCTTTTTCATTCAAGTTGAAATCTATTTTTACATTTTCAGATTCATTTTCTGTAACTTTTTCTCTTAAGTTTTGATAATCTTTGTCCATTTTTACTCCATCTTCAAACTTATCGTCTAATTATGTTTTATAGCTGCTAACAACAGTGATAAAATTCATATTTGCATTTTTGTTTAAGGCATCAGCCACCTTATTCTCTTTCCATTTTATATCTTTAATCTCAAAATCATATTCACTAAGGAAAGCTAACCATCTTGCTTGCCTTGTGTTTAGATTGTGTTGGTCAAACACGTATTTTAAACTTATGTTATTAGACATTGATAAAAATCTTCTACCGATTAGATGATAGCGCCACATTTTCAAAGCATGTATTATGGAAACCAACTCTAAATCGTAAGTAGCATAATTCTTTTCATGTGTTTTTAAATTTCTGGACGCATATGCTATTGCGTGACCTTCTTGCATTAATACTCCTCCTGGGCCCTTATTGCATGAATCAGTGCATACAACAAAGACCTTGTTTGGATCTGTTATTTTTAAGATAGGTGCAATAGTTAATCATTATTTTAACTCATTAAATTTTTCTTCACATTTTAGATCGCATACAAATATTTTTCCCTTTTTCTATAAGGATGTTATGGGATTCACGATCTTCAAGAAAACTTCTATGAATTTCCGGTAATAAACTGTAATCCCCATGATTGATCGTACATCTGATACATCTTTAGGAACATGCCATTCCATTATTGCTCTTATCTTATCAGGATCCACTGATATCCCTTCCTTGGCTATCACATTGCCTAAATACTATATTTTATCCTTAAAGAATTCACATTTATTGAATTTAGCATACATTTTGTGTTCTCTTAGAAATTGTAATATTATCTGTAATGGTTATCATGTTCTTATTTTGTTTTTGAATAAATTAGTATGTCATATATGAAGACAACTACGAATTTATCCAAGTATTTATTTAAGACACTATTCATTAAGCACATAAAATATGTTGGAGCATTCGTTAGCCCAAATGGCATAACTACAAACTCATAATGCCCATATCGGGTTCTGAATGCAGTTTTAAAAATATCTTTATCTTTAATTCTGAATTTATGATATCCAGATCTCAAGTCTATTTTTGAGAATATCATTGCTCCATGTATCTGATCAAACATATCATCTATGTGAGGCAATGGATATCTATTTTTAATTGTCATCTTGTTTAAATGGTGGTAATCTATACATAAACATAAGGTAGTGTCTTTCTTTTTAAAAAATAAGGAAGGTGCTCCCTATGGGGATACACTTGGTTTTATGTAAATCTTATCTAATAACTCTTGTAGTTGTAATCTTAATTCATTAAGTTCTAGGATATTCATTCGGTAAGGAGCCTTTGAATTAGGTACAACTCTTGGTACTAATTCAATAGTAAAATCCAATTCTCTTTTTGGAGGTAATCCTGGAATCTTTTCTGGGAATACATCTAAAAATTCTTTTAAGATTGGTATATCATCGAATTTTAACTTATCTTCTTTATTCATGTGTTCGTCATTCATTGCATGTACAGCAAAAACTTTACAACCTTTACATACAGACTTTTTCATTTGCAAAGATGAAATCTTTCTAACTAAAATTTTTCTAGGTATTCCTTTAACTGTAATTGTTTCTCCTTTTTCATCAATACATGTAAATGTTTTCTCAAAAAAATTTAAAACTACTCTCTGTTTTTCTAGCCATTCGATACCTATTAAAACATCATATGACCCTCGCGGTAATACATTTAATTTCACTTGAGTTTTGAATTGACTCATAAACATTTCACAATTTTCAACATAGCTAACTACCTTTCTCTTGGTTCATGTAGTTAACTGAACCAGCTAAGATTTTTCAATTTTTTTCAAATGCAAGTTACAACTTTATGCTATACTAGGTAACGCATAGCTTAAACTAGCACCTGGGTCTATCAAAATAGAAATAGTTTTGTTCTGTATCATATCTTCTATTTCAACCATGGATGTTTGGTGATCATCTTGTTGATTCTCTAATGCTGCATTAATTATGGGCATCTCGTTTTCTACGTCACCAACAGTTGCTTCCTCCTAAATTGTATGCATATTGCTGAAATTCCTCTTTCTGTTTGGACAGTCCTTTGCATAATGAGGTCCCTGACATTTCGTTCTCTTTGTTCATTATTTTTACCATGATTATTAGGTAGATATCTGTTCTTTTCTACTGTAAAATTTTTTATGTATTACTTTTAAAATTTGTTCCTTGATAATTATTCTTAGAATAATTTGGGCAGTTATTTCTGAAATTTATGTTGGGCTTAAAACCCTTCCTTCTTTGTTCAAAATTATTTGTTCTTTTACTCTTTTAGTTTGGTATGCCTTCTTTTTTATTTTTGCTTTGTTCATAACAAAAATTAGCTTTCCTCATTGCCTCCTCAAGGTTTTTTGGGTTATCGTACTCAATTATGTCCTTGAAGCTAAGAGGTAAACAACTTAGAAACATATGTATCTTAGGATTTTCATCAATAATATAAGGTACATATCGTAATAAACTTAAAAATTTACTACTTAGTTCCTTCATAGACATTGAACCTTGCTTAAGATCATAAAATTTCTTATCTCTTTCTTCATAATATTGTTCAGATAAAAATTTTATTTTAAAATATTTCTTGAAAGTCCTCCAAGTTACATACTTTTCTTTAATGTTTTTCATTCTTTTTATATCCTACCACCATATATCATCTTTTTTAGTTAAGTTATATATAGTCATTCTAGCTTTCATCCTATCCGAGTAATTAAAGATTTGTAAGTACTTTTTCATGTTGATAGCCATGCCTTGACTTCTTCACATTTTCCACCTCGCCATTAAACATAGGGAGTTTTATATTCTTAAACTCTCCTGAAATTTCTTCACAAGGTTTATATTTTCTCTTTTTAGGACTATTGTCGTCATCACTACTTTCACTGGAATATTTATGTTTTTATTTATGTGACCTAACCTTAATTCCTAAAGAGGAATTACTTTCATTATCAGTAAATTTTAACTTCTTACCTTTACGTTTATAAGACATAGTTCCATATTTAGTTTCATGTTCTTTTCTTTTATCCTTTCCTTCGATATGTATTTTATCCAGCCGTATCTTATTTAATTCTTCCTGTGCTCTTAGGATTCTTTCATTATCTTCCTTTACAGTTCGTAATTTAGCTTTTAAGTCTTTTACAGTTTGAAGTAATTCAAATGGTTCATTATTTAGTTCCACATATATATTATCTAGATTATTATGATGTGATCCATCTTTAGCAGATGCTTCTACTCCTTCTATTTCCTGCAAAATAAGAATTTATATTTATGTACGGAAACAATTTTTAAACATAGTAAGTATTTTTACTTTCTAGTTTTGTATGCGAGTTGAGACAACTTTAGGCCTAGTGTTTGGAAAATCTCTCTGATACCACATGTAACAACTCCCTAAAATACATAAGTAAAAAATAAATTGTTACTTAGGGTTTATCCTAGGTTACAACATAGCCCATAAGAAAAAGATATGGTAACCTCTACAATCCAGTTTATTCTAGCATTTAGCTTATAACTAGAACTTAACCATTCGATTTACGACAAAATATTTATGATGAAACATTTCATGAAAACATAACACTACTAGATTACGGTTTTTACATGATTTAAAGTTCTTATGTGTTGTGTCTGTTTGTCGTAAGTTATAGTTTGTAGTCTTAACTTATTTACCATAGGAATGGATTCATCATGATTTTTATATTTTTTAAGCCCTCTGTCTACATACCCTGCTTCAATGCAAGGGTTACGAGGCTAATGGATCTTACTTAGCTTATTTAAGCTAAAGCAATTTCTTTTATTTGCAATTATGCAGGTGTTTTTATTCTCGCTGCGAGATTTACTCCTTGTTCTTTCCAAGTAACTAATGGTAAGGATACTAGGGTGTCCCTATTAAGATAAGGAATGAACAAGGAATTTTGTGAACATACTATTACACCTTAACTATGCAATGTTATAGTATATTAGTAAAGATTTTTTAATGTATTGCATAACATCGAAACTTGTTTGCAAAACTATAGCAAAATGTAAAATTTCATCCAAGGTGGAGGTAAGTGGAAACTTAAAGGTGACCACGTGAAAGTTATGAGTGTGTTATCTAGCTGGAAGAGTGTTTTTAACCTGCTCGAAACTCCAGGTTTTTTTTGGCGTTTTCTTTTCTCTTTTGCATTGTGGGATGGGGGGGGAGTCGAAGGCTCTCAGCCCCTCCATCATTCGACTCTGCATTCACTAGTCGTTATTCTTCTGCACTATCCTTCACCATGCCAATAGTCTTGGCTCCACGCATCGACTTCTTGCAGAGAACACAGTCTTTACAGTTTTTCTTTTTTTTCCTTTTATACACAGTTGGTTCTCTTATTACTGTAAGTTATTTTTATATATAAGTCATGGTTTAACCTCAAATTTGATGGTTTTCTAGCAAGAAAACTCGTTGGTTACTTAACACAGATGTTGGGTGTGCAGATCTTGGGGTTTTGGTATCAACCAGGGCTCTGGTAAGACCTATGAGCCTCGAACCCTATGGTATTTGGAGATGTGTGTAGCGTTTTCTCCCTTTTTGTACTGGCCTCATTGGAAGTTTTCTAGGAATCATACGAGCTAATCCGATGTTATGGTAATTGTTATGGTGTTTTTCCTCTATGGAATTTACTGGCAAAGATACGATGGTTTTGAAAGGCTTAGGGCTTAGCACAATATTAATGTTAAAGCCCTATTTTACAAACAGACCATGAGTCTGCGTGGAAGTATATTAAGTCGTTTTTAAGTAAATATGAAGAAAATATTGTAATTCTTTACAGTCTCTAAGTTTTTATTTTGGTTTAAAGTTTTGTTATGCTCGACTCCATCCTGTAATTGATATATTGTTTTAAACTTTAAAAGAA
Source organism: Pseudotsuga menziesii (assembly GCA_001517045.1). NCBI lineage: Eukaryota > Viridiplantae > Streptophyta > Pinopsida > Pinales > Pinaceae > Pseudotsuga > Pseudotsuga menziesii. Next base: position 696,771 of record LPNX010440234.1, read on the forward strand.
AATACTTGGTTTAAATTTTTGGTTTTGTTGAAATCATGGGATGTTCGTTGATGAAAAAAAATTGATTCTTGTCTGGTTCTAAAACCTGTGTTCATCTCTACTCTTTGTCTGATGATTACATTACATGAAATTTATATTTTGATTATTATATATTGAAAATGGATTTTCTACGTTTTATTATAATGGTTTTTAAGGTGAAATAAGCCACCATAAAGTTGATTTATTTTTGGTTTTGAACAGGAATAAAATTATCAATAAGACTTCTTTTTGGAAAAGGTTATGTTTGATTGATAATTGTATTAAGGTTTTCGAAAGATACGACCCGCTCTGGGTTGAGGTCTTAGGGATTCTTGCTATAGGTTTTACGTTTAAAAACTTTCCTAGGAAATACATAACCCTTACGGGTTTTGAACTCCTGACCTAAATTAAATCGTTAATGAGGTAGTTTTATTATTTTTTATGGTTAGATTATTTATATTAACTACTCTAACGAACCCTAATATTGTTTTTAGGAAAACGTTAAGCCTTTTGGTTGTAAAAATTGAATGAAGAGTAAGTTATTAATAAATATTTTTCCTTATAGGTTTCAAACCTTAACTTATGTTAACCGAGCTTATAAAAGAGAATATTTGTTTGTTTTTGCAATTTTAAATAAGTCGTGATCCTTTTTCCTAAAGAATGTTGGTACTAGAAGTTTACTCAGATTTGTCGGTTGTATAAGATTTTTATTAGAAATTATTATAGATATATAATATATTTACCTCCATGGGTCTTAATCCCCTTGGCTATAAGCCATAATCCCCTTGGCTATAAGCCACAACGATTCGAACTAGATTTAATAGTGTAATAGGTTTAAAATGTTATTTAAGGATTTTACAAAATTTACAAGAAAAAAACCTATTTATAAAAGAAAAGACAAATGAACCTTCGATAACTAAGCAGATATTATCTCTCTTAAACCTATTAGTAAATATGCAACCTAAAAGAATTTCTGAAAGGGTATAAAGAAGAACTAAAGTAATACTAACTAATCAATATCGATAATACTATAAGAAAATACAATATTGGTTCTAAATAAGAAATATCAGATAGCTTACTAACTTTAATTGTGAAAATTCTGGGTAAACAGTAGCATACATTTACTGATAAAATTGATAGGAAATAAAATATGTTCCTACTTTAATACAGAGACAAATAATACTTTTTAGAAATATTTTAACATCCATAAATTCCTTCCGATACAAATTAAACTTAAAGATAATAACCAGAACAGAATAGAAACTACTAATTTCCAAGGGGAAAAATACCCAAAGAAGATCGTTCCTCCAAACCATCTCCTGAAAGAATCCAATATCACTTACTTTAGCTGCCTCGAGCTTGTTCATTGAACCACCAGGACAAAGATGCTATGTAGAATCCTACACAGTACTTTGTAACTTAGCATTCACACTTGCAAACTTAAACTCTTAGAAATTCACTCTAGCTTTCCCCTCATTGAATTCCACTTGTGTGCCTAACTTTTCAATTTCCAGCAAACCGCAAGGTTCTAATATTTTAGAATGTAATGAGCTTGCTTCTCATTTGATGGTATTTATAAGCTTTCCTAGGTCTTTGGGTCAATTTTGCAATTAAATGATCCACCTTCCTAGTTCCTCTTTCCATGGGAACATGACCACCATTATTGTTTCCTCCTGCAACAACTAGAAAGTGAATGTTGTTGCTTCCATTTCTCATTTTGGCCTTCTATATCATATCATTCCTCCTAGTGGGTCAGTGAACACTCTTCAAAAGTCTTCTTTGTATAGGTGTATATTCTTTTAATTATATTTATAAATAAAAGATTCAATTACAGTCATCTTTGACGATCGTTGGTCAACAACATAAAACTTTACAATAACTTTTAAATTAATGTCTTCTAAAAAATAAAATGTTTTTTCAGTTCTAGGTGGGTGACAGGGAACACTTGTGAATCTTTTGAATTTATATGGTCCATGTACAAACATGATAGAGTGTTGTGAAGCTATGCTTTGGAAATCGTTATTGAAGGAGGATAATTTATTCTTGGGAGGTGACCTAGATTTATATTTAGGTCAAGTGGATACTTGGGGTCAAGAGCTCAACCTGACCCTTTGGTGGACTTCTTCATCAATATATTATAAAAGGAGGGATTATTGGATCTTGAAACATGTAAACTAAACCCTACCTGGAGGAATAAAAGAACCAGTGAATATAGGGTTGCAAAGAGACTAGACTGGTTCTTGATCTGAGAACCTTTGATGGAGGATGATTATCATTTTTGTCAATGGGTATACAAGGGTGGTGAATCATACCACCATCTAATAGTCATGGATTTAAGGAAGTATAGTCATCAATTATCTAGCCCCTTCCAATTTAACTCGAATTGGTAGCAAGATGAATACTTAGTAATTTTGATAAAATAAAAGTGGAGGTTGTTCAAAGGGAACTGTAGAGTATATTCAACAACTCTTCAAATGATAGAAAACCTGAAAGTGCTCAAACAAAATAAACTTTCTTGTAAACTTGAAAAAAGAATAAGGGAGGAAGAGATTGAAGGATATTGAAGAAGTCATGTTATGTATCTATGAATTAGAAGGTGGTGTATTTGTGATAGAAGAAACTAAGAAAGATTTGGTTTGATTAGAAGAAGCGAAGAGAAAATTGTTGGAGGATAAAGAAGCAACTTGGAGACTCAAGAGCATGGCATTATGGCTTGAAAAAGGTGATTCCAACTAAAAATAAGACATAATACGTGCAAGGGAGGAAACTTGCAAATACCACTCAGAATTGTAGGACAAGGTGCATGGATAAATAAGTGGATTTGAAAATCTCTTAGCAAGAGGAGTCATGCATTTTTAAACCCTTTTCAAAGTAGAGGAAATACCATTGATTCCAAATATATATTAAGGTTGTCTCAAGCGTTTGCAAGCTTTGATTCTGAGGAGGATGCATTGGAGTTGATGAAAGCATTAGAGCAATTTGGGGGTCTAAAATGGGCATTATAAGAAAAAGAGCCAACAATAATTTCTTGATGAGTTGGAATTTAAGAACCAATAGATGTTCAAGAAAAAGTGTCAACCATAATGGTTGACTTGGCATATTTGTCAATAAAAAACTACTTCTTTTCTTTGTATTTTCAATATATCTCCCTGTTGTTCTACTTAATTTTCAAGCAAGAGCACTTATTGGATGCAAAATTTAATTCCACATCCACTGAGTACCCACATCACATACTTTTGATGGACCCCACCTCACCAAAAATGAGAAATACATAAAAAAAATGGGTTACTTTTAAGTAACATATTAACCATCACACACATCTAACAAACACAATCTAATATACACATCTATCAAGCACACCTGGAAAACATATCTAACTTGAACTAACATACACGTCACCGTCAACATATAAATAAACATTAGTTCATCGACTATGTGAAATGTTATTTTGTGTGTGTGTGTATATATATATATCAAAATCATGATACATGCCAAATATACATCTCGACTCCAATAAATTCTATGAGATGGTTGGTCCACATCCTTAACCAGAGGCATCAATACCTCTACCAATGTATCTAAAGGAATTGACACCTCACTATTAGAGCTAGAGGCATCATAACATCATAGTTGATATCTCCCTGATGATGTTTCTCACTGACTATGACCATTGTATCTAGAGCCTGGGAGATGGGTAGAGTAGGAGATGGTGGATGGTTGGGTCGGAGAGGAGGAGAGGTTGGTTGGTCGACCTATGGATAATGAGTCGAAGATGGTGGTAGGCCACCTAGGTGTGGAGGAGTAGATATTAGTCAATCGTCATGGTGGGGAGAAGAAGGAGGTGGTGGATGAGGTGTTGAGGCTCCATCCTCATTGTGAGGAAGAGGAGAAAGAGGTGGAGGAGGAGGAGGATCACCACCCTAATTAGATCTAGAATCGGTCTCCATCTTCCAAGAATTTGTAAGGATGGATGAACCAACTATATACTACATAAAATGATTCATATCACAAGGAACCATCATACATATCTATACCAATTCAGGGTCTCACATGAGTTCCTGGACCCATAAATAATGGTCTCACCACTGAGTCAGTAATGCAGACAACCTATCTACCACATGCTCTCAAAACCTATCATATGGATTGCGTTGCAGGTTGGGTCTAGGTAACGTAGGAAACTAAATATTAGACATATATTTGTCAACCTAAACTAATGGAGGACCCTTCCCATCATACATTCCAATGTCTACAAAGTATATAGTACACAACAACAATTACGCAATTTAAATAAAATGTTAGAATAAATTTAATTTGCATTAAGTAAGACAATAAAATGCAAATAGATTAATGTAAACATGATGATAATATTACATTTGTCATCTAGTAGCTCAATTTGGGTGAAAAATATGTTATGACCAACTCTCCATTCCAACCCTTCGTATGGATATGGGACAAGGTCCAATGTATGGTCCTCCTTCTTGGATAGCAACTCCAACACCTCTGATGTGATCCTCACTAGGAAACATGGTTGGCCCCTCTCAGGCATCATATATCCCCACGTGTGCATGCACACTTCGGTTATATCCCTAGGAGGGAAATAGTCAAATGATGGCCTTGTGGCTAGAAACCTCTCAAAAAATAAACAAAAAAGTTCTAAACCAAAAGGGAAGTTGACCCTCCACTCAATTTGGCATGGCATTTACTAAGAGCGAAACAAAATTGCTCCAAAAAAATGACGAACCACCTAATGCATTTGGGTCTCCTCACCAAAGAATCTTCATAAAATAAAAGAGGGAAACTAATGTGCTTCCCATTAGAGGTGCACAATAGTCCTTGCAAACTATAAGAGGCACCTAACCTCCTTTGCCTTGAAAGAAGAATATGTATATGTCCACTGTGCACCTAAAAATCAGTAGGATCAATGACATTCTCATTGATATATCTCTGAGAGTAAATGAGCATGTGACGTCCCCTCCCGCCCGACAGGATGCAACCAAGGGGCTAGTGCTATCATTTAGATAGGGAAACTAGACACCATGAACATTGACATAATAAAATGCATTGAACATAAACATATACATATGCATAATGCAATCTACGGTGGAAGCAAAATTCATTCATTCAAGCATTCAACATGTTCATCATATTTCATTAAGCAAATACAAATGCAGAGATTAACACAAGAGATACTTATCTTATGAAGAAGCTTATCCTGCAGCCAGCTATGTCGTTGCAACGTTCCACCCAACCATAGGCTAGTGTGCTCATCAATCTCTCAGCACCACTGCCACCGCCGAGCTGGGCATGATTCCCACAAGGAATAAGGGAACACTAGCAGGCTCACACATAGCCAAAGATATATCAAAATTCATCCAAGCCAAAACTACATTCAGGTTTATCAGGCTTACAAGGAGGTGGGAAGCTTGAACTCCTAAGCTAGTGAGCTTAACCATAGAGCTATGGAAACCTGCACTAGATTAGGCTTGGCTCCTAAAACATCTACATGCCCAACACAAGGAAGCATCCCCTTCTCTACTACAGAGTCCCTCAGGCTATGCCTTCCATTCCAGTGCTATTCAGGGTGTGCAAAGAAGAAAACCAACCCCTCTAGATCTGTCTATGAGGTTCCTTCCTACACTAGGTTTACATTAGAGGAAATTTGAGGTCTAAATGGGACTCCTAAGGAAAATAATAAAATAATAGTTAAAATAATAAAATAATAGTTATTAATTTTGGAGGAAGAATGAAAAAAACTACTTTTTTGTTCATATTTTCGACATATCTCCCTGTGTTTTTACTCAAATTCTGAGCAGGAGACCTCATTGGATGTGGAATTTAATTCCGCATCCAACGAGTACCCACACTGCATACTTTTGATAGATCCCTCTACCCTGAAAACAAGAAATACCTGAAAAAATGTGATGATGATGTCATCATCACGTTTTTCAGGTATTTCTTGTTTTTTGGGTAGAGGGGTCTCTTAAAAGTATGCAGTGTGGGTACTCATTGGATGCATAATTAAATTCCGCATCCAACGAGCTCTCCCGCCTGAAATTTGAGTAAAAACACAGGGAGATATGTTGAAAATACGAATAAAAAAATAGTTTTCTTTTATGACAAATATGTCAATTCAACCATTATGGTTGACTTATTTTATTGAAATTCTATTGGTTCTTGAATTCCAACTCACAAAATTTATTGTTGGTGCATTTTCTTATAAGGCCCATTTTAGACCCCAAATTTCCTCTGATCTCAAGCTAGTTCAGACCCAATTCCAATCCAAACCAGTTCAGACAAAAAAAAAGATGCATACATAGAAAAATACAAGTTCTAGGATTAATGAAAAACGTCATGGGAGCCAAAAAGCGAAATGGAAATTGGGGAAAAGTGACACATCATGAGCAATTCTTTTTAGAAACGTTCTATGGTTTCACGTGGGAAAAAATGGCTCCCTTAGTCCCTAAAGCCATGGATTTGTCCCCAATTGGCTATGCAACACTAAAAACATGAAATTCCCAACCATGGGAATGTAGAAACAACATAAACATGCACAAGAGAGATCCCAACCACTGTGCATTAACAAAACCACTTCCCAGCCATGGGAAAAATGAAGAACACTGCAAAAACGTGAATGGAGAATGCCCAGGAGAAACAGAAACGTGAGGAAGAGAAAAACATGGATGCATGGTAGAATGGGCATACGTTTTTGGGTTTTTTACTTGCCCAGGAAGTCAAAACACATTTTTCCAAAATGGGTGCTCTACCCAATTCGAATTTTTCCCATACTCTTCCCATTCACATGCAATAACCACCTCATCCAATTTCTAGCAGAAATAAATGATTGGGGAAAAAGACAAGAAATGGGTAGTTGATAGTTTTGATGGGTTCTCCCTTTGACATTTGGCTTTTCCCCATTGGCTCAAGGTTTGAATATCCCCCCCCCCACCTTTATCCTTAGGAAATCATGCCCCCATCTCTTTAATGTTGCATTGACATAGTTGGTTGTGGATATTTTAATTAAATTGCATATTTACATGATGTCTAAAATTATAATGTGCTTGGCTAGCATGAAATACCATCGACAATGATTTTTAATCACCGAACATAAAACGCTAAATCGATGGTGGGGCTTTTTCCTTTAGATCCACACCATGATTAAATACAATATATACATCATATACATTTTTAATGCAAACTGGGTCAAAATCGAGGTGTTACAGAGCATGCTCTCTGGTGCAACACCAGTTGGAACATCAGGGAACTAGGGAGAACACTTCCCTCTCTTGGATAGCCTAGTGTTGAAGTAAATGTCCTCCTTAGTGGGATGGAACCATTGATTATGACCAATACAAAAGAACCATCTACGTTGATCGCAATGACATATCAATTGTGTCAACAAAGTTGAGTTCCCCTTGAGGTTTGTAGCCTCCTGATAGAACTTTATGAGTCCAAAATCCCTTATTAGGTATTGTCACTTGTGTCTGGCTGATAACATGGCAAGGGTATAAATCCTCTCCCTCTCTCTCAGCTCCCACTCTCGTACAACATTGTACATGTCAACTCGTGTCTATTATTGTTGACGGGCCTCTCACTACTGACATATATGATTCACATATAACATCAATTAGTCTCATAAATAGACATAAAAAACATTTAAGATTTCAATAAATGAGAATGTTATTTATTACCATCAAATAATAATTATTTTCTCATACTAAATGAATTAGCAATTCGTGTGCTTCAATTATAGTAAAGCATCGACATTTGTGCTCTTGTAATAAAAGCGTGCCACAAATGGTGTGTTGCAATATCATAATGTTCTAACTGCATAAATAAAATAAATTTAAATTTAAATCATATGGATATTTGGTGCATTAAAATGCTAGAAGCATTGTAAACGGTGCACTATGTTGACCCTAGTGCATTGGGTGTTGAATTTTTTATTGAAAACAAAAACAATACACTTTTACAACAAAAGAATCGGTGTGTGTGTTCTACTCAAGTGCAATGACAATATTTTATAAATATTAAAAATGTTTCTTTCATCAATAGGAAGCACTCGTGTAGTGTGGACACATCAGCGCACCATAAATGGTGCTAAAATATTTTTTAATCCAACTTTAATATGATCAACTCTTTTTTAGATTTAAAATTATATTTTATCAGCATCACAGCGTGCTTTCTAATTTAAGTGCATTGCCACATCGGTGTGTACTTAACAAAGCACACTGATTAACGTAATGAATATTTTTTTTGAAAATTTAGTGTGGCAGTGCATCTAAAAATATCTCAAGCACTGCAAAATGGTGCTCTATGTGTTTACCAACACTTGTGCATGTTTTATACTAAAGTGCATTGGTAATATTTTACGAATCTTCAAAATGGTGCTTCCATCAATAGGAAGCATTGGTGATGTGTAGACACATCAACACATTGTAAACGATTCTCAAATGTTTCTAAAGTACACCATAACAAGAATAGATTTGTTTGTAATTTATCATTATTTTTTATCATCATCACAATGTGCTTGTTAAACATAAGTGCACCCACTCATCGATGTGTACATGTTAACAAAGCACACCAGTTAATGTGGTGATTTTTTTTTAATTTAGTGTCTAAAAATATCTCACACGCCACAAAAATGGTACTCTATGTATTTATCAGCATTGGTGCGTTACAATATTATACCACACTACTAAGGGTGTGTTATTGTTTTTGAAACACACCAGTTATTACTGATGTGAAAAAATCACATTAAAATTTTGGCGATGCATTACGAAATGTATAGCACATGGTGCACACTATGCGCTACATATTAGAAACGCACCACACATAGTGAACCTTGTGAATTTGTAGCGTACAATATATGTCGTTGTGTGATATGAATGACTTGAATGCACCACGCAAGTTTTTAAAGTTTAAAAAAGAGACAAATAAAGCCTATTTTTTTCTATCCATTAAAAATTTAAATTAGGATGTAACAAATAGTTTACTTGGTCACTTGGGTGTCGAGGAGGCATGCTTGCGATGTACACCAAATTTTAATTTTTTCCTACCATTTAGTAAAATTCAAAATCCACTTAGCAAGCAATGAAATAAACCAATGCTACTAAGTGGAACACCGATGCAGGGCATCTGAATAATGAAAATACAACATCAGTTCTTAGGTGGTCAAAAGCACTGCAGATGGTAAAAATGGTTTTTTCATTCAGTATTTTTTCCCTGTTTCGATGCACCCAAAGCCAGAATGCATCGATGCGGTGATTTAGAATGACCACATTGGAAATGAAAATTAAAAATAAAAAAAATACCATAATCTGATGCCTTCCCCTATGGATTCATTGGTGTATTCCCGAAAAATAAATGCACTGGTGTCAAATATAAAATAACTGAAAGACATTTTATGTTCGGTTTTTAATCCTAATTTGGCGTGGTAATTTATGTTACGCAATGGTGCGGTGACAAAAGGAAAATGCACAGCGGATGATTAGAAATAAATGAAATTTTTTTCATCCCATGTTTTTCACCGTATACTAGTTCGTATCTATCAAAACACAATTGTGGATTTATTTTAGGTAAGCGCATCGGTGGTGAACATAAAATTATTTAAAAGTTTTATGTCTAAGTTTTTCATTTACCCTACTTTGGTGCTTTCAAATATGTTGTGCACCTATGTGTTGGACTAAGTTAAATGCACCAACTGTAGAATTATACAATATTTTCTTGCTTGACAGTGTTTTCGACCACGGTGCCACATGATTTATGTCTGCACCAATGTGTACTAGACATAGGCACACTGGTGTGTTTTGTTTGTATAAAAACATCGAAAAACATATGCTAAAACTTCTGCCTGCTCGCCTCCGCTAGTGACCTCCACTATAAATGGATATTTAGACTCTTTTTAAAGAAACATCTAAAAAACCTTCGCTAGAGAGTTTCTTTTCTTGTTTATATGAAAGAAAATATTAGATGTCTCTTTATAAGAATTACATATGATTAAGTACATTGTATTTTTTTGTCACATAATTCGAATGGGAGCATTGTTGTGTGAGAGCATTGTATTATTTAAGGTATATAAATCACAAGATGGGTTTATTAGTCCCTGCCCGGGCTAGCAGGGACTATAGTAATCGGTTTGCCGTCATTTTCCATTAAACGGCACAAAATTCAAAACATTTAATCGCAAGTTTTATTTTCCAGTGTCTTTTTTTTATTCAAGTTTTCAAATCAAACACAAATAAACAAATTGTTTATATCGTTTTGTCCAATGAAGTTATTTGACACCGTTCTGTTGACCAATCAACATATTCGACCTCTTATTTGGCCTCAAATCGAGGCCAATTTCATTTTTTAATATTTCAACTTATGGTTAAAACACAAAGAACGTGGTAGCAAGTAATCCATAAGCTAATGCTATCTTCTGTAGCATTAGTTAACAAACATAAAATGTTAGTAACATAGTATGTATGTTAATGTTTCATTGTTGCCATGTGTTCACAGCAGTGATGTTTTCCACATGTTCACCTTCATGTGTTCCATGTGTTCACCTTATGTGTTCCCCGTGTCCTCCATGCATTCCGATATTTGTTCGATCTCACCTGCATTCCTATATTTGTTCGAAATCACCTTCATGTTTGCTCCATGTCCTCCATTTAGTGCCATTGCAATGCTCACAATGCTCACTACTCCATTTAGTGCCATTGCAATGCTCACAATGCTCACTGCTATGGAAACATGCCTCTAATGCAAATTAGAGCATTAGAGAATTATGGTGCAGGATCTCTGAGGCGATGTGGATACAACATCTTGCTCTAGCAGAGTGAAGCCATAAGAGCCTACGAAGAGCCTCTTTTAATTCAACGACTTATTCAGTATCATCCTCTCCATAACTTCAATATTTTCTTTTCTCCTCCTCTATAGCTTCAAGATTTTCTTTTATCTTCCTTTCACGTTCAATATCCTGCATCATAAATAGTTTAATTCAATATCCTGCATCATAAATAGTTTAGGATAAGTTTAAGCTCATTCAATCTAGCTCAAAACCCATGCATGCATACACCTGTAAGATGTGATTCAATTATATTTAAAATTTGCATATACAACTACGTTCATGTATACCGTTCACACAGGAATTGAACCTCCTTGTTATACTTAATTCTATGTTTAAAGTCCTCACCAAATAAGCGCAGTATGCACTTTTGTGAGAGAGCTAAGCGAGTTGCAATGAATGACTCCCCACTGAGTGACTAACCACTGTGAGTCCTTTTCACATTCATTTGTGAAAGTGAGAGGAAGGAAACGGCACATAAAATCTGTTGCATTTTCTTCCTCTGTTTTATACCATCAGATGACTCGCCTTCTTCTGCAGCAGAAGAAAGCTCCTCTTCTGGAACAAGAGAACCCTTCCTCCCCAAGGATCCATCGGATGATACCTCTTTCTCCTCCACTTTTAGCGCTCCAACTGTAAACAATAACCTGGTTGTGAAGGGACTACCTGCAAATTCTTTGAACCAATCACAGTTGCATTCAAGAGCTCTTCCTTATGTTCTATGTTTCTTCTTGCATCCTTGCATGGCATTCAAATTCTTTGAACCAATCACACTTGCATTCTAGAGCTCTTCCTTATGCTCTATGTTTCTTCCCACGAAACACAAATAACCATGATATTGTTTAAAGTATTAACATGCTAAAATTTTATAGCACATCAATATATAGAAACAATAAACAATATTATATTATTTATACCTGCAATAAGTCATTGTATATGAAAGAAGGAAGCCATGGAATTTTGTAAAACTTAAAATTGGCGACTCTCTTCAATCCTCTGGCATTCTTAGGAATAAGTAACTCCTCAATGTCGAGGAACCGAATTCTTTTAGGAGAGGATTGTTTGTCCACAACATAATGCAAATTCATGAGTTGACAATAACCAATCGGTGGACGGGGGATCCAAGCAGACTTCAGAGCTCCGAGAAACACTCGGGTTGTAGCTTGGGCGTTGTGCCTCCCCAGGGTGACCAGCGGGAGGTGAGGCATCAACCCTTCTAAAATCTATTCCATCTTCGGTAACTGGTTGAAAAACATCTTTCTATGCGTTGTAGGGAAATGCCTGATCTCTGCATTCTTTGTATATTCAATAAGCTCTTCAACCATACATCTCTCTTGTTGTTTCTCCGGAACCATGCTTCCTGTTGGTGAACCTTCACCTCTCGTAGTGTTTTCTGTAAACATGAAGCCATGGCTGCCTCTGGTACTGGCAGAGTAGAGGCTGGTAGCGAAGGGCCCTTAAACTATGAAAAGCAGTAGGCATTGGATTTAGCAAAGCTCCATAAACAATCAATTGCTATCCAGCAAAAAATCAACAAGCTCCAGATGCGAATGGGGGCAACCCAATTCCAATTGAATGATGCCCATGGTAAAATATTGGCTCCGGTAGAATAAAACACGCAGCTAAAAGACCAGAGTAAGCCAACGGGAAGCAAGGCTGGGTGTTGGGAATCCTCATGTAATACGATCCAGTTCTTCCTATTCGGCAAGGAGCCCAGATCAACACCAGAACATTCAGGGATAACGAACCCATAGAATCTAAGAACCAACTCATAAGATGAATTTTCCAAAAGGAATGGTCAGAGTTGTAAGTATGCTTGTGAGAAGGCCCCTTATACCACAGTGAAGGCGGATGCATGAGCCTTCCACGTGCTATGCATGCATTGAGATTATTGCAACTTGTGCCTGTGAAATGTTTGTGTTAGGCTTTTACAAAACTTTAATGAATATAAAGAGTGGGGAAATGAAGACACCCGTAACAAATGGATTTTGAAAACTTAAATATATTTATTATATTATTATTTTCAACAGACTTAATGGAAACTATGGCCCAGCAGGACGTATCCACAACGATATTGTATATTAAGGCTAGTTAAGTTTCTATGAGGATATTGTATATTAAGACTAGTTAAGTTTCTATGCCAATATTGTATATTAACAATGAGATATCTATTTTGATATCCAATTCATCTATCGAACTCTGTTTCCAGGAACTTTGCAAAAACACATTTTCCATTTGAGTCACATATTTCTTAGAACATCAAATGTCAAACTCTGTTTCCAGGAACTTTGGGAAAACACATTTTCCATTTGAGTCACAGATTTCTTAGAACATCAAGTGCCTCGAAATTATGATCCAAGAAATCGTCAAATTTTGTTACACTGGCTTAAGTGGATTTTTAACTTGTTGCAGCATGAAGATTAAGTCAAGCATCTCACTACTGGAGATGCCAAAAAAAATGGAAAGTTGACTTCATTTCACCTGATCAATTATTTATAAGATACTCATGCCAATTCTTCATATTACGAAGAAGACAACCACAATTTTTTGAGATCTTTGTCCCATTAGATCCATCTCATCATAATTCCTTTAGGACTATTAGTTCGCAGAGATTCGAAGAAGGGATCACATGTTTACCTGTTCATCAAAATCAGTGCATCTGTTTGATTTTTCTTATTAAGCAACTATTATTTAAGGGATTTTATTTATTGTTTTCTACAAAAGCTTTAATTCCATTTTCTAAACCAGTTACATGTTTTGTATCTAGTTTTTCCTTAATGTATTATCTATATTTCTCCTAATATAGATGAAAGGAAGTACACATTCCGGCTCAAAAGGTTTGAACATTCTAATCCATTGTTAATAAAACAATTGAACAGATAACTACTATATTGCCATATATCAATTTCACGCATACAGGTTTCCTATTTCATGCAACAACCATAATTAGACTTTACTAACAATT
>LPNX010440234.1:713386-742380 GCA_001517045.1 Pseudotsuga menziesii
TTTGGTGTATAAAGTCGGTTCACTTTCACTTCTGTGAAATCCATTTTCAATGAGATAGGAGTCAATCCGACTGTACCAAGCTCTAGGAGCTTGCTTTAAACCATATAATGCCTTTTTCATCCTGTAGACTTTGTGCTCTTGACCTAGAAATTCATACCCTTGTGGTTGTTCCACATATACTTCCTCTTCTAGATATCCATTTAAGAATGTCGACTTGACATCCATTTGATGAACTGGCCATTTGTTTTGTGCAGCAATGGCCAAGACTGTTCTAACTGTAGCCATGCGTGCAACAGGTGCAAACGTTTCATAGAAGTCGATGTCGGATTGCTGTGTGAACCCTCTTGCTACCATTCTTTCCTTGTGCTTTTGCACATTCCCATCAGCATCTTGCTTTGTCTTATAAATCCATTTGACACTGATTACATCCTTGTCTTTTGGTACATCGACCAGTTCCCATGTCTTGTTTTTCTCGATGCATTCTATTTCTTCATCCATGGCTTGTGCCCATACTTCTTCTTCAACAGCTTCTTCAAATGTTAGTGGATCATATATAGGGGAAAATAATGCAAACAGAGAAAATGAATTAGGTGTACCAACTTCATATATCTCTCGCAGACTTCTTGTCTTCACCGGTTCTGTCGATGTCGACCTCGATGAAATGCTTGATGGAGTCTGTTGTCCTCTTGGTGTACTTGTTGGTGTAGCTTGAGCTGCTACTTGTGTCAATGGTCCTTGTGTTGAACCATGTCTTGGTGTCATGGGAGTCGACGGTGCTCCGACCGGTTGACTTACATGTGGTATTTGAACCACTTCCTCTTCCATATCATCATTGTCGATGCTCGACACAATCTTGACATTTATGTCAACGGTTCCATCCCATGATTCATTCTCGACAAATTGAACATCCCGACTGATTATCACTTTCCTTGTGACGGGGTCATATAACTTGTATGCTTTTGTGTCTTCTGAATAGCCGACAAAAATACATTTCTGTCCCTTCTTGTCTAGCTTCTTTCTCAGCTCATCTGGAATATGAGCATATGCAACACAACCAAAAACTTTTAAATGTGAAACACTATGATTCATACCTGTCCATGCTTCTTGGGGAACTTTGTTCTTCACACTCTTTGTCGGACATCGGTTCATAATGTATACAGCAGTTGCGACTGCTTCACCCCAATACTCATTTGGCAAATTCTTGGCTGCCAACATGCTGCGTGCCATCTCCATGATGGTTCTGTTCTTTCTTTCGGCAATACCATTCTGCTGAGGTGTATACCATGCAGTGAATTGCTTATGTATGCCATGGGTCTTGAAAAAATTCAGAAATTCATTTGAAACATATTCACCTCCTCTGTCGGTCCTTAAAATCTTGATGCGGTGACCACTCTGGTTCTCCACGAGTGCCTTGAACTGCTGAAAATAACCAAATGCATTAGATTTATGTTTCAAGAAATATACCCATGTCTTTCTTGAGTAATCATCAATAAATGTTAGAAAATACTTGCAGCCACCAATGGATGATGTCTGCATTGGACCACAAATGTCAGAGTGCACAATTTCAAGTGGTGTGCGTGCTCTATAGGACTTTCTGACTGGAAATGTCTCTCTGTGCTGCTTGCCAAAAATGCATCCTTCACAAACCCTCTCTGGTCTGTCGATCAATGGTAATCCCTTCACCATGTTCTTTGTGTGCAGTAGCTTTAGCCCACCAAAATTCAAATGTCCAAATATGAAATGCCACAACCAGGATTCATCCTGAAATTCTGTCTGAAATGCAGCTTGCAAATTAGCACTGCAATTTTCTCTCTTGTCGAGGATCTCGACTGTTTCTTCACTTTCTGCCTTGAATGCAGCTCCTGTATTTGTCTTCCCTTTTATGTTGGGAACTATCCTCAATGGAAACAAGCGGTTGCTTGTCATTGGCACTTTTGCTATCAGCTGGTCGCTTGGACGCTTGTCTTTGATCACACAATGTTCATCTTCCACGTAGACTCTGTAGCCTTTTTGTAGCAACTGTCCAATGCTTAACAGATTATGTTTTAGACCTTCAACATGATAGATATCAGGGATATACTTACTCTCCCCCTGTTTGGTTAGAATATCAATAGTGCCTTTTCCTAAGACAGTAACTTGGACATTGTTTCCAAGTGTAACATCAGTTTTAACTGAAGTGTCTAGATTGGAAAATAGATTTAAATTACCAGTCATATGATTGCTACATCCTGATTCTAAGTACCATATGTCATGTGGACTTTCTTGAACAGCATTGCATTCAAGTGGAGATGTCGATGCCATTGACATTGCTCCTGTCAACATGTTGGTGCTGGTCGACTGACTTGGGATTTGTCTTCCTTGGTCATATTGCTTCTTCCTACATTCATATGAATAATCACCAAACTTCTTACAGTAATGACATTGAATTTTTGATTTATCAAACCTCTGGCCACTTGGCTGACTTGGGTTCTGGTTATCTCCTCTGCCACCGACATTTGCAGGACTTCTGCCTTGTCCTCCTCTTGAAGAACTTCTTCCTCTGCCTCTGAAGTTGTTTCTCCCCCTACCTCTACCACGACTTATGGATGGCTGTGCTGCAAAAGCACCTTCCAATGATGTCTGTGATCTGTTGATTCTGTGTTCATGATTGATGAGTGAAGCTTGCAACTCATCAATGGAGAATGTCGACATGTCTGTGTGTTCCTCTAAGGTCACAACCAGACTTTCAAATCTTGGGGGAAGACTTCTGAGAATTTTTTCAACAACCCTTTGGTCTGATACGGGTTCTCCATGAGATTTCAGTTGGTTTATCAACCCAACAACTCTGGTGTAGAGTGTGTCTACATTCTCTGAATCTTTCATGCACAGAGATTCAAAATCTTTTCTCAGAATTTGCAGCTTGGATGTCTTTACCTTATCCAAACCTTGATAGGCAGTCTCCAATGTATCCCATGCTTGCTTGGCATTAGTCGATGCTGCTATTCTTGGGAGTATGCTCTCATGCATAGCTTGATGTATGAAAAACAGAGCTTTTCCATCTCTCTTCCTCTGTTCTCTCAAGGCATCTTTCTGAGCCTGTGTGAGATTGTTATATGCTGTCATGTCTGCTGGTTCTACATAACCATGCTGGACTATCTCCCAGACATCTTGTCCTCTGAATAAAGCCTTCATTGTTAAAGACCAATATTCATAATTCTTTCCTGTAAAACTTGGAGGTTATAATGAACCAGAAGTGGAAGCCATTTTTAATTTTTAATTATCTTTTCCTTAGAAAATTAATTTCCACCTTTTAAGACAAGATTTCTTTCCTAAAATCTTGGGCTGATATAAATCTTGCTATATAACCAATTTCTGATATAATACCAAGCTCTGATACCAGATAGCCAAAACCGAGCCAACTAAACTTGGGTTTAGGGCTCAGTCAATATTCAAATTTCAAGTTTTCACTTTTACCTTTCACGCCGACCAATTTACTTTTTCCACCAATCGAGTGAAACTTGTCTATGTCCGACTAGACAAATTTACAAATTTTAGTCGGTCCTTCACTCAACCAAAATTACTCCGACTTACTTGTCCGACCGATTTTTACCTCGACCACTTTTACTTCGACCAAGTCGGCTCTCCGACCAAGTCGGACCTTCGACCAAGTCGGCTGCTTCAGTCGGCTGACTCACCGACCACTCAAGTCGGCTCACTTTGGTCGAAATCTGCAAAATATGTTTCTTAGTCTAAAGACTTAAGAAATTACAAATACTTTTCACCTGTAAGTAAAATGAAGTAAAATAGACACATTTACAAATCCAAATAACTTACGAGAAACATGTGCCCAAATATGTAGGAAGACTTGAGTCGACAAATGTGCCGTAAAACCTGGAACTTTCACGCGGTGAGATTTTTATGGGTTCTTGTTCTTTTACTTACCAGTAACTATAAAAGACATTTACAGGAGTAAATCTGGAAACATGTGCGGCCAAATAATCATGCATTCAACCACAAACTATTTCATATATTAACTATGCTGAAATAACAAAGTACTACAAACTTGTCGGTTACAAAATGGTCGGTCCATACTTGTCCGTTCAGACTCGTCGGTCTACAGAGCTTCAGCTCATCGATTAAATCACATGCACAGAAGCTTGAGCTTCGACTTCTCTTTCTCACCCAGAGTTCCTCTGCTGTCTACTACCTGTCTACTGATTTACAATTTGCTTCTTCTATTTATAGGCAATTTGAAAATTGCTACAGCATGGGCCGACTGACTTGCCATTAAGGACTGTAATTACTATCTATCTAACAACTTAGCTTCAGAAATAAATTCGACTGGACTATGTTGCCTACTCGTGGACTTTTCCTCCTTGTCAGACTGACAGACAAGATCTCGACTTGTACGGCCTCTGACAAAGTCGGCTGGAAGTTACGTACTGATCTGCGAGTAATTACATTTCTCCAACATTTTATACCTTCTTTGAGAACTCTTTGCATACCTGAAACGAGCTACGCGAGAGGTGGGAAATAATTCTATACTAGAATAAAATAAGGTATAAATACGATCGTCAACCTATATTATACGGGCACGTTCACTAACAGATTTTGCGCCTCGCATATCAATTAAATTTCAATTGGGTTCAAAGATAGATAGTAGTAGCACGAATCCATAAGGTTTGGGTCTTAGTATCTGTTGGGCGCCATTTAGAGATAAGACCTTTAACCATAAGCTTAGAGTAGCTAACAAGCCCCCCAAGTAAGGCACCCGCCCAGTCTGCTCAGTACACCTAAGGAACCTGCCAAGTCCGCTGAGTAAACCTTCCACCAAACAAGTTAGTGTGTCACCATATGTAATAAAAAGTTGCCTAGCATATTAGGAAAGGATTATAGCTCTGAGATATTCAATCTTACCCCGCCCGTTTAGTCATACCCTATAGAGGAATAAGCTACTTTGAATTATTGATCTGCTTCCATCAATTCAAGTGCTATACAAGTTGTTACATAAGAAATCTCTCAAACTGAACTGTAACTTAGGGCAGGGACTTGCTGCTTAGCAACCCTCCTTGTTTTCTAATAATACAGTCATCATGAATTTATTTTTCCCTTCTAACATCACATCGCATGCTTGCTTATATAATAACATCACATCACATGCTTGCTTATATAATAGTTTTACATCACAAGTTTATATAATAGTTTTATGTTTGTTTCAATTTTCTCTATATGCTAAATTATAAGTGTGTAGTTGTTATAATTCCATTTATACATTCTTATTCAATTAGTGTAGATTTTGTTTACAATTTACATTTATCGTTAATTTAGGATTCAAGCCAATAAAAATCCACGTTCAGAACCAATTTTTTAAGCTTTTACATATTCATAAAGTTTGTCTTCAATACCCATTCTATTGGTGTGCCTTTATACCTTTGGGGACAATCGCTACTTATTAACATTTTATATATCTTCCTTTAAATACAATTTGTAACAACTAAGAAATATAATCGTTTGATTGTTCCACTTTTAATTTAATTCATTTTATGTTTCTCGTCCATGCTTACATCGGGATTATAATATTTCATTGGAAGTTAGCTTTCTCACATTTATTTTTTAATAGGGATTAGATGCCCAAAGGAATTGTACATGGAACAAAAAGGTTTATTTATGGATAAAACAGATTCTTTATAGTCCTTTTTCTTAATATTGTTGTATTCCTTGTTCTCAAAACTAGGGAGTGTGAAGGTAGGAAATTACCTAGCACATACATGAGTTGTATAAACAATGTTTGTTGAATCCCAAAGATAATATATGAGAAATCACGTTTGTAGGGGCTGTTTGTTATAAATGAAAATGTTATGAAAATAATATATCCATCATCTAAATTGATAATAATAAACAATTTATATGGGTGGAAGTGAATTATGGGTTGGAATGAATTGAGGAAGAGAAAGAATTTTTATAGTTATATGTTATTTTGTTATTCTTCAAACATATTTCATGATGACCCTTATATGTATTTAGCAAAGGATATTTTAGAATTTTTACAAATAAGAGATGTAATTTTAGTTGGAGGTTTAATGCTAGGACATGATGCATGCAAAAAAATTATATGTTTATAGAGGCTAGAGGTCCCATGTAAATAAAGGAACTTGATAAATACATATTAAGAGGGAAGGATTGGTTGAGGATTTCAATAGATATAGGAGACATTGCAGTGTTAGTTGCACATTTACTAAAACGTTATGTATTTTTCTTTGAACTTTTCGTTTGTAATGGTACATTACAAGAGGATACATTTACTAAATCAAATATGGAGCTAGTTTAATGGTCTATTTGATAGCTCAAGAGAAAACAATTTACCAAACGGAAATAATTTCAAGATTCATATTGAATTACTAGAATCCCTTCATATTCCTATTATCTTTTCTCTTAGAATAGTGGCTACAATTGAAACAAAAAAAAGACAACACTATACAAAGACTAAATTGTGAAAACATAGATGTATTTTCCTAGTAGGTGGAAAAAACAATCAAATTTAAAAAAAGGAATCTAAACTAATTGACACCTTTGCATTTCATCCAAAATTATTATTGAAACAACTACATTCACAAGTTTCTCAATAGAGAGAGATAAAAGCAAAATAAATGCACACACATGTGAAATTTATGAGAAATTCATTAAGCAAAAGGATTCCTACATGGATTTTTCATGAAAATAAACATAGGTTATCTAAAAAAAACATATAAATGATGAAATTAAGCATATTTCCATTGGAAAAATACCTAATGGGGAGGCACGTCTTTGCATACACTACTCTAGTACGTATTACCTCAATCCATATTGCATGGAATTCCTTTAGATTCACAAGTTAGCAAAGTGTACTCTACTACGTATTACCTCAATCCATATTGCATGGAATTCCTTTAGATTCACAAGTTAGCAAAGTGTCACACATGTCATGATATAAATAGTATGAGTATTTACATAACCCTCAATTTTAATGGCATCTTTTCCAACCTATTTGACATTGTTCTACATAGGAACACAAATAACTGGATGGAGGAAAATCATGCTAGGGATCCTTTTCACACTAGTTTTAGGCCTAAGCTCTCAACCATTTATCACTTGTCAACTCTTCAAGTTATTGCCTAGAAACTAAATTGGAAAGGAATAATATTTAATTTGCATTGTCAACTATGTTTGATACAATGCCTCAAATAAAATTTTGAGAAAGAATGGAGAAAGTAGGACTTTCAATTGAGTGGATATAAGTTACCTCCCACTTATATGATAAGGTTATTCTGAATTTGGGGGTAATCCTAAATGATAAAAGTGGGAAAAGGAAAGCCAAACTCACAATTATTTTGAGGTGATACAAGGATGTCACATCTCTCTCGCATTATATGGGATATATTTAATAGATCACTTACACCATGGGATCAAGAAGAATGGAAGAAAAACACACATATGAGGTTATGCTTTGAAGTGGTTGATTTATGTGATTAATGTTGTGCTATTGGCTAATCTCAAATAATTAGTCTCCAAAAACAATTTATTACATTAAACAAATATTGAAGTTACTCTCAAATGAAAATTAATGTAACAAACCAAAGGTAATGGTAATAGTAATTGCCATAAGAATATAACCATCACATTTAATAGTTAGAAATTGGAGGTCATTTTGATGAGTAGCTGAACCTTGAATTTGATTGAAGTTATAGTTTCCATTCATGTAGACCTTCTATTCAATTAAAAATACACGTTGAAAAGTTAGCTATGGAGTTCTTAAGAATACAGTATACCACATTTTTTTTTGTAAGGTTATTTTGTTTGGGTTTTGAATCCCCAATAATTTTGCATAGTTATTTTGTTTGGGTTTTGAATCTCTCTTAAGAACTTAGAAACAAGTGATTAAAAGATATTTATACAAATATTTTGAGAGAACTAAATGTTAAAATACAAACCCCTTAGTAATAATATTAGCATATGTATGCTACTTTATAAGTTATAAGTTTAACAACTAACATATACTCTTTCAAGAATTAATCTAAAAGTTTTACTCTACTTTTAGGTCCATAGTTATGTGGATAGGTCTATATATCTTATAATTTTGGGGTGGACTACCATCTATGCTTTTTCATTTATGAATGAGAATGAGACAAGTATACTTTCCAGATTGATTCTATAGCAATTATTGCTATCATTTTAAAAAAAAATTATTGCTATCATTGCTATCATTTTTTTTAAAAACTATAGCAATTATTGCTATCATTTTTTTTAAAATTTAACTACCAAGATAAAGCAAAATAAATATTATTTTGAAAATTTTAACTACCAAGAATCTAATTCACAACGCAAAATAATAATTTTGGTATATAAGAAAATTACTGCATTTGCACAATTCCCAAATTCTCAATGGGCGAAGTTACTTTTGGAATCAAATTTACATATTAAATACTTGCTATCAACTCGAAGAGCTACTTTTCGAATCAAATTTACATATTAAATAAGTTCTATCAAGTGAAGCAGCATTTTGTTGTGAGGCATTCAATCTCTATATTCAACAGTCTGTATACAACCCGTCCACACATTAAGTGTCCCTGATTGTAAATCGTTTTCGTGTAAGATATTTAGTCATACACAGATTCTGCACACACTTCATAGTTATGATCATCCATCATCTTCTACCCTTACCCTTACTGCACCATCCCAGACACAAATCTACCTCCATGACCACATATTTCAACTGCAAATCCATTTCTGATCAAAAGGGTCGAAACTTAAACACTTGTGAGTTGCCTATGCCGACAACTCATAAATCCAAAAAATCGCTAATTCAAGAAACCCCTGTTTCTCTTTCGCGACAGCTTCTTGCGGACGAAGTTTTTCATCGCCATGATGGATTTCTGATTATTACAGGAACTTGACAAGGCCTGCGTGGGCCGGCTTTCAGTCCCCAGAACCTCAAGTTGGGACGACATCGAATCAGAAACTTCCATGGTTGCGTTTGCTTTTGCTTCTGCTTCGACAGTGGCCTCGGAATCAGGCCTGCCCGGGTCACAACTGGAGCTCGAGCTGGACGACGACGCTACCTCGCTCGTGGGAGGTCCCGCCTCCTTCTCGTTCGAAGCCCTGATGATAACTCCTCTGTCTGGTGTGGAGTTCAATTCCCTCACCAGCGCCCTCGTTACGATTTCCATGTCTCGCTGGGAGGCTTGGAAGATCCAGGCATTGTCAGTGCCCTGGTCTATGGCTGTATCAGAGGGCTTGAAGCGCCAGGCAGCCAAGGCTTGCTCCCTCAATACGCTTCTGCTGCTGGAGGGCATTGACAGCACCGGGTTCGATGTCGTGACCTCCTCCATCACTGCTCTGCTTCGTCTCTGAGTATACAATAAGACGAGAATAAATAATGACTGCTCTTCTTCTTTTTCTGTGTATACATTCATGTAATAAAACAAGAATAAGTAAGCAACATGTTTCTTAATGCCTAAACCATGTAAATAGTATATACAAGTGGGAACACATTTTCTGATTTTTTAGAAGTCAAGGGTCAAGTCACATCAATATAGGTTTCTCATAAGTAGTCGATGCCATTCGTTTGTACGTTTTACTTTTGGATTCTTACGTCTTTTCATCTATAGAAGCTTTTTAACTTTTATGCTGATATGTTGATAAGTTTAAATGAGATGTATTCTATTATATTATTATTTTTTATATTATTAGTATTATATTTAGTTAAATTAAATAACTATTAATAATTGTATTGAAGAGGTGTGTCTTACAATTCAGGAGGAGAGAGATGTGTAATATTTTTGGTGCTCATCTTAGATAGCCTCAGTACAATTCAGGAGGAGAGAGATGTGTAATATTTTTGGTGCTCATCTTAGATAGCCTCAGTACATGAAGGTAAAAAGTTGGCTCTAAGGGCACTCTTAGCGTGCTTTGTTGTAATTTTGTTGTAATTTTGTTGTAATTATGATGGCTCTAAAAAAATGTAGTGCATCCCTATCCCTACAAGGGCATAACCAGAAAGTAAGTGGACAAAGGTTTAATTCAAAAAGAAGTACATCGGAAATGTTAGCTTTCAGGTTAAATTTTAAATTCTGAAGGCTCTCCTTCATGCATGTGCGAAGCCTAAAAGTTGACAAATATCTTTTATAAAAAATGATAAAAAAATATTAAAAATAACATGTCTACTTAAATTAAATTTTAAAATTTTAAAATTGTATATATATATAAAACAACATAAATTAGATAAACTAAGACTATAAACATGAGATTACATATTTCTTCAACATTTCTATTTTAATAAAGAGTTTATAGCTTGAAAGATAGATTTTATGGTGTCGGTTACTTAATAAATCATCTTTTAAATAGATCTACATTGGTTACTAAAAAATAATTTTTTTATTATTAATTAAAATTAATTTTATGTTAAATTTCATAAAAGATATCATAAAATTTATGATTAATGTTTTATTAAATTGATTGGATTCATCATAAACACTAAATATGTTATTTTGTTATTAGAAAAAAATGTTATTATTAAATTGATTGGATTCATTATAAACACTAAATATGTTATTTTGTTATTAGAAGAAAATATTATTCAAACTCATTGAGTAAAAAACACACTACTTCACCTTATAAAATTTGACCATATAATAAGCTCTAAAACGTCAATCCTAAGTCGTTTTAAGGGGTTGGTTCTAACTTGATATGGCCACCCTTGATTGGGTTTTTGTGATATGAACCATACGAAAAATCAACCTTTCAAAAGCGAAATATCTCCATACATTGGCTATGTGTTCTTTCGTTGTTTTCTAGGGGTGTCATTATCACGTGCCACCACTAAGATAATGGGAAGCTATCCGGGTAGCTGACATAAGTAAGGTCGTTTAGGAATGTCATTGTCGTACCACCAATAAAATAATGAGAAGCCCATTGTACAATGTAGCTCAGATTACTAAGATGCATTTCCGTATTCATGGGATAAAAATATATAGTATGTGGTAGAGTATTTAATCTTATAGTAATAGTTTTGTGGGTTATTGGATTTCAACTTGGTTGAGATTTAATGACCCACAAAACTATGGTAGTATTAATTAATCTACCACATGCTATATATTTTTCGTCGTAAAATAAAGTCAAATTAAGAATCAACAATATAGTGGGAGATTTTTTTGTCCTCTACATTTATTTACGGTTTTGGGCATTAAACATGGCGGTTTCAAGAAAATTTGACCATATAGTCTCGTCAAAATAACTTTTTTTTTTTTTTTTCAGGAAGAAAGAAGCATGTCCTTGTTATTTTAATTAGGAATCAAAGGGCATCAACAGCACCTTCCCTAAAAGGGTAACATCATGGAGAGAATACAGCTCATAAGGAGAAAATCACATCCAGTCGCAGCCGGGGGGAAAGGCATGCAATAGAGTGTAGATTCCCATCAGTAATGTGTCTCATCATGTGGGGGATCAATCTCATCATAACCCATCTACCGTGAACCAAGGGGATCAGATCAGCAATCTAAAAGATGCCACTCAATGAGCAGTAATGCAAAAATCCATTTGGGGAGTAATCTCCCCATAGCATGACTCAAATGAGCTGAAAGGTATCATATGTGACCAAATGGTCATCCATAAACTCAAAAAAACAACCAAATCCCGAAGACAGTGAGAGAGCAGTTTTAGAGAGACGGTCTGCAATCTTGTTGTGTTCACGGTAGATGTGGCTGAAAGAGAGATCCTGAAAGCTAGAAATTAGCTTTTGTGATTCCCGGCAACAGTGTAAATGTTCTCGAGGGGAGAGAATAGTGGATCCCTTTGCCCAATTAATGATGACTTGTGAGTCACTGAATATGTGGGATAAAGGGATCCCCATCCTCTGGGAAGAGAGCAGAAGGGCCCATAGGCCAAGTCATTCTGCTTTTGTATTGGTGCCATATCCAACCCCCAGCGCGAACTCCAGATGGTGAGACTCATTTAAGAACAAACTGTATCCGACACCCGTAGCTGTAGAGGTAGAAGCACCATCGAAAAAACCACATGGGAAAGTCAAGCTGGGAGGAGGCCCAATCTGTCTGACGTTTTTGTGATAGGCCCTTATGACAGACTGAGAAGAGTTCAACTATGCAAAGAACATGATCTGTTGAAAAATGCCGAGGACAGTCTTTTTTTTCTCTTCAAAAATTGCATGGTTCCGAGCTTTCCAGATTTTCCACATCATATGGTGTGGAATATAGTAAAGATCTGAGTGTCGTGGGTATGTGGCAACCCAGTTTTCCATAAAAATAGCGATGGTGTCTGCGCGAGGAGGTATAGTCAGCTGATACTGATCACAAATGAGATCGAGAACACTCTTCCAAACCCTGTAGTGTGAGAATAAGTGTATGACAGTCTCCTCATTCGATAAGCACAGAGTACATATACCTGGGCCAGACCTTCCCCTTTTTTGCAAATTATCCCAGGTAAGGACTTTATTCCTTATTACCAACCACATAAAGCATCCAATTTTGCGCGGAAGAGTACCTAACCATAATGTTTTGTGCACCTGTTTGCCCATAGCTGGAGAGAAAGATTTTACAATGCAATCATATACATTATCAGCAGAGATGGTACCATCTTTTTTGTTGTATTCCCATACAAGAGAATCGGGTTTTGTAGTAAGACGAATACCACTAAGAACCAGATTCCTCGTGTAAGAGTTCCATGCTTCTTTCCATTCTCCATCCAGATATAACTCCTCGGCCGTGTACTAGTATTGCTGAGAGTCTGGTAAAGAGTTGTGAGCCTGAGCGAGAGTTTTAATGTCCAGGTCTTCTAAATAGGTTCTTAGACCCTCTGGGAGGATAAAGGAGGAGGAGACACCAATAACTGGGTCTATACCAATCCAAATATCGACACCATTTCCCAATTGCCATGCAAATTGGCAACCCAGCCAGGGGATAGACTGTAAAAAACCCCTCCAAATGGAAGAGACACCACGAGTACTGAAGTTTTTGCCTCTTAGCCATGATACCACGGAGAACTTCTTCAAGTATTTAGTAGTGAGGACACGATGCCACAGACCATCATTGAAGAGAACCCTCCATAAATTTTTGAGGCACAGGGCAATACTAAACCAGTGGAGATTTTTTATCCCCCATCCCTCCTTTTTCTTTGGCCAAGAGAAATCCAACCAGCAAGCCAACTGAAATCTGCGCTTATTTTCAGTAGATCCCCATAAGAAAGCAAAGGTGATGCTCCTAAGCTTTTGCAGGATAGATGTTGGAATAGGAGCAAGTCCCAGCCAGTATACCAGGATACTAGAGAGCACAAACTGGACAAGTATCATTCAACCACCTAGAGAGAGCATCTTATGGGTCCAAAGACTGATCTTTTTTTCATATTTCTGAACAAGCCAGGTCCAATCACTGGTTCTGTAACCAAGGGGTTTAATGTAGAAACCAAGATACTTAAACCCAGTAAGGATCGGTGACATCTGATACAGGAGGACCCTGGAGATATCCAAAAAATTTGTGACTTCAATATTATTAAAAAGGAAACAAGACTTTTCCAGGCTAATACACATTCCAGAAGCTTTGCAGAAAGTTTCAAGAATGACATCAAAAGCTACCCATTCTTGAAGAGTACCTGTACCCATAAGAATCACATCATCCACGACTGAGAAGATGGGTCAGAGCAAGAGAGGGTGAAATCTGGATGCCTTGTATAAGTCCATGATTTTGAGCATCGGAGATTAATAGGATGAGACCTTCTATGACCAGGATGAAGAGCAAAGGAGATAGAGGGCATCCTTGACGAATGCCTCAAGAAGCTGAGAAATTTTTTGAGGGGGTTCCATTGACCAAAACAACAAAGGTAGCTGAAGAGAGGCAACCAAGAATCCAATTTACAATCTGGAGGGGAGCCCCAATTTGAATCAGTATGAGACGGATGAAGGTCCAGTTAACACGGTCAAAGGCTTTAATAAAGTCCAGTTTGAGGATGAAAGCACAGAGATTCTTGGTTTTAACAGAGTGGAGAGTTTCCTGAACAATACCAATAGGCTCGACGATCTGATGATTTTTAAGGAACCCAAATTGCTCCTGTGAGATACCAGAGTCCATAAAAGGTTTAATCCTGACCGCAATGACTTTAGAGATCAATTTGTACAGGAGATTGCACAAAGAGATGGGCCGAAAGTTAGCAAATTTCCTGAGATTTTCTCTTTTTGGTATCAAAGCAAGGAAGGTCGAGTTTAGAGAGGAAGGGATAAAACCAGAGACTCTAGTAGAGTCTACAACAGACAAAAGTTCACAACCCATGAGTTCGAAAAAGTGCAAATAGAACTCGACAAGCCAACCATCCGGGCCCGGGCTTCTATCTTTTTTGAAAGATTTCAGAGCAGACTCAATTTCCCCAAGAGATACCGGGCAGGTAAGATCAGGAGCATTCACCTCTGGAATCATCCTAGGATAAAGCATAACAACCTTGAGTTGTTGTATTAAACAGGTACCTCCATCATCCTTAAATATATTAGCAAAATGAGATAGACCCAGATCTTTGAGAGCAGCCTCATCCTCAAAATTGTTACCATCCTCATCTAACAGAGACCATATCGTATTTTGATTTCACCTACCAGAAGCCAGCATGTGGAAGTATCTGGTGTTCGAATCTCCTTGAAGGGCCCACTTTGTTCTGCTCTTCAGTTGCCAAGTTAGAAGATAATGGTTCAAGATCTGTTTTCTTGCAGACCTTAGGAGAGCAAATTGAGCCAAATTCTCGATGGCGAGGATACTGTTAGATGAGCCTGAGAGGAGAGAGGTAATGGCCTGATCAAGTTTGCAGTAATCATTATCAATCTGTCCCTGTTTTTCTTTGATCCAAACTTTGGCTTCGCTTTTAAGGATACAAAGCTTCTGGTGGAGTGAGTCAAGACTAGAAACATGGTCACCTTGGGGGAGGAGTGGCCTCCTCTCCGTCAACCAATCAGTGAAAGCTGGGTCATTGAGCCACGAGCAGTTAAACTTGTACAGATAGTTGCAGGATGCTCTCTGCTTGTTCCATTCCAAGACAATAGGGTAGTGGTCAGAAATGTTGGCACACTCAGTCCAAACCCTATGGATCCCCAGAGAAGGAATCAAGGAAGCCGAGATCAAAAATATGTATAATCTCTTACTAATACCCTCAGCTCCTGCACGAGCATTACGCCATGTTGGACCACCAAACAGAGGAGCCAAGTCCACAAGACCCACCGATTCAAATAGGGATAAGAAATGGAAAGTGAGGGGATCTAGAGAAGCCTTTTGACCCCAAATCTCTGAAGAGTGCAGTGTGAGGTTTAGGTCCCCTCCCAAAACCAGATTCGGATAGCTGAGAAAACCACTATTGAGCGCCTTTTCCCATAAGATTTCACGGTCTCTGTAGGGGCCATAAACATTAAGGACAACAATGGGATAGGAGAGCCCACGAAAGGAGGCTTGGACCAGAATGCCTGCACAAGTCTGGAAGGTGCGGCATCTGACCTTATGAGGGTTCCAGGCCATAAGGAGACCACCCGAGAGGCCCGACGCACTGATTGCACAAAATTCCCAGGAAGGGAGAATTTTTGAGAAGGATAGTAATGCTGGGGATGAGCTACACATGGTTTCCTGAAGGAGTATCATATCCGGACTAAGGGACCAGAAGAGAGTACGGAGGCTATGTGTTTTGGCCTTACCTCCAAGACCCCTAACATTGAGGGATACAAGCTTCATTAAGGAACATTCTTGAGGGGAGACATTGCTCTAAGTCCCCGAGAAGGCAAGCTACGGGCCATAATCTTAATGCGTATAGAGAGAGGAATGTAGGGAGGGGATGCAGAGGAAAGGTCCACCTACAACCTGTCCTTCTTATCTTTTTTTTTCCGGACTGTCACATTGGCAAAACAAATGGAATTCAGGTGAAGAGTTGAAGGAGAAGTCGGTGTAGTAGCTGTGAATATGGAGAGCGATTTTTTAAGGGAGGGGCCAATGAAAGATGGAGACGAGGTGGGGCTGTTGGAGGAAGGAGGAAGCGACGGGGTCGTTCGAGGGTGTGGTAGAGACGGGAAATAGACAATATGTTATTTTGTTATTAGAAGAAAATATTATTCAAACTCATTGAGTAAAAAACACACTACTTCACCTTATAAAGTTTGACCATATAATAAGCTCTAAAACGTCAATCCTAAGTCGTTTTAAGGGGTTGGTTCTAACTTGATATGGCCACCCTTGATTGGGTTTTTGTGATATGAACTATACGAAAAATCAACCTTTCAAAAGTGAAATATCTCCATACATTGGATATGTGTTCTTTCGTTGTTTTCTAGGGGTGTCATTATCACGTGCCACCACTAAGCTAATGGGAAGCTATCCGGGTAGCTGACATAAGTAAGGTCGTTTAGGAATGTCATTGTCGTACCACCAATAAAATAATGAGAAGCCCGTTGTACAATGTAGTTCAGATCACTAAGACTAAGACGTATTTATGGTAAAATTAGGTGAAAAATATATAGCATGTGGTAGGGTATTTAATTTTATAGTAACAGTTTTGTAGGTCATTGAATTTTAATCTTAGGTGAAAAATATATAGCATGTGGTAGGGTATTTAATTTTATAGTAACAGTTTTGTGGGTCATTGAATTTTAATCTTAATTCTTTATTTTGAGATCCAATAATCTATAAAGCTGCTATGGTAACATTAATTACTCTCTTGCATGATACATATTTTCCCAGTGAAATGAAGTTAACTTAAGAATTAACGATATAGTAGGAAATTTTTAAGAATTAACGATATAGTGGAAGATTTTTTTGTCCTCTGCATTTATTTACGGTTCCGGGCATTAAACATGGCGGCTTCAAGAAAATTTGACCATATAGTCTCGTCAAAATAACTTACCAAACTACTCTACCGGGTAAATTCTTATATGATAGTCATTACGTAATTAAATTTTCCATTCTTAATATTTAAAGCAATAAAACTTAAAGTTTAAGATACATACAATGAGTTTTGAATCCCATACATTTTAGGATATTAAATTTCTCCCCACAACTTGATACCCTATAGTCTTTACAGTTTTTTACAGTTTTGATACTCTATAGTCTTTACAGTTATAGTCTTAAGAGTTGGAGAATTCGACTCCAAATTTAACAATAAAGTTTAAAGTTCTATTAAAGTTTCGACAATCAATTCTAAATATTTAAAGATACAGAGCTTTCCCTCTTGAATGATTTAAAATATTAAATTTTATTATAAGTTATCCATGATTGTTATCACTTAAACATTATAACTTTTTTTTTTAACTATGAGAACATCAACCTCTCAAGAGTATATCCAAGAGCTTGCAAGCCAGATATACCAATAACTTGTGACTAAGCAGGGGCCGAGACGTCCCAAAACCCACCGGGGTGAGCCTCTATTGGGCCTCTATCCCAGGGGTCGCCTACCGTTCAAGCCTTGTCAAAACAAGCCAACGAGCAACCTTAACCCCTACCGGTTTTGAACCTGTGACCTCCAAAGAGATAAC
Source organism: Pseudotsuga menziesii (assembly GCA_001517045.1). Taxonomy (NCBI): domain Eukaryota; kingdom Viridiplantae; phylum Streptophyta; class Pinopsida; order Pinales; family Pinaceae; genus Pseudotsuga; species Pseudotsuga menziesii. The sequence goes on from LPNX010440234.1 coordinate 730,896, forward strand.
ACATGTTCTTAACCATTAGGCCCACTCAGGTACTCTAAACATTATAACACTTACCTCTCAACAATGATGTAAGCAGAGTGGTCGGTACCTTGTAGGGCCACTACATCTCTTCCACAAGAATTAATCATCTATCTACACATAGCCCGTACAACGAAGTCAACTCTCTAAAGAGCGCTCGATTCTACTTGCAGAACGAGTCAAGTAAAATTACAACAATTGCATTTTTTTTTAAAGGAAGATGGGTCGGCTCTCTCTTGGAGGCCGCCCATTCAAAAATACACAACAAACCTTCACAAAGTTCTCTATGTTATAACCATTAAAATTTCCCATATATAAGACCCCCTTCACAAAGGTCTATATGGCTATCACTATTAAAATTGCTTTATATAAGTTCTTTTCTTATATAAGTATGCAAATTTTGTAACATATTTAAGAGCATTTGAGTGGGTTTAATGGTTAAGGATATGTGTTATCTCCTTGGAGGTCATAGGTTCAAAAATGGTGGGGTAGGGTTGCTCATTGACTTATTGTGACAAGGCTCGAACAGTAGGAAACCCTTAAAATAGAGGCTCAATTCTAAGACTCACCTTGGTAGACTTTGAAACTTCTCAGCCCCGGCTATATAACCATAATATAAAACAATTATTTTAAACTATTAGATCATTAATATTAATACATCGAAATATATATAAAAGAGTACAAGAAAATGAGTTCCAATGGTAACTATGCCATAGTCCTTCAGAATAATTGTTTTTCAAGAATCTTACTTGACATTAAGGTAAATAGTTATAGTAATAATAACAATAGTTAGAGTAATCATTTAAATTTACTATTAGTACTCAGTTTTTAGAGCAACTTCTCAAGGATTTAGTCCAACAAGTAAATTATTTTTTGGTTAGATGTTTGTAGCAACGAGATGACTTAGTCATCAAACTCATGCCTCCTAAGCCACTCATCCTCTCCCCTAGTGGATTCGTGGCCCCATCGTCTAATTGAGCCAAGCCTTTCAGTCTCCTAAGTCTACTTAATTTAAATTGCAACTTAAAAAATCACAATCAATACTCATAGTGCTTACCGACCTTGAGCTTCTTGTCGGGAAGTCGCACATTCACATTTACCTTATATTTTTCATTGTTGAAGAATCGGAGGGGGCGTTACACTTTAACAAAATGTTTTTAAAATAAGGAAAAATTTGCGATGCATATCAAATTATGATAGAATTTTAAGTTTCAAATCATTTTATTGATGGTTGGAAACTTGGGTTGGATAGCTGTGAAGTTTTGTGGGTTTCTTTTTTTGGCAACAATTTTGTGGCAAAAGTGTCATATTTCTATAACTTGTGTATTATGGCAATAGTTTTTAGCAATTGTGGTAACATTACCACCTTATGACTCTTATTTTTAAATTATTGTAACTCCAAAGGATAGCTCACTTAGTTGGAATTAGGCTCCCAAAATTAGAGCCAATATTATAAACCACATAAAAAAAGGTTGTAAATTTATTTTAATTTTGGACTTATCTTATTTTAATACAAATTAAATACTTTTATTTGTAATTTTTTTTAGATTTAAAGAAAAATTGTAAATAGAAACATTTAATATACTCAAGATATAATTGATTCATACTTAAGTTGCTCTAGCTAGTATATAAAACAATCTATTTAATTTTTTAATTTTAATTATTATGTAAAATTAGAGAATCTTTTACTTTTAATTATTAAAGAAAATTAGAAAATCTCATTCTAAAATTTCAGGTTTATTATTATTATTATTATTTTAATGAATCAAATGAATTTTTATAAAATTAAAACTATATTTCAAAACAATTTTTTCATAGTTCCCACTAGTTAATTATTTATTTTTATTTTTTTAATTTTATGATTAGGTTGGATATTTTAGTATTGAGTTGTTTTTTTTAGACACAATAATTTTATTTTAATAGTTATAGATAACTATTCAATATATATTAATTTTTTGAATAGCTATAGTAACTACTCAATACGTATTAATTGTTTATAATTATTTGTATTACCAGCATAAATCCATTTTAAACTAGAGAGATCCAATTTTTTAAAATGTAATTTTTTAAAATGTAATTCTTTTATCTTAATTTTTTACATGTTAAAAAAAATTACGCCTAAATAATTTTGATTCCTTTGGTGCTTGGTAAATCTAGGTTTAACATGGTTTTAACATAGGTTTTTTTAGTCACTTTTCATATGGTTCTAACTTTTTATTTTACTAGACAACATGAATTTACTTACAACCCAGTATGGGGAGATGTGTAAGGTTAAGTAACTATATCACCTTATATACCAAAAATATAAATTTAATTAACAAAAATTATGTTGGCCCATAAAATAAAAAATTGGATGCCTTTGATACACGTTTATGATGGATCTATGTTAGTTACTTTTATAATGTAACATTAAGTTATGTAACATCTCCCCCCATACTGGATTGTAAAACACCTACTATTGCTTTATATATATATATATATTAATTTAATATTTTTCAGTTAAAAAATTATACATCTTTTTTATATTCTTCCATAACATAATAGAATTTAAAATAAAAAAATATATAATATAGATTAAACTTAATAATATATTTACTTAGGTAAAATGTATGTCCAGTACAATGTACTATTATGCATTTCTAAATAAGAGTAGTACTATTATGCACTTTGCCAAACTGATTGGGTTTCCGTGTCTTCACATTATGGGAGACTCCTCTGCCATCATTAACTAGTTAAATAGGAAGTCTAAACTTTCTTCTCTCAATCTTGATGGTTCGTGTCTATATATTAGAGAGCTAGAATCTTACTGTCTCCATTATGATGCCTCCCATGTTTACCGAGAACACAATGTTATTGTTGATGGCTTATCCAAAGAAGCTCTATCTTTGGCCTCGAGCCTTCTTCATGTTCCAGAATTTTTTGAGGGGGAATGTGTACTTAAGGATACTTTACAACTATTTTAGCTTGTATCACTCTTTGATTCTTCTCATCTTTGATGGCTGTGTGTATGAATACATCCTTTGGATGTCAAAGGTGAACACTTCCCTCTGTTTAGCTGACCCACAGAGGTGCTTCTTTAGATTAGCCACTAGACAGTGACGTAGTGCTTTTCGTTAACTAGGAGCTCTAATGGAGTTAGTGGATGATAGCTTTGTTTTTTGCCTCCCCTCAGTGGAGCTGTTGTTTTTTTATTGCTTGTTGTAAGCGGTTGGGTCTATGACTGATAGTTCTTATGCTGAAGGTTTATTTGTGAAAGCCTAGCTTGATGATGTAAAAAGTTGCCATTGATTCTATTGAATACCAAGGAACAAATATTTTCTATTGAATAACAGTAGTTCATATTAGTTAACGAATTTTAATATAAAATTAGTGTATAGAAAAAGCTTAAGGCCATTTACATATTGCTCTTAATATATTATTTGTAATAGAAACCTTTTAGTAATTTTTTTTGGGGGGTCATCTTTTATTTTGATATGGCTAATGTTGATGGATTTGTTTAACTATTAGATGATTTTGATTTTTCAATATGTTAAATATGTTAAATGAAATTTGAAATTTCAAAAATGGAGAAATCATAATATTTTATTACTTATATGTTAAATGAAATTTGACATTTCACAAATGGAGAAATCATAATTTTTCATTACTTAGATTATAGTTTTGATTGTAGAAATGGAATTGATGTACCCAAAAACCTTTATGGCATTAGAAATATATAATTTTAACAACTTATTAAAATTCAAAAATTTCTGGCTTGATTTTGGGAAAAAATGATTGAAAAACTAGGGTAAAATTGTCTCATGTTTAGACTAGTGCAATGTTTATAGGTATACTCTGTTAGTAAATTGGCATACCCCAAATTTGGGAAAGTAAACACCAAAGAGAATTGACATGCATTACAGTGTAGAATTGCATTTTTTTTGTTGCTCATTGGCATTAAGTATTTTTTTTTGAAAATAATGTTATTGAATCCATGGTTTATATATCACTAAAATGTGTCACATAAGTTTGGGTTTCATTATATGATATTATACTTATTCTTTTAATAGAAACCTTGAAGATATTGTATTTATATTAAAATAGTTGTAGCCAACCAAGCATACAAAAATAGGAGGTCTGAGACCTGCATAATATACTGCAAGAGCCCAAAATTTTAGAGTTGTTTGAGATGAAAACTAGAGACTTAAACTTGCAACTATGCCAAAGTAAACTACTATCACCCTTCGAAGGGTATATTCGAACATAGACACCTAAAACAAAAATGCAAAAAAACCTAAAACCCATTGATGTAGAATTACTCTTGTTGCTTTCCCTTTGGGTCTTTAACTGGCTAAACCACTGAGGCTTCCTCCATTTCCTGGTATTTGGTAGCGGAGTAATGGATATGGTTGCTTTGATTCATATTGACCAACTTCTGTAAATCCTCCTTCATATAATCTATTGTGCCCATTAACTCATACAGGTCTCGATGGTTGTCTTATATTCGGGCATCTTGATTTCCCATTTGATGGGCCATCCATTTGACTTCTTCCTCCATTGTGCTTCCTTCAGTAACACCTTTGTTTACTATGTCATAGAGCCACCTTAAATGTCGCTTGATGTCCTTGAGAGAATTTTGGAGGTATTCCAAAGTGACTTCCTTATCTGCCATATCTTTCTGGGATGAAATCCGAATGGGATGCATTGCACGGTATTTCACTTGAGGGCTGGGAAAACAATATTTACCTGAGATGCTTAGCGGCTCGAAAGATAAGGAAAAAGACTTGGCGAAGGGCGATTTTGATGCATCAGTCAACCAATTCACTGTGCCAGAAGAGGAACCATTCACTGAACCAAGATCAGAAACTGCACGAGACGGTCAGTTCACGTCACCAGGAGTATAATCATTCACAACAACGCAGAAATTATACCCTGATTTTGGTAGACCAATTCCTGTCACAACACTAGTAGCCTCAATGCTGAGGAAAATGCTCACTGCACCATAGAAATATTTCACTGCACCGACTGATACATGCTCAACTCTCGATGAAACAGGATCGTAATGAGCGATAAGAGCTGAAGGAGGCTTCATTGGGAGTTCTTCCTAAACTCATGCGAGCCTTCTCATCCGTTTGAGTAGGACATTGGCTACATGAAAGCCCATCACATGGGCTATGAAGGGACAAGTGGGTGCTAGTGGCCATGTAGCTAGGTTGTTGGAGGATCGCTAGAAAGTGGAGGATTTTCTCCATTCAAATAAATTTGTTTCTTCCTTGCTTGACGCATAAAAAATGAGGAATGATATAGCATTGGAATTAGAAAACCCTTGGAACCTTTTAAAATTGCAAATTATCCTAGGGGACATAAGTAATATTGTTCAAATTTCCCTTCACCTTGGAAAATCCCATGTTTAGCTTGCCAGCTTGTCTGCCTCTAAATTGTTACCTTTGGGAATGTGAAAATAGGAGACTTGAGCGTTTGCGGTGACTTGTCAAAAGCGCTCATATATGATTCTTATTTTGACTTCTCCTTTGTTATAGCCATTGATCATTTTGTTGATAACCTGTTTGGAGTTTCCTAGAACAATTTTTTGGTGATATTGAGTTGCTTTACTAGTTCCAATCCGAAGAAGAGCGCAATCCATTCAGATTCATTATTGGTTTTTCGACCAAGTCCCCAAGCATATGACGACACTATATTTCCTCTGGGATCAAAGATGATCCCACCCACACTTGCCTCCCCGGATATGAGATTACACTTATTATAAAGATACAAATATTTTATTTTATTTTGTTTTCAACCTTATATATATATATAATATTTTGATGTCTAAATCTTCTCTAATATTAATTGTATTTGTGCATATTATCCTCGCAAATAATGAAACAATTGAAATTTCATTTTACCAATATTTATAATTAAACATTTGTGTACATAAATATGCCCAAAACATAGAAGAAGTTAAGCCCTCAACCCTTACATTTTCTTTATGCAAATCATAAATAATATACAAGTTGTCTTCCTTTAATTGCATGGATCTATTCCTTGGGAGATTGGGAATTACACTAATAAGAGAGCATTATACTTGTAAGTGGTGTGATGCGATGCACGGGCATCGAGCCTTAAGAATCCTAGTTGAAGATAGACAACTGAAGTCATATGGAAGAGAGTCGACAACCTCAAGCCGAATAGAAGTGGGAAATTGAAGCCTAAGTGGTTGAATGGAAGACTAATCATAAGATTGTTCGAGTTGTGGAGAAGATCGATGAGATAAGATTGACAGTGAGCAGTAGGTCGAAGGATCAATGACAGGTTGTGCTGAAAAATGAAGAAGTAGTTGGAGAATATACTGATTGAAAGGTGAGAAGAGGTTGGATGAGACTGATGTAGAGGAAGAAAGGCCAAATATGTGATCGATATAAAAGGTTCCAACAGAATTCAATTGAACCCTAAAAAAATAGAAAGGAATATGGAGACAAAACTCTCGACATTCTCCAAGGAGGTTTGTGACGACTGAGGAGGTCGATAGATGACTAACTAAATAGGGTAAGTGCTAAGAAAATATAGGATGTTGTTGGAGTAGTTGGAGCAGTTATTGCAGGAGTTATGACGATTGTTGAATTTTCCATATGGAAAGGTACACCAAGAAGGTTGCAGGTGAAGCATTAAATGCTCATAACTACAAAACGAAAGTGGCAAGAGGCTTCTAGAAGAATATTGAGTGGGAATTTGAGGCAGTGAAAAAGAGTATAAATATAGATTGAGGAAAAGGGAAAGGTGATTTTTTTCGAGTGTTTGGTATGTGAGAAATATGAAGAATAGTCAGTGAAGAGATCGACTAAAACATAGCTTTGACATTGAAAATGTAATCACTCTATGTAAATTTGGTTCATACATTAACATAAAGTCATTTTTGGTGTTGAATTTCGTGTTATGTGTTCTTGTGTGAGATTTTGTTTGTGCACTTTGATTTGTAGGTCATTTCAAATCGTGCTTGCATGAGTTGGTATCATAACATAAGCATCTAGTGTGAAAATGAAGCAACCCTAGTTGTGGTTGGGTAGAGTTGCGATGTGTGGTGGGGAATCCAGTTGTGAAGAGATGGTGTAATTTAGTCAGTTGATTGAAGGAGAAATGGATCATAGGGGTGTTAATATCTATGGTAGATGATGTAGGAAACAAGAAGGCATGGTCATTAACCATGAAACATTCGAAGAATGTGTTTATACCATGAGAAATATGAAGAATGATTTGGATGTTGTGAAGGAATCCTAAAAGAGAGGGTTCACTAACAAAACCCTTGACCACAATGATGAAGAGGTTGAAGAATAGAATATGGTTGACGAAGAAGAAGTAGAGCCAGAAGACAGAGTGCAGACATTCTTTCCTAAGATGAAGGGTAGGTCCAAGATCAAAGTGACTACCTCTTCAGTGAGCCTCATCCTTGAAGAGTTGATAGACTGGATTAGAGAAATGGAGAAATATTTTGATATGGAGCATATTGAAAACCCCAATAGGGTGATTGTAAGACCCATAAAGATTCATTACACTTTGATCAATATTGTTTCATGTTTCAATATTGTTTAAGATTGATAATAAAAGCACATACTACTATATTTTTATTATTATTTAGCCATTCAATTATTTAAGAATTACAAGTACGTGACTATCGTTTTACATAACATGAAATAGTAGAGAAATAATGTAACAATAACATCATATAAGAATTTTACAACATCATATAAACAATTTAAAATCACAAGAAAAATACCTCAATATAAGAATGGTGACAAAGTCCAAACTAAAGCAAGCTTCCATCTTATCCTCTTGTTGCTTCCCTCTTCATTTCCCAAAGTGGAACCATGATTTTACCTCCCAGCCAACTAAGGGTCTAATCGGATACATAGCCCCAAGAGCCATCCACTTGAACTCCCGACCCTTTGTGCACGAGACCCCTAGAGAACAAAACACTGATGCACTAGTGAGATATGTATAAATTCTTCCAAGAGTAATTAAACTCTTCCAACTCTTCCAAACTTCTCATCCCAAGAATATCCCAAATTCCCCATCCCTTCCCAAAACTCTCACCAAATATATCTTCAAGAAAAGAACCCCCCCGCCCCCCCCTCCTTCCAATCTCATGTCTCATATTTATAACAAAAGTCCCCATCCAAGTTTTGTTTTAGATTGAATTTCAATATAATAATATTCAACAATCAATAAAAAAAATTTTTCTTCCAAAAATAGCAATTTGATTTAAATAAATAAAAATAATAATGACATGATTGCAATGTCTCACTTTTGATGCTACCATCTTAAATGAGACTATGACAACTCTTTCTTAAAAAATTAACAAACCTATATATCCATTTATTTACATATCCTCTCACACATAAGTAAACTAAGATATTGTCATATACCATATTATATTAAATGCATATAATTATATATATCATTCAATAATCCAATCAATTTATTTAAATTCAGAATATCTTAAACAAGTCATCAAACTCATACTACCATATATATATATATATATAGTACATAAGTAATTCATCAATAATTCATCCACCAAGTTGCTAATAACTAATGCACCAATACTAATTTATTCATAAACCAATCAATCATAGAAATGTACTCACGAATTGGCATATACATGGCCATTGCATATGTCTTAAGCATGGGTACTAATAATCATTTTTAATACCCTTAATGCATCATTATTATATGCTTGTAAACAACATTCAAAAGGCCAACATAACAATGCATCATTTCTCATTCATAATCATTCATACAAAATAAATAAAACTAAATTATATAAACATAATTAAGCAATCAAACATATAATCATAATGGTTTGTAATAATGGAGAACACCATCTAATACATCTTTGGTCCCATCCATCCCCATCAATACTCCAACCACCTAATAACCATTACTTCCATCTCTTGGCCTCGCCATCCCGTCCTCTACTGGAACATCATATGGTGTTATCTATATCGACCTAACCACATATACAACCCGTAAGTGGAAGTTTCGAGTCCTACAAATCGACCAGGCTTACCAAAGAGGCACCCACTAGTTGTTATCACATGTTTAGGGGAGCGTGCTCAACAAAACCCTCCCACGACTCCAAGTTTTAGGGGATAAATGATGGGAAATTCCTCCACCCCTCCTTATAGTACCAAGGTCAACACCCTACATCAACTATACTATGCCATCACTATTATAAGGGGTCTCGTCATTGAACAACCACTTTGGGAAAGTCACAATTCCTGCCAAAACTCACACTCACCCACAAGTCATAGAAATATTGGAATTCACTATTAAATAACATGAAAACTGATATAACATCATTATCCTCTTGATGTCCAAGACATATCATGCTCCTTGGAACTATAAGAATCTGACTATATTGTAGTCAATCAACATGTGCGTCGGTTCACCAATAACATAAATCTCATGTATAAACATACCAACCTATTTCCAGTGTTATCCATCACTCAAATGGCATTGAGATATAATCATGTAATTTCTTTTGCAAATAGACTAAATTAACATCCCACATGATATTCCGTATCAAATTTGCATGTTCAGAGGAAGTTACATATTCATTTCCATTAATAAATTAAAATAATAAATTACATTTACAATCCACACATCTAGGGAGTCCATATGTTCACATAACAAAAGTCTCAAGCAATCTAGCCGAGTCGAAAAATAATAAGCAATTAAGTGCTAAGCTAATCCCCATTCGAGTTTTAAGTACCGAATATCAAATATGGGGTATTACAGTTAAAGTAGCTTGTTTGAAGTTGAAAAATCACGCCTCATTGTGGTGGGATAATGTATAGGATGACAGGGTTAGGAAAAGATAACATCAAAACTTGGGACATAATGGTTTCCAAGTTGAAGGATGGATTCCTTCCCACTGACTATATGATTACCTTATTTAGAAAATTGCATAATCTGATATAGAAGGAGATGATTGTTCAAGAATTCACTGAAGAATTCTATAGAATGTCTATAAGGTCAGGAAAAACATATGAAGGTGAAGAGGTTGTAGCATGATATGTGAATGAAATAAAATATGGCATTCAGGATGAGTGGATCTTCTCTTTAATTACACGGATCTATCCCTTGGGAGATTGGAAATTACACAAATATGAGAGCATTGTACTTGTAAGTGGTGTGATAGGATGTAGGGGCATCTATCCCTAAGGTCCCCATTTGAATATAAATGATTGAAGTCATAGGAGGAGAGATAACAACCTCGAGACAAAGAGAAGTGGGTAGTCGAATCCCATGCGGTCGAACATAAGACTAGTCAGAAGATTGGTTGAGTTGTGGAGAAGGTCAACAATAGGAAATGGGTTGGGGATCGACAACAGGTCGATATAACATATGTAGAAGCAATTAAAGAATATACTAACTGGTAGGTGAGAAGAGGTCAGCTGAGAACGATGTAGAGGAAGAAAGGTTGGACATGTGATCGACAAAAAAGGTGTCGGCATAATTAAATTGGTATATACATAAATAGAAAGGAAGACGAGGACAAGACTCATGACAATGTCTGACGAGGTTGTGACGACTTAATAGGTTGAGAGCCAACCGATTGATTAGGTTGAGTGCCAAGAAAATAGAGGATGTCTTGAGAGTAGTTGGAGCAATTATTGCAGGAGTTATAGAGGTTGTTGAATTTGCTAGATGGAAAGGTATGCCAAGAAGGTTGTAGGTGAAGCATTTAATGCTCATAACTGCAGAAGGGAAGCACCGAGAGGCTTCTGATGAATTTTGAGCTAGAAGTTGAGGTGGTGAAAAAGGCTATAAATACAAATTGAGGAAAAGGGAAAGGCGATTGTTCTCGAGTTTTTGGTATGTGAGAATCTGAAGAATAGACAATGAAGAGACCTACTGAAATAGATCTTTGACTCTGAAATTGTAATAACTAGCAATTGTACCTAGGGGTCCAATAAAAGAACGCCGTGTTGTAAGCTAAGAAAGGAGATGTGAACATATACAACAAGAAAGACAATTTGAAGTGTTAAACCACAAATTTAAGTAAATAAAATCTTATGGTTGATACAATAATTTAAAACATTATATTCTTCACATAATTGGCCATTACATTATCGGAATTTCAAAAGTAATCATGAAAATTATTTTCCTCTCATCTAAATGACAATGAATTGTTAGCTTTTGTAGTTCGTTGTAGATGCAATATGATAAGATCTATTCAATGCTTGATGTCAATAGATTATTACCAATATAGTTCCATCTTAAATTCTTAAACCCCGTTTTACTGTTACATTAAGTTATATGACAACATCTTCGAGCACTACTATCCATATATAATCAAACAAATATTTTAAAAATATGATATGATCCCTAATTCTTTATATTAAAGGATTATTATTAAACTACCTTAGTTTGTCCACCCCTAAACTTTAATTGGTTTAATGGATGGGAGCTCTGAAACTTTGTGAAT
>LPNX010440234.1:742687-753768 GCA_001517045.1 Pseudotsuga menziesii
TACATTCAAAAAAACTCGACAAAGTGTGAAACAGTACAATTATGAAAATAAACATATCAATTTAACTCTCTAAAATTCAACGTTCTGGACCCAAAATTATAGAAAATAAAGAGTGAACAAAGCCCAATATGGCTATTCCAAAGGAAATACATAAAACTTCCATGAGTTGGAGGGCGCTTATCATATCAATTCTATTTCTATGTATAAAAATAACATCAGATGGTTAAATGCAAAGGCCAAGGGGTAACCACCGTCAACTCAGAATTCAGTTTTTTTGTCAAATCATATATGCACTTCTCATTTCTATTTACAACGTCAGCTTTTTAATCTTTATGTTGGCAAGTTTTCAACCTGTCCCATATTGTGAAAATCAAAATAACAATAAAGGTGATAGCATTTAACTTTACCTACAGTCCACGAATTTATTCAGCCGTTGTTTCTTGCTTTTGCTTGTTGTATTTGTCCAGCTCATTTTACTCCTATAAATGTTTGTACCACGTTCACTGAAATTTCCTTCACTTTAATAGCATTTATAGAATCTATCCTTCAGATAATTATCAGAGGAAAAACCAATGACAGCAAATGATAGTATTTGTTCTTTAATTATACCTGCATTAAAAAACTACACAAAAATCAGTCTATTAAAAAAGAAACAATGGAAAATGATAAGGATATAGAAATGCAATAGAAAACTTACAGAAAAGTCTATTTACTCGAAGTCGAGTTGATCCACAAATGTACTTCAAAGCTGGAAATCTAGGAATTCCGAATTTGGATCAAAGGGCTCTAATTAATGTGAAATTAGTTCAAAGTAAACAGATTACTGATTTTGTGGTAGACAACTGAAAACGTTTCACCCTGTTTCTTTGTTGTTAATCCTCGTCTTTCTCAACGAAATTCAGTTAAGAAGGTGAAAGCCCCTACAAAATATACAGGTATTTCATTTTGTTTTAAAATCTCAAATGCCAATGCTTCAAAACACAGATTAGAATATGATAAATCACAACAAATTTTTTTATGTTGATCTCCATGCAAGAACGACCTAAGAAGCACCGCAAACATGCATATGATAAGGTGAATTTCATAAGTAATGACTCACTTGTCACCTAGCACATATTACTAAAACTACCTTAACAAAATATAACAGTCTACAAGAAGTAGCAGTTACTTTTGAATCTTGATATATTTATTTATCCACTGTATACTAGCAATTCTAGACTACTTAGTACCATCATCAAAGAGAAAAGAATATTCCACAATAAGTAGTAGTATGTGCATCCAATAGAGACTTTCATGCCGGACCCTTGACACCCGCTGCATTTCATTGATGCACCAGATTTTGATCCTTTCCTGAACATAGTTCACAAACACACGTTCACATTGGGCAAAATTAATTAACCTTGTACATTTAACAAATTCTGGACTCTATGACAATGTAATACTGAATATGTCTAGAGAAAAAGTTTTAATGTCTAGAATTACGGTCTTAATTTCAAACACACCATCAATCTATCTAGAATCCTGTCCCAAAAGAAATATTGCCTTGCATCAAATTAATGCACCTTTTTAGGCTAGCTAGAAAGTGCAGCACGTATAGACCATGAGAACTTACCCCTTGCATTTAGAGCACAACACATTTCGAGATAGTGACAACTTCTTTGATGTTCCATTGTAAAGGTCTTCCAATGATACGTTCAAGGGGTGAACAACATCCTCGCCTCTCCTTTGCCTGCGGCTTCCCCTGCTGTTTCCACTTGTAAAACAAAGCAAAAGATAGAAAATCGTGTCACGTGACCCAAAACAAATACAAAATGCATAGGTCAAGAAAGCCTCCACTGACCATTTGCTTGGAAGTACATATCAGAACCTTGCACATCATAAGAATAAGAAAATACAGCTTACCGCCACCAAAAGGACTTCCACCAAAGAATGACTGAAAAATATCAAATGGATCATGACCGCCACCGCCGCCCATCCCTTCTTTAAGTGCGTCCTCTCCATACTGGTCATAAACCTCCCTTTTCTCAGGATCACTAAGTACCTCATATGCCTGGGCAAGTTCCTTAAACTGCAAACAAACACCATGAATTATAACAATAAAATCACCTAATCCACAGTTTGGGAGTATATTCCTAGAGTTCAGTCATTTTCAGCTATAAGTCCAAAAATTGGAGAAAAAGATATTAACAAAACCCTAAATTCGGGGATCGGACTTTCCATTGAATAAACTCCTAAAATATATGCCCAAAAATTTACTAATTGAAACCATAAATAACCCATGAAAGACGGTCCTCCTTTAAAAATTACTAAACGTAGGGTTGCCTATACCCGCCCTGGAATTGCAATTATAATTGCAAAATTATTTATGTATGTCAATTTATTGCGATGTTAAGTTCATCACAACACAAAATACAGATGTTCTGAAAAAGATGTGTTTCAATAACCCTAGAATATCCGTAAATTTGCAAACGATAACACATCGAAAATACTTTCGAGGGATATAATGGAAAAAATCATAGCAAGACAGAGAGATGCAATCTTTAATAGTATTTCGGGGAGGCTCGCACCTTAAAAATTAAGTAAATCTACACAGAAGACAAAAAAAACCCAAATCATATTAAAGTTTTATTGCATAAACTACGTTAACCAATGCCGTTTGCCAGTATTTTTTATTCGCCTACTCTAATAAAATTCCCGTGGTTTAGTTTGGAAAAAATATATCGATCTGCTTACTGGATTTTCTATAAAACCTAACTAAATTTCTCCTTGAGAACTATGTGCTTAAGGAAAAGCTTACCACATCAACCCTAAAGAATTTAACTTTCTTTTAGGGGATGCCATGACCCTTTAAAGCATGTAAAAATCTTTCAATACTCCTCTTTTAACAAATAACAGACTATGATTAGGGTTTGTATTGCATACCTTTTCTGGATCTCCACCCTTGTCGAGATGGTTTTTGATAGCTGCCTTTCTGTAAGCTTTCTTCAGTTCATCCTGTGAAGCACTCTTTGGCACTCCCAGAACTTCATAATATCTGGTGTTGTCACTCTTCTTAGGGGCACGAGCTCCGAACATTTTCACTTACAAAAAACAATCCGGTGAAACCCTTCAGCTACAAATTCTTGAGATATACAAACACGCGACGTCCTAGAGCTGTTCGAGTTTTTCTTAACAGCAGTGAGAGAGAGGCGAGGTGTTCCAAGCTATATTTTCGTCACGGCTATGTTTCCAGCTACGCATTCTGCGAAAACCTCGTTACAGCTCAAGCGAATACCGTTCCGTGCCCTCCTCCATGACAGATCCCGTGTCCCAAAACCCTAAAGCTCCAAACATGATAATCCAACAGCTTAGCAAACACTGTTAGCACCGTCTTTCATTTCAGAACTCCAGCAGATTATTGATTTTATTCCTATCAACAAATCCACAGATGCAGCGGCAGCAGCAGTAATGGTGGACTGCACTGTGCAAATTTAGACCGCTTGACCGTAAGCAGCAGTAGTAATGGCGGACTGGACAGCAGCAATAATGGCGGACTGGACATCAACGATGGAGATTATCTGAATCGTCGGACGAGAATATCGACGGATGAAAAACCAAAAAGCATTTATTTTGGAGAGTAGACTCCACTTGTTAAACGCCTTACGGCGTAAATATATACCAATGTAATTCATGCATTAATATAAAAACATTATTGGTGTCAAATTTCATGTTGTGTTCTTGTGTGTGCTTTTTTCTACGCACTTTGATATGCATGACGTTTCAAACCGTGCTTGCATCATGATGGAATGTTGTAGGATGGATTAACATATTCATGAGAGAGAACAAAAAATTATATACTAATGTAACAATCCTAAACCTTAATTCACCTTAGTTAAAGATTCAAAAATGGGTTTATTGTCGATGGTTTTTAGAAAAGTTAACAAGCAAATTTTGTTCCTATCAAATAATTCAATGTCCAACGTTTAATTTTCAATGTTTTATGCAGAAATTATGATATTTTTTAAATTATATTTTAAATTATTATTCGAACTTGGCCCATTATATATATATGAGGATGGTCTACACAGAAATTGCTAGGTCTGACATTTTTTAAATTATATTTTGAAGTTGACACATTAATATTTGAATCAAAGTTTATACACCTTTTTTTCATCAATCTTTTTCTAACTATTTACATCAATTGAAGGAACAATACCCTTTGGAAGAGGAAATATCCACAAAGATCCCATATATTTTTTATAAACATGTGGTTGTGTATTTTTTATGGTATTGAATTTTCTTTGGGAACCTTTTAAACTATGTGAAAACAAATTTAGTGTAAGTTAAAAAAAAGAAATATAATATGAAATTGAAATTATGAAAATGATATGAAATTCAATAGAGGATTCATAGAGGAATCTAGTGGCCTTGTATTTTCCACCTTAGATGGAATATATGAATGACTTTTAGCTGCAAAAAATCTAATATAGCAAGAGGGTTGTAATTCCTTATAAATTAAGTGCTCAATCAAGCTATATAGCTCGATAGTCCCTTGAAAAAGCTCGATTAATCAATTTTATTGATCGAGATCATGAGCTTGATCAAGATCCTATGGGTGTGTGCAAAAAGCTGAGAGACATTTTAGATGCAATGGTGGAGTGAAGTCAATCACTCTTGATCCAAAAAAAAGAAATCATCCCAAGCAATCCTGAACCTGCCAAGCCTAGTCCCAAGGCTACCAACAGGCATACCAATTAGGATAGTAAACCAAATTGCGCCTTCGTTTTATTTAAGCAAAAGGTGCCTTCGTTTTATCCAAGAAAATCGCGCCTCCGTTTTAGTGAACAAAATTGCGCTCGTGTTTTGGAAAGCCTGTTTTTTTTAAATAGGCCGAGCGTGTCTTTTTTGCCACATCGCACGACTATTTGAGTTCTTTGGAGCAAACCTCGATTGGGCGAACGCATTTTTGGGTGTGCCGAAGCCATCCACCTCCACCTTTGGATCAACCTCCTATTTGTGAGGTATTTTCCTCATTTCTTTTCATGTTTTTTTCTCTTTGTTCATCAATTTATTTGCCCTAAATTGAAAAATTAAACCAAAATAAATTAAATTATGGCCAATGGAAGCAAAAACCCCAATGAAATTGGCCAATTGA
This sequence comes from Pseudotsuga menziesii, assembly GCA_001517045.1. Taxonomy (NCBI): domain Eukaryota; kingdom Viridiplantae; phylum Streptophyta; class Pinopsida; order Pinales; family Pinaceae; genus Pseudotsuga; species Pseudotsuga menziesii. The sequence continues at coordinate 747,822 of LPNX010440234.1, forward strand.
AACAAAAACCCCAATGTAATTGGCCAATGGAAACCAAATCCTTAATGTAATCATAAAAATTAAATAATTTTGATTATTTACCAAAATTCATACCCTAAATTCCCATGCCCAATGGAAACCAAATCCCCAATTAATTCAAAAAACAAATGAAATTCACTATTTCCATATGCATATTCCCAAGCATTCTTCTGAATCCATACCAAAATTCACAAATATGCAAAGTTTGTCAAGTACATTGCAAGTTTGCATAAGTAATTTACACGCCCAATGTAAACCAAAACCCCAATTAACTCATAAAAAACAAACGAACTTCACTATTTGCATATATGTATATTCGCAAGCATCATTGTGAATCCAAACCAAAATTAACAAATATGCAAAGTTTGTCAATTATGTTGCAAGCTTGCATACAACTAAAAAAAATCAAGTAGAATTCATATATTCCCCTAAAATACATAAACAAACATGGTAAATCCCTTGCCTCTATCTGAAATATCGAAGTTGGTCTTCCAAGAACATCAATAAACACCTTATAGTTTTGATGAAACTTCAGGCTAATCCAAGTGTTAAAATAAGGTATAGAAGCTTCCCATGCTTTTAACAAATATTTCGTCTTGAACGAAGGTTACTTTTTGGTTAAGGTCAAGACAACAAAGTTCAACAATAGACTCTATGAACGTGAAGATACATAGGTAGGTTGATGTGTTTGATTAAACATGCCAATCACATACTATCATACATGATATAATCCAGTGGAACCCTTGTAACCACAAAATCCATAAAGATCTGCTAAATAGACTTTGGAGTCCAAAAAACATCACACTACAACAAATAATTGCATATCTAACAAAATCATTGCCTATACTGGGATTTTATTCATCAACAACACATTATGCCGCCTATTCTAGGATCTAGTTGTTGCGTCTACCCGCAATCTGGGAGCTGGTCTTGCAAAGGCAATAGTCAGCACCTCACAATTTCGACGAAACTTCATAATCCAAGCCTTAAAATAAGCGAGAGCTGCTTTGCAATCAACATATGCACTCAAGACACTTTCTGCACACATGCATACTTAAAAATTGGAATTAATACTTGAATTTAGGACATAAATATGAAATGGAAAAATGTTAAATGTTTATTCTTTACTGTAAAATTCAAGATCAATTTTTAAATTTACATGATAGATTTAGTTTATGTTGTTATTTGTCGTACATTAGTTATACAGTTTTCAATGCTTAGAGATGTCATTATATCATGTGTTTATATTTCTAATGATATTTTATTTGTATTTATGATTGCAGTGGCTACTATGGATAACAATGCATAAATACTGAGGGTTATTGCCCATTTGAGAGAGATTGGTTCTGCTTGGAGGGGTGGAGATGAGCTCCGTCGCTCCTTGTCAGATTATTTGTTGTCTATTGTTGATACTATCGCAAGATTGAATGACACTTTGTATAGCATCACATCTTATAGGGAGAGGAAAAGACAACAATATGCTAATGGGTTAAGTTACAATGAGGTAAGAAATCTCAAAATAACAAAAGAACACATCTATTCATTGTTTAAACTGCCTGGGACGGATGCCATTCCGGAGATCAACAGGTCACATATTTCTATTGAGTGGTGCACCTTTCCACCCATCAGAGATAATTGGATGGATAGGTGGTACATGGTTTTTGACGTTCCCCCTCACAACAATAGGGAAGTACCATTGTACTTCCTCCAAAAATTGTATGTAGAGTTTGTGATGGGGAAACATGTCAACTATTTTGACATGTTGGGCTTCCAGGTAGTTGGTAGGGGGATGCCCCAACACCAACCCAATGCTAGGCATAGAGATACCAATCCACAGATACCTGCACTTCGTGCCCATCTACCGAGGGAAGACATCCCTCTTGCACATGACATAGTTGCCCAGACACAAGAGGAACTTTTTACTCTAGCTGATATGGTCTCTCAACACAAGAACACTATTGACCAGAGAGTGCCCTCTTCCTCTGCTGGTGTACAACCACCAACTTGTGGTGGTGGAAGGACATCTATTGGTGGGGATAGACCGACATCCCATGTGCCTCAGAGCGAGTCACATGTCTGCACATTGTGTGGGGGACCCTGTTATGGTCCTAGACCAAGACATGGTACCACTACGATGACTGGTGGTCAGGTAAGGACATTGTTTTAAAACTCTGTTATTGTTCATTTTTTCATTTTTCCATACTATATGTAACATATTAAAATATTCGTAATATATGCAATATTTACTCTTGCAGGAGATTGATGCCTCTCACGGGGGTGGTAATGCACCCGGTGTGGTTGTACCTGAGGCCCAAACAACCACCATTGAGGTAATATTTAAACATTTGTCATTTTGTTAATGCATGTGTTAGTCTTGATTAATTTATTAAATTATCTAATATTTACAATTTTTGAAGTTGCAGGAACCCCACTTAGAACATGATGTTGGAGATGTTGATATCAACGACATAGTCCAAGGTGGAATTTACGATTACTTGAAGAATGTAAGTACATGGGTTATGACTGAATCTTGTTCGAATTATTTAAATTTCTTACTGTACACTCCTTTATAGATCGCTAATATTTATAATTTTTAAACTTGCAGATGCTATTAGCATCTAAAGAGGGGCAAGAAATTGATGGAAGCTGTCACTCCCATGGGGGAGATATGTCCCAGGAAGGGGTAAGTATATTACAACATATTAGTTTTTCAGTACATATTATTCCATCCATTCAACTCCATGTCTAACTATGGTAACACTTTATGACTGCAGACATCATCGCAGATCCCTGCACCGCCTCTTTGGTTTGGATCTCCCCGTAGTCCAAACATAGATAAGGGGGTTGTTTATACCAGAGGAACCTCTTCCTTTAACAGAGCGGGTGTGCATGAGGATCAACCTACTCATCCCACGGTAATGTACACACTTCCAATGGTAGTTGTTGGTTAGCTATGAATTCACTTCACAAGTAGTTTTTCTTAATGTTATTTTCGCATGTTTACAGCATCAGGATGTAGAGTCATCCGTGCCAAACCTTAGTGGGATTGTTGATGCTGCGGTCAATGCTACATCTACAATAGGGATAAGTCACACTGAGGTACATCTACTTGAATATTTGTAATTGTACATTTCATTTGTATTGTTTATGGACATGCACGATGTCTAACTATTTTATCATTTGGTGAATGTAGCCACACCCTGGTCCATTAGTGCATGCAACTGAGGTTGATGTTCAACCCACGGATCCTCTTACTACTGAAGAGTCCCAGCGTAATCCCCTACAAATGGTTTTTTTAGTGAGATGTTCATTTTTTACATAATTTATTAGTACTTTCTCATTCATGTACATGTTGATAATTCTTGAGATAATTGACATATTTTTTTTTATTCGCAGAGAAGCATTGCAGAGAGACTCTCTGCAAGGAGGAGGACACCAAAGGCACCTGTACCCTCGACACCAGAGGAACCTATACCCCCGACGAATGCAGTGAGTCTTTGTTTTATTTACAATTGAGTCATATTTTAAATTTTCAAACTTTGTTATTGCTGAACAATACTAGTTCAGTTACCTGATCAAGAAATATTGTCATTGATTTGCAGTCGCCAGAGATGCACAGTGGTCATAGATAGAGGTGAAAAGCATCAAGGTCCGGGAAAAACAAGAGAAAGTTATATTTTTTATGTGTTAGTCCAGGACAAATATGTATTTTTATGTACAATCCGGAGTTAGAGTATAGGGGCGCGGTCCAAGACAGATGTACTTTTGTTTGCACATGTACATCAAATATGTTTTTGATACATGCACATTGATAGGCCATAGATGGGCCTTATATTTTTGTATTATAACTTCCATGATTAAAAAATATTGCATATCAAGGCTCTTGAGATCTTCATGGTTCATTCTTTTAAGTGTGATTATACACATGTGGCCAAGAATGTTTCTATGTGTAATGTTCCCAAATTTTTTTTTGTTGTTACGATTGCATGGAGATATCAGTTATAAATTTGAGAACAATGCACAATTACAATATTACGTAATGACAAAAATGTACATTTTAATTGTTTTTTACCACGATCCAATTGCATATACAATGTTATATTAACAATGTTAAATTGTATTCACAAAGATGGAACATACCTAACACACATAAGCACCCAACACAGCTAAGCAATTGATCCAACTAGGTGGAATACAAAAGCACTTTACCCACATAACAACCTAACAAACTTTTAAAGGATGCATGAAGTTGACACACCTAAGTGATGCACCTGTGTGGTCTACATAACTAAAATTAGTGTTTGGCATGATGTCTTTCATCTAACGAATACATGGGATACACATCAAACCTAAAAGTATTCGAGTATTATAAGGTTGATTCAAAATAATGGTTATGACTATATCCTGCACATTATTTTATCATTTAGTTGATGTACATGGCATTTGATGAATGGCCACGAGTAACAACTTTGAAAGAGATGAAAGTTATGTGCAATTTTATTATAGTTTAAATTGATTAGAGAAGTACTATTCTGAATCTTGTTTTATAAATTCATATTTAAGGAGTATTATTCGAAGCATTCGTAGCGTGAAGATATATATATTTTGTAATAATGGAGTAATAGGTTGGCCACTTGTTTCTAAACATAAACATGTTCCATTACATGGTTACTGACGTAATGGCATTGTATCCTCCTGCATTTCATTGTACAAATGCTCACGTATCTTGGATGACCTAGCTATCTTAATATGCGAAACAACCTTATTTCAAGTTTCTAGTCCCATGAATGATATGAGATCCAACTCCTTTCACCTTGATTAAAACAAAAACAAAGAATATTTCTTGCTTGAAAATGATGGGAAATGAGTCTTGATTAACACCTCACAACAAGTAACATAATTCTCGACAGCTGCACATGGAATAATAGTTTGCAACAAGTATTTTTTCAAGAGGGGAAGATCTACAATCACCTTCAAGCTGACCTCTATGTGCAAAAATTTCACATTCACTTACTGAGCAAAACCCTAGTTTCCAAAATTGACCAAAAAAATGATCCATTGTCCATGGAACCAGAGTAGAGGGCCACTCTAGCACTATCCCGATGTCTTGAATCCAACGGAGCCAACGGTTTGTCGATCCGAGCAATGGTCATCATTCTATGGCACGTTGAATCCCACCTCCTATAGGCTTTCAAAGAGACCTGTTGAATCCCTAACCGGGGCATAGAATGGAAACCGTGCATAAAAAAGGGATTTTGGTGGGTCTTGTAAGTGTGCTTCGGCAGGTTCCATGTGGGAACACTAGCCACATGTTCATGGTCTAGGAATTTCCAAAGGCGGCCCATATGTGCAGAAATTTGACATTCACTTACTGAGCAAAACCCTAGTTTCCAAAATTGACCAAAAAAATGATCACTTGTTAATGGACCCATATTACAGGGTCACCCTAGCACTATCCCGATGTCCTGAATCAAACAGAGTCGATAGTTTGTCGATCCGAGCAACGGTCATCATTCTATGGCATGTTGAATCCCACCTGCTACAGGCTTTCAAGGACACCTGTTGAATCCCTACCTAGGGCATAGAATGGAAACCGTGCATCAAAAATGAATTTTGGTGGGTCGTGCAAGCGTGTTTAGCCATTTGCTATGTGGGAATGCTAGCCACACCTTCATAGTCGAGCAATATGCGAAGTTGACCCCCATGTGCAAAAATTTCACATTCACTTACTGAGCAAAAATCTAGTTTCCAAAATTGACCAAAAAAATGATCCCTTGTCCATGGACCTAGATTAGAGGGCCACCCTAGCACTATCCTGATGTTCTGAATAACTTTTGTTTTTACCGCAAAATGAAATTCTAAATACAAATCTATTTTTTCTTTGCTCGAAGTTGACAAACTTGGGAAAACAACACTGCTTTTCTCATAA
>LPNX010440234.1:753877-804481 GCA_001517045.1 Pseudotsuga menziesii
AGTTAGACATTTTATTTCAATATAAAAATTTTCATAATATGAAATGTGTCTCACATTGAAGTGATTTGCGTGATTTGAATACAATAATGACATCAATTGGCTAGCGGAGGCCAAGATCGAGCATAATTTTTTATTCTATTAGTTTATCGGTTTGTCAAGGTTCAGGTCCCCACATGTCCGTTGGACCATTAACGGACGAGATAACAAGTGGAGTCCCCACTTGCCCTGAATCTAGTCAGTGTAGTTGTGTTTAACTGAAACCTTCTAGTTCTATTAGTGTTATACCTCCTTCAGGAAAGAGACAATTAAAAGTCATTGAAAGAGTCAATGTAAATACTCATTGTAAGTCGGATCAATATAAATTGATAATGTTCCATTGTACTAATTTTATATCATTTTTCTCATGCGGGATTCACTTCTAGTTTCTATATCGATTTGGAATTTCATTTTTGGAATATTAAGTAAGATGTCAAACATGGATTGCGAAAATAAAAATAAAACATCAAAACAAAAGGATGTATTATCATATTTTCAAAATCCTCAATCCAATAATCCACATCCTATTCATGCTTCAAGCTCTCTTTAGCAAGGTATCGGTGAGAATACATCTGCAACCCAGACAATGGATGGTAGAATACATTCCTCTAGTGATCAAAGTGAGACAAATGCATTTCCATATAAAATTGGTAGTTCAAATGTTGAAGATGTTAAAGGTGACACAGTGCATTCACAACAAAGGGAAAAGCGCCAATGGGTCATACAAAGAAAATTCAAAGTTGATTGGGTCTTAACACACCCATGTATTGAAGTAATACCTCCAACAAATGAGAATGAGACCTCACGAAAAGTTAAATGCATTTCATGTAGTTGGAAAATTGGCAAGGTAGTGAAATTGCAGATGAAGTTAGACACAATTGAGAAGCATGTTGGAAAGGTGTATGACAAGAAAGCTGCAAATTATGAGAATAAATCTACTTCCAGATGGAATTCTATTAGCGAATGTCGACATCTCCAATTTGAAGTGGAATATAATAAATTATTACTAAATAAGAAAAAAACTCAAGGAAAGTGGAGGAACCATCACATCTCAATTTGGAAAGATGATGGAAACAAATTTGTTATCACAGACAATACATTTAAGCATGGTATTTCACCTCCTATCCAATGGTCATCCTATGACAGATTATCCAAAAATGATGAAATATCTATATTTTATTCAAGTGCCAAATTTTCCATCTTATCATTGGTCTTTATCGAGTGGTTGGTAATGGGGAAAATAGCTAGCTCAAGTAGAAAATGTTGATATGAAAGAGAAGATTGCAAATGCTACATTTTTGTCACTGTCTTTAGATCAAGTTATGGATATTAATAATACTTCATGGATTTGCATGAGCATTTATATGGTCAATGACCATATCAGGCATTCCTATCTACTTGGAATTCATAAATTGAACAAAAGTTATACAACGGAAAAGATTAATGAACTTGTTATTAATAGTTTGAAGGAAATTGGTGGTATGGATCATTCCATGATTGCAAAAAATTCAGTATGCGTTGGAGCAGATGGAGCGTTAGTAATGCAAGGAAAAAGGAATGGCCTTTGTGCTATACTGCAACTCTCCGCTTCACCATATATGCTTAGTATTCATTTTATGGCTCACATGATGAATCTTGCATTTAAAACAGTGAGCAAATTTTCATTGGTTTCAAAGGTTGAATATCTTGTACGTGAGGTTCATTCCTACTTTTGTCGGAGTCCCAAACGATTTTTAGAGTTCAATTTTTTTATTTTTTTCTGATGGTGTTACAAATGGAAAAAAACTATTAAAAGATGTTGATACAAGATGGATATCACTGAAGGGACCAGCTAAAATACTATTCAATGAATATTCATCCTTGGTAGGGGTGATGTATGAACATCTCTCAAGTGTAGAAAAAGCTCAAACTCTTCTATTTCTACTAACTGATATAGAGACATTATTAACATTGGTTGGAAGTCTTCTTATGCTTCATGAAATGAATAACCTTGTGAATATGACTTAGAGTCGCATGATGTATATTGTTGAATACACAAGAGAAAGAAAATTAACATGTCTTGCATTGAATAATTTGTATATTATGGCAGAGTCTTTTAGAGGTTTAGCATTTACAAATTGGAGTAAGATAATCAATATAGAAAATGATGAATTTTTTTTGAAGTTTGATGAAAAAGGGATGCTATGTATGGCAGTTCATGGGCATATGGTTCCCTTTTATTATAATGATAAGATATAAAGATCCACCAAATAGTGCCCCATATCAAGAGAATGGTTTCACGATGTTGTAATTTTAGTGAGACGCAACTTGATAGAAATTTCAAAATCACTATCATCAGAGATAAGAGAACGGTTTCCTCGAGATGAATTGTTGGAGGTCATTTCTATCATATACCCTCAATATTGGGACTATAGTCGAGGTTTAAAAACTGTAAAGGATGACTTTATTGAGAAAAGCAATATTTTACAGAGCCATTTTTTTTGAGAGGCCAAGATACAAGGAGAACATATTCAAGGTATTTTAGATCGAGGAAAAATGATAAATCAAGCTGAATGCTTTTCTAAAACAATGTGGGACCAATTTTCTTCCTCGGATAGTAAAGAATATGGTGCAATTATAAGATTATGGACTAAGCTCAGTGGTAGCGAAATGCTACGGCAAAGAATGTTAGAATATTTCAAATTAGAGGATTTATGTCAAACCATGATTTTAGGATCAGTGGAGGACGATAGAATGTTTAGTGCACTGACATTTTTGAAGTCAAAGAAGCTTGATAAAAATGTGGATACATGCTTAATATTATGTGTAACAAAGTATGAGGTTGAAAATTTTCCATATGAAAGAGCATTAGCTCTTTGGCGATCATATCGTGAAAGAAGGGGAGAAAACAATATAACAAATTTTTCTAATGAACTTAATGTGGAACACAATGTTTTGGATGATATAATGATCGTTCATCTAGAGAAGGTCGTGTCCAGAATGTTAAAAATTTGGACCAGGGACAGAATGTGAATTGGAAAATGAATTTCACCTAAGATTGTATATGATCTAATACACATTAAGGACTCTTGAGTCTTATTTTGGTACAGGTGTTCCATGCACCCTTGTTGCTGATCACTATATGTGAATTTGAGGTTGTGTTTTAGGTAAAAATAAATTCTACATTGTACTTTTTTGTTGTAACATTGATGATTTGAGCTACATTACCTTCATGCAACTTATTTTAATATTGATGTTTTGATATTTATCTCTTACATTGTCTCTTTCTTGTATGTGACATGAAATGATGCTGGAATTTGAGAAAGCTAGGCTTAGGAGCTATCTCTTCACATAGATAGTGTCCTAACATTAAAGGATAAATAACTAATTTGACAACAATTTCGCTAAGCAAGAATGGGCTCATTCAAGTACATGAAACCATGTTGGTGTTTAACAAGAATATCTTGACAAATTTTTATGGTTTGTTAAGTGTTTTTGTTTGAAGCATTTTGTTGATTTTTGAAGTTTGTGTCTATTTTGGTTATATATTGTGTTAGTCCCTTGAATGCTTCTATTTCTCATTTGATGCTTGATTTATCCATTTGTTGTAGCTTGAATCAATATTGGTTTTAATCGATTTCCATTGATTCAAGGTTTGAGAAAAGATATTTTTATTACCTTTTAGTTGCATGAATTAATTGTTTTCACTTTTTCAAATCTTGATTCTTTTATGTTAATTGTATATTTTCTTTGTAAATACTTATCATTATCCAAAAAATTAAATGAGCTCTACATTGCTAAGCGAATAGAAAAATGGTCTATGCACTAGGTTCCTATGCATTGATAGTAGGATACCTGTTGGCACGAGACCAACATTCATCTAATGCAATAATCAATTGGAATAGTTACAGTGCATAATTGTATTAGCCTCCACGACCACAGTTGGCTAGTCGAGGCCAAGATCGAGTATAATGTCTATTTCTATCAGTTTATCGGTTTGTCAAGATTCATGTCCCCTATGTCTGCTGAACCATTAAGGGATGAGATAACAAGTGGAGTCCCCACTTGCCCTGAATCTAGTCAATGCAGTTGTGTTTCACTAACACCTTCTAGTTGTGACTCGTGGGTCTACATGTTCTATTGTTGATGATGTGATTCATGTTATTTGAATAATGTTTTTTGTTCCTATATTTTTGAAGCAGGATGAAAAGTCTATATGGTAGCAAGATCGCTATATGTCAATTTGAGGTAGCATTTAAGGTAAAAATAGATTTAATATTTTGTGTTTTTTTCTATAACATTGATGATTGGGACTCCATTTCCTCAATGTTAGTTATTTAAGATTGGTGTTTAATATTAACTATTACATTTCCTTTTTTGTTTGTGACAGGAAATGAAGTTGGAGGTTTACGAAGTTGGGGCCTATCTTTTCACATAGATAGAGTCCAACTTTTAAAGAAAAAATTTTAATCTGAAAGAAAAGACTGTTGGTGCATTCCACACATATATCCCTCATGATTCTCGATCACAAGTAATATTCTCTATTCCTCCCTTTTTAAATATATCCTTGCTGTTCTAACTTCTATGATCTCATATTGGAAAATTAAATTATCTCCTAATATAAACTTCTCTATGCATCCATAAATATGTTATTATGTTGTGTTGGATCAATGGTATATTTTGAATTTCAACATAATGTGTGTGGAAGGTCCATATATGCCTAGGGTATATTGATGGTATCATTTTTATGGAAAGGAAGGTATGTTCCCTTTATATCAAACATTCTTTGTTTTTAGGTTTTCATTATGATTAAAGTCCAATTTTCATCATATTCTGGTGCTAGGTTTCTTTTAATGAGGCATTTTAAGAATCCTTATGAAGTTTGAACAATTAATGATGACAGCTTCTGTAACATCCCCTCAGTACACGACGAGAAACAAAAAGTGTAAGTAAAAAGAATTGTAAGTAACTTTCCTAGCGTCATCAATTTATGGATGAAAGTAATATTGCTAGGAAACTGAAAGCATGTGCGACTAAAACATTGATTGAAGAAGGAATCTACTAGGATAAAAAGCTATTAGCTACCAAAGATTTGGGGATCTAGTGAAACGCTATAACCCTGCAATACTACTCTTATGTTTTAAAATTATTAATCTAAGACTAATTTCATTCTTATTTTACTTATTTTTAAGACGACATGTCCAGTGCCCTAGTACATATATAAATATATACATGAACCTAAATTTCTAGGAGATAATGACATATATACTCAAGGAAGCCATGAGATCCCGAAACAGGTATTTGCGGTTTTTCTTCTTTCCCTTAAGATTTAATTGTTTTGATATAATGAAAACTGTTGAGAGTATGGGAAAACATTAGTTAAACCCATCATTCTTGTTTGAAAAATATATATTTTACCTAAATTTGCATTCTGGAAGGTCATTTTATTTTATATTGAACAGTTTATGGATGTGATGAATTGACGCCTCTTTACATTTAACAGAAAAACATACTTTAGAAAGATTTGAAAACCTATATATCAAAGATAGTTTTTGGTTCAATTTGTATTGTTGTATACATGCGGTCCGAAATGATCACAAAAAATCTTGCGTATTATGAGTAGACTGTAATATTTTGATATTCCTCTGACAGGGCTGTCGGCACAGTATTTACCGAGGGTTTGATTCTCACCCTAGTTTGTCCCACTTAAGAATGGTAATGGTGGTTAGAAAATCACCAAATATTTTTCATAAATTTCTATTTTCCAAATAAGATCGGCAAAAATAGCAAAAACATTTTTCTTGCTCTGCGTTTTGTTTGTGGGTTGTTTGATTGTTGAAATCGTGGTGCCTTTCTTTTAATTATTGAGCCAGATCCTCAAAAAGACTTGAAGTGTTTACCCTCTGCATGATCCAGATCCGTAAGATGCCTGCGATTTAATTTAACAACATTTCTTTTAGTTTGATGGCCCCATTTAATGTATTATTAAAGAATGCTTATATATATAAGTTCAACATGCTCATCGAGTTTGGTTTATATCTCTCGGCCTACAAAACCAGTTCTGAAAAATCAGTTTATTTCCTCGAATTGGGCATTACTATTTAATTTAGTTCATCCATATCTGAAAAGTTAGTTTGTTTTTGTCCTTGAACTTGTCATTACTAATTACTATTTTATTTGAGTTGTTTGAAAACAATTTCTTTTGAAAATGGGTAGTCCCCCAATTCCAATTCCATAGAGATTTTCTAAAATCACACTATTTTGCTGGAATCTTTTAATAAACAGAGAACTATGATACGAAGAATTAGATGCATGCCATTAATTTAATAGCATTTCTTTTAGCTTGATGGCCCCATTTAATGTATTATTAATGAATGCTTTTTTTATATGAGTATGATACATGATATAAAAAGTTATATATGTGTATTGTTTAATTTAAATGTTTATTATTTAATGATATACTTACCCCTAAGGTATACTTTATCTCTTTTGGGGAGATAAACTTTATAAACTATACATTTAAAGAGATAAAATATATATATATATATATTTTATAAGTTTATTATACTTTTTAAGGATATGGTATATGTTTGTTTAAATCGAATGTTTATTATTTAATGGATAAACAACATAAGTTTATTTTTTACTCATTGTGGAGAGTAGGGTTAGGGTAAGTGAAAATGGGTATACTTTATCTCTTTTGGGGTGATAAACTTTATATAACTTATAAGATTTAACAATAAGATTGGGAATCAATACATGTTACATAATGATGATTTTTATTGGTAATTGTTAAGGAATCTAAGGTTAATTTAAAGTGGACTCAACTCTTTATAACGAGTTTTCTTCTTGTGATATTATTTTGTGAGTTACTTATTTTGTCATATTATTTTGTGAGTTACTTATTTTATTTAGCATGTGAACTTCATCTGCTGAATATGTTTAAGCACGACCATGGATTAGCAACCATGACTAATTAAGTGATATTGATCTATGGTGGTTTCCATTTTCCTGCGGCAGTGTTTATTATTGTTTCCATGTTCCTGCAATTTACTAAAATCTAGACTATGTATTTTAGTAGTTTCTAGTGTTGCTAATTGGCCTAGTAGGCATCTGGATTAGTATTAGTTATTGTTCTATAATCTTTAAAGAGCATAGACCAGGAGTGACCTCTTGCACTCTTGGATTATGTTTACGTGAAAGAGGTTAGCGGTGGATGTGCCACAAAAATGTAAATATTTTTTTGATAAATTAATATAAAGACTAACAAGCTTTGGTGGACGTAGCCTCATGGATGGGGTGAACCACGTATATGATGTGTCTCTTTTATGTTCTATGCTTTTATGTTTATATCTATTCATTTTTATGATGGTATTTAATGTATGGATGATGCACAATAAATGCTTATGATACATTATCTTTATTGGTATAATGGTCTATAAAAAAATAAAAAAACACTCGCAAGCATACAGTTAAAGGAACATATTTCATGGAGGAAAGCTATTTGGATAGTTAAATGATTCATGACTTTATGAAGCTGGCCCGTGACTGTAGTAGGTTGATCCAAGACCATTTTGCTGCTGAAAATATAGGTTGTGTTGATTTCTGTGGGCTACTCTTGGACTGTTAGCTTTGGCGTCATCCCACTGGGGATGCTAAACCTTATTTGTGATTGTGTAAGGTCTATCCTAATGGATTGTGACTATGTATGATCTCTCCTAGATGGGACATGGACTATGATGACCTCCCTCATCCTTAAAGTGGATTGTGGTAACCTCTCCTAGATATGTCGTGGCTAATTTGACCTTACCTTTCTAGACATGACTTATTTTGTGTTAATTATGCTAGAGGGAGTTGTGATATTTTAAGGTTGATTAGCTGTGTTTTGGGATAATATTACTACTACTATCCTACTAGGGTTTTCACACATGGTGACTAAGATATCTTTCTTACTATTGTATGTATCTAACATCAACCTACAACACTCTAACCTACTCTCTGTCAAGGTATGTCATATGTTCCTTTGGTGACTTGTCCTTTCAGTGACAAGATTTGAACCTAAAAATATCTGAGTATAATGTTGATCCAAATAGTTGTAGACTATATTTATTGTTGTTCTTTGTTAACTAGTTATTAAATTTACTAGTATTGTTATTACTGCTTTATTTCTTGTACATTGCTATTGTTCTTTTCATTACTTATAATATTGTTATTGTTTATGTTTTATACATAATAATTGGTAAATCATCTCAAGCACCAACATGGTAAGAGGTATTCTTGGTCCTTCCCCTTGTAGCATCTATCAAGGTAGATCTTGCAGACTTGCACTGAATGAAATATTTTATAGTACTCTAATCCTCACTTTTTAGCATCTGAAGGTAAATCCCATTAATACTGTTTGTAGTTTCAGATATGATATGGCCAACTTTAATTTTCACTCTCTATTTCCAATATAAACATAGTAATATTTCAATTTTAATCTACAACTACATTTCTCTTGGATTGAGATCATGAACAAGGTTTATAGATTTCTTGTAGGAGACATATCAAATCCACAATGGCAACAAATCCATGCAATCTTTGAGACATGGAAACCCACATGCAATCAAGAGATGTCCACAAAGTAATACAATCAAGTTCTAGAAGCTACCAAGAGCCAAACATCGAAGGGTATGGCCTCAAATGTGGATGATAGAATTAACTTCCAAGTAACACGGAATCTCCATGTTAATTTACCTCCAAATCATAGTCACATGCTTTTGGATTCATAAAGAAAAAACCAACAAAGGAAAAGGTACAAAAGAAATACCCCATGATAGGGAACACCTCCAATAAAATATAAACAAGGGCTTCTTTTATGAAATGATACTCCTTTAGATGAAACGTCTCACCAATGAAATCTATAAAATATTTAAGAGAAATATCAAACAAGCCATTGTCCTAAATTATGGTACATTTTGAACATTTAGGGCAGAAACTCCAAGAGGGTACGACACCACTCTTCATAGGATCCTTTTACGGGATGCCATTACAAATAACCAGCAGCTACTATAGGAGAATCATTCTTGATGCCAAGAATGCTTAAACTAGTGAAGTTTCACCATTGTTTGCTACTATTTTAGGGTACACAAATGAGGTTTAAAGGTTGCTTTTGATTGTTGTTACCCTAAAATTTCCTCAAAATTTGCCAATGTTTGGAGTTGGGGCTTATTCGTTGTTTTTTTGGAGTCCAAACCAAGCTAAACCTGCCCAAAATTGTTGCCCACTATCAACGGGTGGTTGTCTGTTGATGTTCCTCAAAATTTAACTCTGTTATGTGGCCAAATAGAATACAGTATATACCTCTTTAACTATGTTATGTGCCCAGAAATGACCTTACATGTTCCTAGGCCTTTGATCTAGGGTTTTTCATGAGCCCATGATTGCCAAAATGTACCCAGATCTACTCTTTCCACCACTTCTATCCTCAAAACTGTTGGTGGTATTAATTGTTGAAGATCATTGTAGTTATTGGGTTGTTAGTTGCAGATTTTGGGTTGCTTTAGTTTTTCAGATTTGCATGTAGAATTCCATATTTATATATTTTTTTCAATTTCAGTTATAGTAGGAAAATTATGGGTTATTAACTCATATCAACCTTATCAGAGCCCCAACTCATAATATCATAGATGCTACTAAATTCATAGATGTTAACTCATATCATAGCATTATCAGGGTTACTAAATTTACAAAAACAAACCCTATTTATAAAAGAAAAGACAGATGAACCTTCGATAAGTAAGCAGATATTATCTCTCTTAAACCTATTAGTAAATATGCAACCTAAAATAATTTCTGCAAGGGTATAAAGAAGAACTAAAGTAATCCTAACTATTCAATATCGATAATACTGTAAGAAAATACAATATTGGTTCTAAATAATAAATATCAGATAGCTTACTAACTTATTGTGAAAATTATGGGTAAACAATAACATACATTTACTGATAAAATTGATAGGAAATCAAATATGTTCCTACTTTAATACAGAGACAAATAATACTTTTTAGAAATACTTTAACATCCATAAATTCCTTCCAATACAAATTAAACTTAAAGATAATAACCAGAACAAAATAGAACCTGCTAACTTAATCTTAATGAACGTCTTCATCTTCAAAGCACTTTAATGATCCTTAAGTTAAGGATCATCCTTATCTTCAATGCACTTTAAGTTCCTTAATGCACTTCTTCATCTTATATTCCTTAAGTTCCTTAAGTCATCTTAATGCATCTTGCCAATGCCTGCTTTTTATAAGCTTCATTACGAGCACGCCTTCCTTCCCCTCCTTTGTCGGGAAAGAGCGTAGCACCTTAGAGGCGCAACAATAATATTTCCTATTAAGACACCTGGAGATCATACTCAAAAGGCACCCAGCCAGGGAATATCCCCATATCAAACTAAAGGTTCCAATCCAGAAGAAATGATGGATATGGGAGCAAGAGTCTTAACATCCTTTTCTTTCATTTAGGATTCCCTGCATGTGCATCAAACTTTGCACTTGTTCCCAAGGGGCCTTAAGGGCGAGGAAGGAAAATGCCATACAACTTGTTTTTATTGAAGGGGATAAACACCCAAAGAAGATCGTTCCTCCAAACCATCTCCTGAAAGAAGCCAAGATTACTTACTTTAGCTCCCTCGAGCTTGTTCATTGAACCACCAGGACAAAGATGTTGTGTAGAAGCCTACACAGTACTCTGTAACTTAGCAGTCACACTTGCAGACTTAAACTCTTAGAAATTCACTCTAGCTTCCCCTCATTGAATTCCACTTGTGTGCCTAACTTTTCAATTTCCAGCAGACCGCAAGGTTCTAATCTTTTAGAATGTAATGAGCATCCTTCTCATTCGATGGTATTTATAAGCTTGCCTGGGTCGTTGGGTCAATTTTTCAATTAAATGAGCCACCTTCTTAGTTCCTCTTTCCATGGGAACATGACCACCATTATAGGGATGTTTCCTCCTGCGACAGCTAGAAAGTGAATGTTGTTGCTTCCATTTCTCATTTTGGCCTTCTATAGCATATCATTCCTCCTAGTGAGTCAGTGAACACTCTTCAAAAGTCTTCTTTGGATAGGTGTATCTTCTTTTAATTATTTATATAAATAAAAGATTCAATTACAATCATCTTTGACCATCGTTGGTCAACAACATAAAACTTTACAATAACTTTTAAAGTAATTCCTTCTAAAAAATAAAATGTTTTTCAGTTCTAGGTGGGTTACAGGGAACGCTTGTGAATCTTCTGAATGTATACGGTCCATGTACAAACATGATAGAGTATTGTGAAGCTATGCTTTGAAAATTGCAATAACCCAAAATTTCGTAAAAATTTAAAATTTTATAAAGTGACATAAAATGTCTTAAGTCGCAGCTTAGTAACTGCTAGCGGTTAGTAGAAAATGAAACAGTTTAACAAAAGTTAAGGGTTTGTTTCAATAAAAGAAATCTGTACATAAGGATGTAATCTTAAACACCTATGTTAATTTTATTAATGACTTAACAGCTTTAGTTTTCAACTGTGTTAGAAAGAGGACTTGCATTTAGTTGCTGCTAAATATATTGATGATTTACTTTTGTCAAGCAGGTGAGAAATCCTGTTTGAGATCAGGGCTTACTTGGCGTTCTACTAACGAGGCTTAATTGGACATCTGGTTCTTACAAGTTTAGCAGGTAAGCATAAGATCATGTAGGTGTTTATTTTAAATTCGTCGAGAAAAGTACTTTCTTAGCATGTTAAGATGCTAGTATAAGAAAAGGATTATTTAAGCTGCTAGTCTCCAAGGAGGTAAAGTAAATTTTCTTTCGTTGTTCTGAATCTATGACAGTATTTATAACTAAGGCCATAATGACATTTCATCATAACATAATCAATGTTTTTAAAAGAGTAAGTTCTTACCAAGGTTCCTTCAGTCATATGGTGTTTATCTTTTACAAATTTATAGTACATGGTCATTTATAAATTCCCATAGTGAGCATAGAGCTCATGGTTTTGGTTCATGTTTACTTCAATTGATTAGTGATCTTGCGGCTATTTTTACTTCAATACTCAAGTGTACTTCTCTTTATGCATGAACATGTTCCTATGTTTTTCAATTGCAAAGTTTACAATGAGTGATTAGCTTCTTATGAGAAACTCTCCAAATAAAGTTAGTCTTCAGTTTTCTTGAAGACTCCCTCATTTATGAGCATCAAGATTTTGTGTGGAGCAGTTTAAGGCTTTTCCAGTTTACAAAAAGTCATAAACTATATCATATCTATACCTTATTTTCCTTTACTAGTTCTAAAACAATACCACACTTGTTTGATTTGTTTGCAACTATGAATGTCTTCTTGGATCAATTAATAGCCAAGTTGTGTTCATAGTACTCAAATTATAACCATGATACAATTATTATTTCAATGGTATAATAACTATGTTAACTTGTAACCTAACAATATTAACTTATAACGATTAAGTTAACTTAAGTCCTAAGGTAGTATTACCTACCTATCAACTATTGTAATGTAGTCAAAACGATGGCAAACAAACCTTATAAGTTTTCAATCCAATACTATTCTAGTTTCCATGGCATAATATATTCGATAGCATGATTTTTATTATTAGCAATCATATGAACTAGTTTATTATAATCGATATCATGATTTTTATTATTGGCAATCATATGTTATAAGGTTTTGACAATGATAAGTTTTTAAAACATTTGTGCAGCTCTGGCATTAGAATTCGACCCACACTTGTTGAGAATTTTGGAAGGGCACGTGGACAGGGCCTCCTCCATACGTTGGTTGACTTATATTGTTGTAACCCTACTCCTTTGCATTTTTGTACTGAGGGTTTTCCTCCTTGTTGGCCGAGTTGTGAGCTTGCGGCCATGAGAGGCCTGCAACCTCCTTGATCATTGGGCATTTTAGTCTACAATGTTGTAATGTAAATATTTGGTATCGTGGGTTAAGGTTTGGGTTCTCCTGTAAGTGAAGAATACACTATGAGAGTGGTTGATGGTTTCTTCAAGTGGCTCGAAGCATGTAATGGTCTTAATCATGTAACTGCTTGTCCATTGCTTTTTCATTGTGAACTTGAGTCGGTTTCCTTGCTGCCTCTATCGCAGAGTTGACTTTAAGGGTCCTTGCTTTTTGATTCGGTGCCATCGAGCTGTTGTGGCCATTTTTTCTCGGCTTCGACTTTCAGTTTCATAGGTAACTTTACCTATCTCCTTTTCTCTTTACAGTTTAATTTACCTTATTAGGGTTTTTATCATTTAAGCAAACATAGTTTAAATGTTGTTTTAAATTGGTTTACAAGCTCCTGCTACCGGCTCGAGGATATGGGTGGAAAAGCAAGCTCATGCATTAGTCTATTCGTGGGCTTCCATCTGGTAAGCCCCAGTCCCATTGAGGGTTCTCCCTGCATGCAGTTTGGGTTGTTGGGAATGGTTCCTGTGGTGGATACATGTCTTCGGTTCTCTTGTTGGTTAAGATTTTTAGTTTGTTTAAAGTATATCCATGTTTTATTTAAAAACCTCGTGATACTTTGTGCTGGGTAACACACGCTCTTGAAGCCGCGATGTAGATATGGTTTTTATATGAATTTTTTAGCCTTACGGCTTAAAAAATGTAAAATGTTTTTGTTTAAGTTTTAAAAGAGCCCAGCTCTAAACTCATAGATGCTTATCGGCCTCTGTCTAGTGTTACTTCAGTTTTACAGTGAGATTAGTAAAACGAAGACTATGAAAACAGTCGGGTTGTAAAGTGAGCTGGGTTTTACTTCTCCTGTCAGTAATGTATCTTGTTACAGTTTAGTATAAAAGATTTTTGTGCATATACAGTTTTAATAGCAGGCTTGGGTTTTGACCCTTCGACTCTACAGGCTATAAGCCTATCCTTGAATGAGGATTTTATATTTACGAATGGTTACTATTATTGGTTTATTTTTTCCCTAATTTACATATGTATTGTTTTCATTAATACTCTGTATTATAATGAATTTTAAAGCACTATTTATGAGATGATATTTAATTCTGGATCTCGGCTTTTTAAGGGTTAAATTACTATATAACCCTACAGTTTTATAATGTCCTTGTTTATACTTAAAGCATTCTTAACTCTGTTTAAAATTACGATAATGGATGATAATATTACTTACAGTTATTAGTTTGATGCTAGCTCTATTTATTTAATAATTCTTGAAAAGTTTTTATAGTCTTGTTTATGGTTCTTAGTTAAGAAATAATTAGGGTTTTAGTGCAACATACTTGAAAATTAGGATATTGTTATCTTTCAGTATTTTTTGTAGTTTCAAAAGGATTATAGAAGAATCCTTTTGTCTAAGATAAAGACACCAAGTGTCTGGAATTTTAAGTTTATAAATTGTTTACAATTTATTTTCATATGGTTTTAGATGCTAATCTACTTACTTTACTTATGTTAAAACATAATATCTATATTTTTTCAGAATACTAATACTGGAATTACTTTTATAATAATATTATTACTGTTCTCTTTCATACCTGTTTTTTTTGTTTAATTTAGCTGAAGTAAATAAATACAGACAATATTTAGTACTGCTATTTAGTAAAATTCATAAACAAATGAAGTAAAATCTATTTACTGTTCCCATTCAAATAAAAGAGTCATCTCATTCACCTAAGCAACTCAGCTGCACTAGAGTACGACCTGAGTCTAGTGTGGAAAAATACAGCTTGGGAATTTTAATTCTATCTGTTTCACTTTTCACACAATCATTTCTAATTCTAATATAATCTATAATTTTACTGAATCCAACATTACTTGGTTATTCTTCCTTCACAAACCCTAAAATAATAGCATGCCTTTAGTATAAAACTAATAAATATTTCACTGAAGACAGTAAACAAATAAAATAGAACTTGTTGATGACAAGACGACAACAACTTAAGGAGGTTGTTCCTCCCAACCAAACTCCTGGGGAGCACTCAAACAATGCTTCCTCGGGACCCCCAAGCTTGTTCCTGGTCTTCTTGGCTGAGAACTGGGTGGAGAATACAACTGTAACACCTCTGTCACCTGACTGGTCCAATTACCTTAGTAATAAAAGATCTGCTCTCAGTAGTATGAACTTCAGCTTAGAAGCTACAACTAGTTCAGTCTCAGCAGTTAACCCCTCAAACACACTTCAGTAATCCCCTCCATTGAATTTCTCTTGAGTAAATTCATTCACCTTGAATGATCACTTCTCTAGAATGAGCAGCCTCAGCTCTCTTCAATGGGAAATTTTATAGAGATGCCAAGGTCTTCTGGGTCAGTTTTCATTTAATGAGCCACCTACTTTGATTCCACTTTCTTGGGGAATCATGACGATGAATATAGGGAAGTTTCCACCTGCAACAGTTGGAAGTGGTTTGAGGATGCTACCACTTATCAGTTTTCTCTCCACCCAGTCTCCTCCACAAATTAACCAATAAACACTCTTTTAACAGCTTCCCTAAGTTGTTGTCTCATCATTTATTTATTTATAAATAAAATATTCTGAATTTACATTAAATATTCTTGACCCCACTAGATCATCAATTACAACTTAGCATAAAATTTAACACAATGTTCCTCAAATATCATTAAATTGTTTTTGCAAATTGGGGCATGTGACAGAAATCCTTATTGAAGGAGGATAATTTATTCTTGAGAGGTGGCCTAGATTTATATTTAGGTTGGGTGGAGACTTGGGGTCAAGAGCTCAACCTGACCCTTTGGTGGACTTCTTCATCAATCTATTAGAAAAGGAGGGATTGTTGGATCTTGAAACATGTAAACTAAACCCTACCTGGAGGAATAAAAGAACTAGTGAATATAGGGTTGCAAAGAGACTAGACAGGTTCTTGATCTGAGAACCTTTGATGGAGGATGCTTATCATTTTTGTCAATGGGTATATGAGGGTCGTGAATCATACCACCATATAATAGTCATGGATTTAAGGAAGTCTAGTCATCAATTATCTAGCCCCTTCCAATTTAACTCGAATTGGTAGCAAGATGAATACTTAGTAATCTTGATAAAAGAAAAGTGGAGGTTGTTCAAAGGGAGTAGAGTATATTCAACAACTCTTCAAATGATAGAAAACCTGAAAGTGCTCAAACAAAATACCCTTTCTTGTAAACTTGAAAAAAGAATAAGGGAGAAAGAGATTGAAGGATATGGAAGAAGTCATGTTATGTATCTATGAATTAGAAGGTGGTGTATTTGTGATAGAAGAAACTAAGAAAGATTTGGTTTCATTAGAAGAAGCAAAGAGAAAATTGTTGGAGGATAAAGAAGCAACTTGGAGACTCAAGAGCATGGCATTATGGCTTGAAAAAGGTGATTCCAGCTAAAAAGAAGACATAATACGTGCAAGGGAGGAAACTTGCAAATACCACTCGGAATTGTAGGATAAGGTTCACGGATAAATAAGTGGATTTGAAAAGCTCCTAGCAAGAGGAGTCATGCATTTTTAAACCCTTTTCAAAGTAGAGGAAATAACATTGATCGCAAATATATAGTAAGGTTGTCTCAAGTGTTCACAAGCTTTGCTTCTGAGGAGGATGCATTGGAGTTGATGAAAGCATTACAGCAATTTAGGGGTCTAAAATGGGCCTTATAAGAAAAAGAGCCAACAATAATTTCTTGATGAGTTGGAATTCAAGAACCAATAGATGTTCAAGAAAAAGTGTCAACCATAATGGTTGACTTGGCATATTTGTGAATAAAAAACTACTTCTTTTCTTTGTATTTTTAATATATCTCCCTGTTGCTCTACTTAATTTTCAAGCAAGAGCACTTATTGGATGCAAAATTTAATTCCACATCCAATGAGTACCCACATCACATACTTTTGATGGACCCCACCTCACCAAAAATGAGAAATACATAAAAAATGGGTTACTTTTAAGTAACATATTAACCATCACACACATCTAACAAACACCATCTAATATACACATCTATAATGCACACCTAGAAAACATGTCTAACTTGAACTAACATACACATCACCGTCAACATATAAATAAACATCAACGTTGACTACGTGAAATGTTGTTGTTGTGTGTGTGTGTGTGTTTATATATATATATATATATATCAAAATCATGATACATGCCAAATATACATCTAGAGTCCAATAAATGCTATGAGATGGTTGGTCCACATCCTGAACCAGAGGCATCAATACCTTTTCCAATGTATCTAAAGGAATTGACACCTCACTAGTAGAGCTAGAGGCATCATAACAACATAGTTGATATCTCCCTGATGATGTTTCTCACCCACTACGACCATTGTCTCTAGAGCCTGGGAGATGGGTAGAGTAGGAGATGGTGGATGGTTGCGTCGATGAGGAGGAGAGGTTGGTTGGTCGACCTATGGATCATGAGTCGAAGATGGTGGTAGGCCACCTAGGTGTGGAGGAGTAGATATTGGTCGGTAGTAATGGTGAGGAGAAGGAGGAGGTGGTGGATGAGGTGTCGAGGTTCCCTCCTCATGGTGAGGAGGAGGAGAAGGAGGTGGGGGAGGAGGAGGATCACCACCCTAATTAGATGTATCTAATCGTCCTCCATCTTCCAAGCATTTAGAAGGATGGATGAACCAACTATATACTACATAAAATGCTTCATATCACGACGAACCATCCTACATATCTATACCAAGTCAGGGTCTCACATGAGTTCCTGAACCCATAAATGATGGTCTCACCATTGAGTCAGTAATGCAGACAACCTATCTACCACATCCTCTCAAAACCTATCATATGTATTGTGTCGCAGGTTGGGTCTAGGTAACGTAGGAAACTCAATCTTCGACATATCTTTGTCAGCCTAAACTAATGGAGGACCCTTCCAATTGTACATTCCAATGTCTGCAGAGTATATAGTACACAACAACAATTACGCAATTTAATTAAATAATTCAATAAAACAATTTAAAGAAAATGTTAGAATAAATTTAATTTGCATTAAGTAAGACAATAAAATGCAAATAGATTAATGTAAACATGATGATAATATTACATTTGTCATCTAGTGGCTCAATTTGGGTGCAAAATTTGTTATGACCAACTCTCCATTCCAACCCTTCGTATGGATATGGGACAAGGTCCAATGTATGGTCCTCCTTCTTGGATAGCATCTCCAGCACCTCTGATGTGATCCTCGCTAGGAAACATGGTTGGCCCCTCTTGGGCATCATATATCCCCACGTGTGCATGCACACTTCGGTCATATCCCTAGGAGGGAAGTATTCAAATGATGGCCTAGTGGATGGAAACCTCTAAAAAAAAACAAAAAAGTTCTAAACCAAAAGGGAAGTTGACCTTCCACTCAATCTGGCATGGCATCGACTCAGAGCGAAACAAAATTGCTGCAAAAAAATGACGAACCACCTAATGCATTTAGGTCTCCTCACCAAAGAATCTTCATAAAATAAAAGAGGGAAACTAATGTGCTTCCCATTAGAGGTGCGCGATAGTCCTTGGAAGATATAAGAGGCACCTAACATCCTTTGCCTTGAAAGAAGAATATGTATATGTCCACCGTGCACCTGAAAATCAATAGGATCAATGACATTCTCATTGATATATCTCTGAGAGTAACTGAGCATGTCACATCCCCTCCCGCCCGAAAGGACGCAACCAAGGGGCTGGTGCTATCATTTAGACGGGAAAACTAGGCCCCATGAACATTGACAGAATAAAAATGCATTGAACATAAACATATACAAATGCATAATGCAATCTACGGTGGAAGAAAAATTCATTCATTCAAGCATTCAACATGTTCATCATATTTCATTAAGCAAATACAAATGCAGAGATTAACACAAGAGATACTTATCTTATGAAGAAGCTTATCCCACAACCACCTATGTCGTTGCAACGTTCCACCCAACCATAGGCCAGTATGTTCATCAATCTCTCAACACCACTGCCACCCCCAAGCTAGGCATGATTCCCACAAGGAATAAGGGAACACTAGCAGGTTCACACATAGCCAAAGATATATCAAAATTCATCCAATCCAAAACTACATTTGGGTTTATCAGGCTTCCAAGGAGGTGGGAAGCTTGAACTGCTAAACTAGTGAGCTCAACCACAGAGCTATGGACACGTGCACCAGATCAGGCTTGGCTCCTAAAACATCTACACACCCAACATGAGGAATCATCCCCTTCTCTGCTACAGAGTCCCTCAGGCTATGCCTTCCATTCCAATGCTATTCAAAGTGTGCAGAGAAGAAAACCAGCCCCTCTAGATCTGTCTGTGAGGTTCCTTCATACACTAGGTTTATCAAGCTAGTTCAAACCCAATTCCAATCCAAACTAGTTCATACAAAAACAAAAGATGCATACACAACAAAATACAAGTTCTGGGATTGATGAAAAACGTCATGGGAGCAAAAAACTGAAACGAAAATTGGGGAAAAGTGACCCAGCATGAGCAATTCTTTTCAGAAATGTTCTATGGTTTCACGTGGGAAAAAACGGCTCCCTCGGTCCCTAAATTCATGGATTTGTCCCCGATTGGATATGCAACACTAAAAAGACAAAATTCCCAACCGTGGGAATGTAGAAACAACATAAACATGCCCAAGAGAGATCCCAACCACTGTACATTAACAAAACCACTTCCCATCCATGGGCAAAATGAAGAACACTACAAAAACGTGAATGGAGAATTCCCAGGAGATACAAAAACATGAGGAAGAGAAAAACGTGGATGCATGGTAGAATGGGCATACGTTTTTGGGTTTTTTACTTGCCGAGGAAGTCAAAACATGTTTTTCCAAAATGGGTGCTCTGCCCAATTCGAATTTTTCCCATACTCTTCCCATTCCCATGCAATAACTACCCCAACCAATTTCTGGCAGAAATAAATTATTGGGGAAAAAGACAAGAAATGGGTAGTTGACAGTTTTGATGGGTTCTCCCTTTGACATTTGGATTTTCCCCATGGGCTCAAGGTTTGAATACCCCCCCCCCGCCTTTTCCTTAGGAAATCATGCCGCTGTCTCTTTAATGTTGCATTGACATAGCTGGTTGTGGGTATTTTAATTAAATTGCATATTTACATGATGTCCAAAATTATAATGTGCCTGGCTAGCACGAAATACCATCAACAACGATTTTTAATCGCCGAACATAAAACGCTAAATCGATGGTGAGGCTTTTTCCTTTAGATCGACACCATGATTAAATACAATATATACATCATATACATTTTTAATGCAAACGAGGTCAAAACCGGGGTGTTACAGAGCATGCTCTCTAATGCAACACCAGCTGGAACATCAGGGAACTAGGAAAAATACTTCCCTCTCTTGGATAGCCTAGTGTTGAAGTAAATGTCCTGCTTAGTGGGATGGAACCATTGATTATGACCAATACAAAAGAACCATCTACGTTGATCGCAATGACAGATCAATTGTGTCAACAAAGTTGAGTTCCCCTTGAGGTTTGTAGCCTCCTGATAGAACTTTATGAGTCCAAAGTCCCTTATTAGGTCTTGTCACTTGTGTCCGGCGGATAATGTGGCAAGGGTACAAATCCTCTCCCTCTCTCTCAGCTCCCACTCTTGTACAACATTGTGCATGTCAACTCGTGTCTATTATTGTTGACGGGCCTCTCACTACTGACATCTATGATTCACATATAACATCGATCAATCTCATAAACAGACATAAAAAACATTAAAGATTTCAATAAATGAGAATGTTATTTATTAACATCAAATAATAATTATTTTCTCATACTAAATGAATTAGCAATTGATGTGCTTAAATTATAGTAAAGCATCGACATTTGTGCTCTTGTAATAAAAGTGTGCCGCAAATGGTGTGTTGCAATATCATAATGATCTAACTGCAAAAATAAAATAAATTTAAATTTAAGTCATATGGATATTTGGTGCATTAAAATGCTAGAAGCATTGTAACCGGTGCACTATGTTGACCCTAGTGCATTGGGTGTTGAATTTTTTATTGAAAAAAAAAACAATACACTTTTACAGCAAAAGAATTGGTGCGTGTGTTCTACTCAAGTGCAACCACAATATTTTATAAATATTAAAAATGTTTCTTTCATCAATAGGAAGCACTCGTGTAGTGTGGACACATCATCTCACCATAAATGGTGCTCAAATATCTTTTAATCCCACTTTAATATGATCAACTCTTTTTTAGATTTATAATTATATTTTATTAGCATCATAGCGTGCTTTCTAATTGTAAGTGCATTGCCACATCGATGTGTACTTAACAAAGCACATTGATTAACGTAATGAATATTTTTTTTGAAAATTTAGTGTAGCAATGCATCTAAAAATATCTCAAGCATTGCAAAATGGTGCTCTATGTGTTTACCAACACTTGTGCATGTTTTATAATAAATTGCATCGGTAATATTTTACGCATCTTCAAAATGGTGCTTCCATCAATAGGAAGCATTGGTGATGTGTAGACACATCAACACATTGTAAACGATTCTCAAATGTTTCTAAAGCACACCATAACAAGAGCAACTTTGTCTGTAATTTATAATTATTTTTTATCAACATCACAATGTGCTTGTTAAATGTAAGTGCACCCACTCATCGATGTGTACTTTTTAACAAAGCACACCAGTTAATGTGGTGATTTTTTTTAATTTAGTGTGTTGGTGCGTCTAAAAATATCTCACACGCCACAAAATGGTACTCTATGTATTTATCAGCACTGGTGTGTTATACCACACTACTAAGGGTGTGTTATTGTTTTTGAAACACACCGGTTATTATTGATGTGAAAAAATCACATTAAAATTTTGGCGATCCGTTATGAAATATATAGCGCATGGTGCACATAGTGTGCTACATATTAGAAACGCACCACGCATAGTGAACCTTGTGAATTTGTAGGGTACAACATATGTCGTGGTGTGATATGAATGATTTGAATGCACCATGCAGGTTTTAAAAGTTTAAAAAAGAGACAAATAAAGCCTATTTTTTTCTATCCATTAAAAATTTAAATTAGGAGGTAACAAAGAGTTTACTTGGTCACTTGGGTGTTGGGAGGCATGCTTGCGATGTACACCAAATTTTAATTTTTGCCCACCATTAAGTAAAATTCAAAATCCACTTAGCAAGCAATGAAATAAACCAATGCTGCTAAGTGGAACACTTATGCAAGGCATCTGAATAATGAAAATACAACATCGGTTCTTAGGTGGTCAAAAGCACTACAGATGGTAAAAAATGGTTTTTTCATTCAGTATTTGTTTCCCCTATTTCGATGCACCCAAAGCTAGAATGCACCGATTGCGGTGATTTAGAATGACCACATTGGAAATGAAAATTAAAAATAAAAAAAAATACCATAATCTGATGCCTTCCACTATGGATTCACTGGTGTATTCCCGAAAAATAAATGCATTGGTGTCAAATATAAAATTACTAAAAGAAATTTTATGTTCGGTTTTTAATCCTAATTTGGCGTGGTAATTTATGTTACTCAACGGTGCGGTGACAAAAGGAAAATGCACCGTGGATCATTAGAAATAAATGAAATTTTTTTCATCCCATTTTTTTCACCTTATACTAGTTCGTATCTATCAAAACACACTGGTGAATTTATTTTAGGTAAGCGCATTGCTAGTGAATATAAAATTATTTAAAAATTTTCTGTCTGAGTTTTTCATTTACCCTACTTTGGTGCTTTCAAATATGTTGTGCACCTGTGTGTTGGACTAAGTTAAATGCACCAACTATAGAATTATACAAGATTTTCTTGCTTGACAGTGTTTTCGACCACGGTGCCACATGATTTATGTCTGCACCAATGTGTACTAGACATAGGCACACCGGTGTGTTTTGTTTGTATAAAAACATCAAAAAACATCCGCTAAAACTTCTGTTCGCTGGCCTCCACTAATAACCTCCACTATAAATGGCTATTTAAGCTCTTTTCAAAGAAACATCTACAAAAACCTTCGCTAGAGAGTTTCTTTTCTTGCTTATATGAAAAAAATATATTAAATGTCTCTTTATAAGAATTACATATGATTAAGTACATTGTATTTTTTGTCACATAATTCGAATGGGAGCATTCTTGTGTGAGAGCATTGTATTATATCATACTTTTATTTTAAGGTATATAAATCACAAGATGGGTTTATTTTCTAATAATACATTCATCATGAATTTGTTTTTTCCCTTCTAACATCACATCATATTCACATGCTTGCTTATATAATAGTTTTACATCACAAGTTTATATATTAGTTTTATGTTTGTTTCAATTTCTCTATATGCTAAATTATAATTGTGTATTTGTTATAATTCCATTTACACATACTTATTCAATTAGTGTAGATTTTGTTTACAATTTACATTTATCGTTAATTTAGGATTCAAGCCAATAAAAATCCAATTTTGTAAGCTTTTACATATTCATATCTTCCTTTAAATACAATTTGTAACAACTAAGAAATATAATCGTTTGATTGTTCCACTTTTAATTTAATTCAATTTATGTTTCTCGTCCATGCTTACATCGGGATTATAATATTTCATTGGAAGTTAGCTTTCTCACATTTATTTTTTAATAGGGATTAGATGCCCAAAGGAATTGTACATGGAACAAAAAGGTTTATTTATGGATAAAATAGATTCTTTATAGTCCTTTTTCTTAATATTGTTGTATTCCTTGTTCTTTATAGTCACGTGGTTTATTCGTTTTGAAGAAATCAACGTGATTTTAAGGAAACAATTAGTACACGTACAAGATAAATTCTTTCAAGATTGCAAGATAAAATCTAATAACGGATCTTGTAATGGTTGGTTACAAATGAAGTATTCAAATCAACACGAAAATGGTTATTAAGTTATATTCTATAGGAGGAGACACATTAGATGAATGAATACAAAAGAAAAAGAAATTAAAAAAAAGGAATCTAAACTAATTGACACCTTTGCATTTCATCCAAAATTATTATTGAAACAACTACATTTACAAGTTTCTCAATTGAGAGAGATAAATGAAGCAAAATAAATGCACACACATGAAATTTATGAGAAATTCATTAAGCGAAAGGATTCCAACATGGATTTGTCATGAAAATAAACATAGGTTATCTCAAAAGAACATATAAATGACCAAATTAAGCATATTTCCATTGGAAAAATACCTAATGGGGAGGCACATCTTTGCATACGCTACTCTACTACGTATTACCTCAATCCATATTGCATGGAATTCCTTTAGATTCACAAGTTAGCAAAGTGTCACACATGTCATGATATAAATAGTATGAGTACTTACATAACCCTCAAGTTTAATGGCATCTTTTCTAACCTATTTGACATCATTCTACATAGGAACACAAATAACGAGATGGAGGAAAACCATGCTAGGGATCCTTTTCACACTAGTTTTAGGCCTAAGCATTCAACCATTTATGACTTGTCAACTCTTCAAGTTATTTCCTAGAAACTAAGATGGAAAGGAATAGTATTTAATTTGCATTGTCAATGATACAATGCCTCAAATAAAATTTTGAGAAAGAATGGAGAAAGTAGGACTTTCAATTGAGTGGATATAAGTTACCTCCCACTTATATGATAAGGTTATTCTGAATTTGGGGGTAATCCTAAATGATAAAAGTGGGAAAAGGAAAGCCAAACTCACAATTATTTTGAGGTGATACAAGGATGTCACATCTCTCTCGCATTATATGGGATATATTTAATAGATCACTTACACCATGGGATCAAGAAGAATGGAAGAAAAACACACATATGAGGTTATGCTTTGAAGTGGTTGATTTATGTGATTGATGTTGTGCTATTGACTAATCTCAAATAATTAGTCTCCAAAAACAATTTAGTACATTAAACAAATTTTGAAGTTACTCTCAAATGAAAATTAATGTAACAAACCAAAGGTAATGGTAATAGTAATTGCCATAAGAATATAACCATCACATTTAATAGTTAGAAATTGGAGGTCATTTTGATGAGTAGCTGAACCTTGAATTTGATTAAAGTTATAGTTTCCATTCATGTAGACCTTCTATTCAATTAAAAATAAAAGTTGAAAAGTTAGGTATGGAGTTCTTAAGAATACAGTATACCCAATAATTTTGCATAGTTATTTTGTTTGGGTTTTGGGTCTCTCTTAAGAACTTAGAAACACGTGATTAAAAGATATTTATACAAATATTTTGAGAGAACTAAATGTTAAAATACAAACCCCTTAGTAATAATATTAGCATACATGTATGCTACTTTATAAGTTATAAGTTTAACAACTAACATATACTCTTTCAAGAATTAATCTAAAAGTTTTACTCTATTTGTAGGTCCATAGTTATGTGGATAGGCCTATATATCTTATAATTTTGGGGTGGACTACCATCTATGCTTTTTCATTTACAAATGAGAATGAGACAAGTGTGATGTCCAGATTGATTCTATGGGCGTCGTCCAAGATTAAACTAGAATGAGACAAGTGTACTATTCAGATTGATTCTATGGGTGTCATTTAAAATTAATCTTCAACTATTCGATTATTAAATACAACTACGAGCTTGACTCCATCTCTTATTAGATACAACTATTAGCTTAACTCCAATGATTCTAGAACTAATACCATAACTTCAACTCTAATCACATTTATATTGGATAACTATTAGCTTTAACTATTAGATACAACTATTAGCTTGACTTCAACTCTATTAGTCGTTATATTGGATAACTATTAGATTATTAGAGTACTGATACAACTATTAAATTAAATTTAGATGATGAACAATCACTTATGTAATGTGCACCTTATGTGACACTTGAACTTCATCTGGGAGCTAGGAGTAGAATTAATGTGGAAACGGATTAGTATCGCATTCTTAACTCCAATAATGATACAACTATGAGCCTAACTTCAAGTATCACATTCTTTAGTAAAAAAAACATTATCAAAATGTCAAATATATACCTCTCCAAGTATTTCAAACATATTAATCTTAGTAATATGGTTGTTGCTAGTGTAAAAACAAACAAACATTTAAACTACTACTAAATAAAATAATAAAAAACCAAAAACAATAACAATTATTACTACAGTTTTTTTGAAAAATTTAACTTCCAAACATCTAATTGATAAAGCAAAATAATAATTATTTTGAAAAATTCAACTACTAAGAGTTTAAAGAATAAAACAAAATAATAATTATAAAACAAACAAAAAGAAATATATTAATCTTAGTAATATAGTTGTTGTTAGTATAAAAACAAACAAACATTTAAACTACTACTAAATAAAATAATAAAAACCAAAAAAAATAGTAATTATTGCTACCATGTTTTTTTAAAAATTTAACTACCAAGATAAAGCAAAATAAATATTATTTTGAAAAATTTAACTACCAAGAATCTAATTCACAACGCAAAATAATAATTTTAGTATATAAGAAAATTACTGCGTTTGCACAATTCTCAAATTCTCAATGGGCGAAGTTACTTTCGGAATCAAATTTACATATTAAATAAGTTCTATATTCAACAGTCTGTATACAACACGTCTACACATTAAATGTCCCTGATTGCAAATCGTTTTCGTGTAAGATATTTAGCCATACACAGATTCTGCACACACCTCATAGTTATGATCATCCATCATCTTCTACCCTTACCCTTGCCCTTACTGCAACATCCCAAATCTACCTCCATAACCACATATCCACAAATCTACCTCCATAACCACAAATCTACCTCCATAACCACATAGACACAAATCTACCTCCATAACCACATATTTCAACTGAAAATCCATTTCTGATTAAAAGGGTCGAAACTTAAACACTTGTGAATTGCCTATGCTGGCAACTCATAAATCCAAAAAATCGCTAATTCAAGAAATCCCTGTTTCTCTTTCGCGACAGCCTCTTGCGGACGATGTTTTTCATCGCCAGGATGGATTTCTGATCATTACAGGAACTTGACAAGGACTGCGTGGGCCGGCTTTGAGTTCCCGGAACCTCAAGTTGGGACGACATCGAATCCGAAACTTCCATGGTTGCGTTTGCTTTTGCTTCTGCTTCTGCTTCGACAGTGGCCTGTGAATTAGGGCTGCCCGGATCACAACTGGAGATGGACGACGACGCTACCTCGCTCGTGGGAGCTCCCGCCTTCTTCTCGTTCGAAGTCGTGACGATAAATCCTTCATCTGGTCTGGAGTTCAATTCTGTCACCAGCGCCCTCGTTACAATTTCCATGTCTCGCCTAGAGGCCTGGAAGATCAAGGCATTGTCAGTGCCCTGGTCTATGGCCGTATCAGAGGGCTTGAAGCGCCAGGCAGCCAAGGCTTGCTCCCTCAATACGCTTCTGCTGCTGGAGGGCATTGACAGCACCGGGTTCGATGTCGTGACCTCCTCCATCACTGCTCTGCTTCTTCTCTGAGTATACAATAAAACGAGAATAAATAATCACTGCTCTTTTTTTTTTTCTGTGTATACATTCATGGAATAAAACAAGAATAAATAAATAAGCAACATGTTTCTTCATGCCTAAACCATGTAAATAGTACATACAAGTGGGAACACATTTTCTGATTTTTTAGAAGTCAAGGGTCAAGTCACATCAATATAGGTTTCTCATAAGTAGTCGATGCCATTCGTTTGTACGTTTTACTTTTGGATTCTTACGTCTTTTCATCTATAGAAGCTTTTTAACTTTAATGCTGATATGTTGATAAGTTTAAATGAGATGTATTCTATTATATTATTATTTTTATATTATTAGTATTATATTTAGTTAAATTAAATAATTATTAATAGTTGTATTGAAGAGGTGTATCCTACAATACAATTCAGTAGGAGAGAGATGTGTAATTTTTTTGGTCCTCATCTTAGATAGCCTGAGTACATGAAGGCAAAAAGTTGGCTCTAAGGGCACTCTTAGCGTGTTTTGTTGTAATTATGATGGCTCTAAAAAAAATGTAGTGCATCCCTAGCTCAAAAAGGGCCCTCTGACAAATAACTAGAAGGTATGTGGACAAAGGTTTAATTCAAAAGAAGTTTCAGGTTAAATTTTAAATTCTTAAAGCTCTCCTTCATGCATGTTCGAAGCTTAAAAGTTGACAAGTATCTTTTATAAAAATAAACATGTCTATTTAAATTAAATTTAAAATTTTTAAAATTGTATATATATATAGCAACATAAATTAGATTAAGTAAGACCATAAACATGAGATTACATATTT
Organism: Pseudotsuga menziesii; assembly: GCA_001517045.1. Taxonomy (NCBI): domain Eukaryota; kingdom Viridiplantae; phylum Streptophyta; class Pinopsida; order Pinales; family Pinaceae; genus Pseudotsuga; species Pseudotsuga menziesii. The sequence goes on from LPNX010440234.1 coordinate 782,171, forward strand.
CTTCAACTTTTCTATTTTAATAAAGAGTTTACAGCGTGAAAGATAGATTTGATCCTTTCGGTTGCTTAGTAAATCATCTTTTAAATAAATCTATATTGATTACTAAAAAATAAAAATTTTTATTATTAATTAAAATTAATTTTATATTAAATTTCACATATCATAAAATTTGTGATTAATGTTTTATTAAATTAATTGGATTCATCATAAACATTAAATATATTATTTTATTATTAAAAAAAATGTTATTATTAAATTGATTGGATTCATCATAAACACTAAATATGTTATTTTGTTATTAGAAGAAAATATTATTCAAACTCATTGAGTAAAAAACACACTACTTCACCTTATAAAATTTGACCATATAATAAGCTCTAAAACGTCAATCTTAAGTCGTTTTAAGGGGTTGGTTCTAACTTGATATGGCCACCCTTGATTGGGTTTTTGTGATATGAACTATACGAACAATCAACATTTCAAAAGTGAAATATTTCCATACATTGGATATGTGTTCTTTCGTTGTTTTCTAGGGGTGTCATTATCACGTGCCACCACTAAGATAATGGGAAGCTATCCGGGTAGCTGACATAAGTAAGGTCGTTTAGGAATGTCATTGTCGTACCACCAATAAAATAATGAGAAGCCCATTGTACAATGTAGTTCAGATCACTAAGACGCATTTCGGTATTCATGGGTAAAATGAGGCGAAAAATATATAGTATGTGGTACAGTATTTAATTTTATAGCAATAGTTTTTGTGGGTTATTGGATCTCAACTTGGTTAATTACTCTATCATATGATACATATTTTTCGCCTTAAAATAAGATCAAATTAAGAATCAACTATATAGTGGGAGATTTTTTGTCCTCTACATTTATTTATTTATGGTTCTGGGCATTAATCATGGCGGTTTCAAGAAAATTTGACCATATAGTCTCGTCAAAATAACTTATCAATGGGTGTTTACCAACACTACTCTACCCGGTAAATTCTTATATATGATAGAGTCATTACGTAATTAAATTTTCCATTCTTAATATTTAAAGCAATAAAACTTAAAGTTTAAGATACATACAATGAGTTTTGAATCCCATACATTTTAGGATAATAAATTTCTCCCCACAACTTGATACCCTATAGTCTTTACAGTTATAGTCTTAAGAGTTGGAGAATTCGACTCCAAATTTAACAATAAAGTTTAAAGTTATATTAAAGTTTCGACCATCAATTCTAAATATTTAAAGATACAGAGCTTTTCCTCTTGAATGATTTAAAATATTAAATTTTATTATAAGCCATCACTTAAACATTATAACATTTTTTTTTAACTATGAGAACATCAACCTCTCAAGAGTATATCCAAGAGCCTGCAAGCCAGATATACCAATAACTTGTGACTAAGCAGGGGCTGAGACGTCCCAAAGCCCACCGGGGTGAGCCTCTATCCCAGGGGTCGCCTACCGTTCGAACCTTGTCAAAACAGGCCAATGAGCAACCCTAACCCCTACCGGTTTTGAACCTGTGACCTCCAAAGAGATAACACATGTTTTTAACCATTATGCCCACTCAAGTACTCTAAACATTATAACACTTACCTCTCAACAATGATGTAAGCAGAGTGGTCGGTACCCTGTAGGGCCACTACATCTCCTCCACAAGAATTAATCATCTATCTACACATAGCCAGTGCAGCGGAGTCAACTCTCTAAAGAGCGCTCGATTCTACTTGCAGAACGAGTCAAGTAAAATTACAACAATTGCAATTTTTTTTAAAGGAAGATGGGTCGGCTCTCTCTTGGAGGCCGCCCATTCAAAAATACACAACAAACCTTCACAAAGGTCTCTATGTTATAACCATTAAAATTTCCCATATATAAGACCCCTTCACAAAGGTCTATATGGCTATCACTATTAAAATTGCTTTATATAAGTTCTTTTCTTATATAAGTATGCAAATTTTGTAACATATTTAAGAGCATTTGAGTGGGTTTAATGGTTAAGGATATGTGTTATCTCCTTGGAGGTCATAGGTTCAAAACCGGTGGGGTAGGGTTGCTCATTGACTTATTGTGACAAGGCTCGAAGAGTAAGAAACCCTTAAAATAAAGGCTCAATTCTAAGACTCACCTTGGTAGACTTCGAAACTTCTCAGCCCCGACTATATAACCATAATATAAAACAATTATTTTAAACTATTAGATCATTAATATTAATACATCGAAATATATATAAAAAAGTACAAGAAAATGAGTTCCAATGGTAACTATGCCATAGTCCTTCAGAATAATTGTTTTTCAAGAATCTTACTTGACATTAAGGTAAATAGTTATAGTAATAACTATAACTATAATAGTAGTTAGAGTAATCATTTAAAGTTATTATTAGTACTCAACTTTTAGAGCAACTTCTCAAGGATTTAGTCCAACAAGTAAATTATTTTTTGGTTGGATGTTTGTAGCAACGAGATGACTTAGTCATCAAACTCATGCCTCCTAAGCCACTCATCCTCTCCCCTAGTGGATTCATGGCCCCATCGTCTAATCGAGTCAAGCTTTTCAGTCTCCTAAGTATACTTAATTTAAATTGCAACTTAAGAAATCACAATCAATACTCATAGTGCTTACCGACCTTGAGCTTCTTGTTGGGAAGTTGCACATTCACATTTACCTTATATTTTTCATTGTTGAAGAATCGGAGGGGGCATTACACTTTAACAAAATGTTTTTAAAATAAGCAAAAATTTGCGATGCATATCAAATTATGATAGAATTTTAAGTTTCAAATCATTTTATTGATGGTTGGAAACTTGGGTTGGATAGCTGTGAAGTTTTGCGGGTTTCTTTTTTTTGGCAACAATTTTGTGGCAAAAGTGTCATATTTCTATAACTTGTGTCTTATGGCAATAGTTTTTAGCAATTGTGGTAACATTACCACCTTATGACTCTTATTTTTAAATTATTGTAACTCCAAAGGATAGCTCACTTAGTTGAAATTAGGCTCCCAAAATTAGAGCCAATATTATAAACCACATAAAAAAAGGTTATAAATTTATTTTAATTTTAGACTTATCTTATTTTAATACAGATTAAATACTTTTATTTGCAATTATTTTTTAGATTTAAAGAAAAATTGTAAATAGAAACATTTAATATACTCAAGATATAATTGATTCATACTTAAGTTGCTCTAGTAGTATATAAAACAATCTATTTATTTTTTTTAATTTTAATTATTATGTAAAATTAGAGAATCTTTTACTTTTAATTATTAAAGAAAATTAGAAAATCCCATTCTAAAATTTCAGGTTTATTATTATTATTATTATTATTTTTTTAATGAATCAAATGAATTTTCATAAAATTAAAACTATATTTCAAAACAACTTTTTCATAGTTCCCACTAGTTAATTAGGTATTTTTAGTTCTTTAATTTTATGGTTAGTTCTTTAATTTTATGGTTAGGTTGAATGTTTTAGTATTAACTTGTTTTTTTAGACACAATAATTTTATTTTAATAGTTATAGATAACTATTCAATATATATTAATTTTTTGAATAGCTATAGTAACTACTCAATACGTATTAATTGTTTATAATTATTTGTATTACCAGCATAAATCCATTTTAAACTCGAGAGATCCAATTTTTTAAAATGTAATTCTTTTATCTTAATTTTTTACATGTTAAAAAAATTACGCCTAAATAATTTTGATTCCTTTGGTGCTTGGTAAATCTAGGTTTAACATAGGCTTTTTTAGTCACTTTTCATATGGTTCTCACTTTTTATTTTACTAGACAACATTCTTTTTTCTTAATTTTTTACATGTTAAAAAAAATTACGCCTAAATAATTTTGATTCCTTTGGTGCTTGGTAAATCTAGATTTAACATGGGTTTAACATAGGTTTTTTTAGTCACTTTTCATATGGTTCTAACTTTTTATTTTACTAGACAACATGAATTTACTTACAACCCAATATGGGGAGATGTGTAAGGTTAAGTAACTATATCACCTTATGTACCAAAAATATAAATGTAATTAACAAAAATTATGTTGGCCCATAAAATAAAACATTGGATGCCATACACATTTATGATGGATCTATGTCAGTTACTTTTATAATGTAACATTACGTTATGTAACATCTCCCCCCATACTGGATTGTAAAGCACCTACTATTGCTTTATATATATATATTAATTTAATATTTTTAAGTTAAAAAATTATACATCTTTTTTATATTCTTCCATAACATAATAGAATTTAAAATAAAAAAAATATAATATAGATTAAACTTAATAATATATTTACTTAGGTAAAATGTATGGCGAGTACAATGTACTATTATGCATTTCTAAATAACAGTAGTACTATTATGCACTTTGCCCAACTGATTGGGTTTCCCTGTCTTCACATTCTGGGAGACTCATCTGCCATCATTAACTAGTTAAATAGGAAGTTTGAACTTTCTTCTCTCAATCTTGATGGTTCGTGTCTATATATCAAAGAGCTAGAATCTTACTGTCTCCATTATGATGCCTCCCATGTTTACCGAGAACACAATGTTATTGTTGATGGCTTATCCAAAGAAGCTCTATCTTTGGCCTTGGGCCTTCTTCATGTTTCAGAATTTTTTGAGGGGGAATGTGTACTTAAGGATACTTTACAACTATTTTAGCTTGTATCACTCTTTGATTCTTCTCATCTTTGATGACTGTGTGTATGAATACATCCTTTGGATGTCAGAGGTGAACTCTTCCCTCTATTTAGCTGACCTGCAGAGGTGCTTCTTTAGATTAGCCACTAGACAGTGACGTAGTGCTTTTCGTTAACTAGGAGCTCTAATGGAGTTAGTGGATGATAGCTTTGTTTTTTGCCTCCCCTCAGTGGAGCTGTTGTTTTTTTATTGCTTGCTGTAAGTGACTGGGTCTATGACTGATAGTTCTTATGCTGAAGGTTTATTTGTGAAAGCCTAGCTTGATGATGTAAAAAGTTACCATTGATTCTATTGAATACCAAGGAACAAATATTTTCTTTTGGAAAATAACAGTAGTTCATATTAGTTAATGAATTTTAATGTAAAATTAGTAGTTCATATTAGTTAATGAATTTTAATGTAAAATTAGTGTATAGAAAATGCTTAAGGCCATTTACATATTGCTCTTAATATATTATTTGTAATAGAAACCTTTTAGTAATCCTTTTTTGGGGGGGTCATCTTTTATTTTGATATGGCTAATGTTGATGGATTTGTTTAACTATTAGATGATTTTGATTTTTCACTATGCTAAATATGTTAAATGAAATTTGAAATTTCAAAAATGGAGAAATCAGAATATTTGATTACTTATATGTTAAATGAAATTTGACATTTCATAAATGGAGAAATCATAATTTTTCATTGCTTAGATTATAGTTTTGATTGTAGAAATGGAATTGATGTACCCAAAAACCTTTATGGCATTAGAAGTATATAATTTTAACAACTTATTTAAATTCAAAAATTTCTGGCTTGATTTTGGGAAAAAATAATTGAAAAACTAGGGTAAAATTGTCTCGTGTTTAGACTAGTGCAATGTTTATAGGTATACTCTGTTAGTAAATTGGCATACCCCAAATTTGGGAAAGTAAACACCAAAGAGAATTGACATGCGTTACAGTGTAGAATTGCATTTTTTTTTTGTTGCTCATTGGCATTAGGTATTTTTTTAAGAAAATATTGTTATTGAATCCATGGTTTATATATCACTAAAATGTGTCACATAAGGTTGGGTTTCATTATATGAGATTACACTTATTTTTTTTAACAAAAACCTTGAAGATATTGTATTTATATTAAAATAGTTGTAGCCAACCAAGCATACAAAAATAGGAGGTCTGAGACCTGCATAATATACTACAAGAGCCCAAAATTTCAGAGTTGTTTGAGATGAAAACTAGAGACTTAAACTTGCAACTATGCCAAAGTAAACTACTATCACCCTTCGAAGGGTATATTCGAACATAGACACCTAAAACAAAAATGCAAAAAAACCTAAAACCCATTGATGTAGAATTACTCTTGTTGCTTTCCCTTTGGGTCTTTAACTGGCTAAACCACTAAGGCTTCCTCCATTTCCTGGTATTTGGTAGGGGAGTCATGGATATGGTTGCTTTGATTCATATTGACCAACTTCTGTAAATCCTCCTTCATATAATTTATTGTGCCCATTAACTCATACAGGTCTCGATGGTTGTCTTATATTCGGGCATCTTGATTTCCCATTTGACGGGCCATCCATTTGACTTCTTCCTCCATTGTGCTTCCTTTAGTAACACCTTTGTTTACTATGTCATAGAGCCACCTTAAATGTCGCTTGATGTCCTTGAGAGAATTTTGGAGGTATTCCAAAGTGACTTCCTTATCTGCCATATCTTTCTGGGATGAAATCCGAATGGGATGCGTTGCACGGTATTTCACTTGAGGGCTGGGAAAACAATATTTACCTAAGATGCTTAGGGGCTTGAAAGAGAAGGAAAAAGACTTGGTGAAGGGCGATTTTGATGCATCAGTCAGCCAATTCACTGTGCCAGAAGAGGAACCATTCACTGAACCAAGATCAGAAACTGCACGAGACGGCCGGTTCACATCACCAGGAGTATAATCATTCACAACAACGCAGAAATCATACCCTGCTTCTGGTAGACCAATTCCTGTCACAACACTAGTAGCCTCAATGCTGGGGAAAATGCTCACTGCACCGTAGAAATATTTTACTGCACCGACTGATACATGCTCAACTCTCAATGAAACAGGAGCGTAATGAGCGATAAGAGCTGAAGGAGGCTTCATTGGGAGTTCTTCCTGGACTCGTGCGAGCATTCTTGTCCATTTGAGTAGGACATTGGCTACATGAAAGCCCATCACATGGGCTATGAAGGGACAAGTGGGTGCTAGTGGCCATGCAGCTAAGTTGCTAGAGGATCGCTGGAAAGTGGAGGATTTTCTCCATTCAAATAAATTTGTTTCTTCCTTGCTTGACGCATAAAAAATGAGGAATGGTATAGCGCTGGAATTAGAAAACCCTTGGAACCTTTTAAACTTGCAAATGATCCTAGGGGACATAAGTAATATTGTTCAAATATCCCTTCACCTTGGAAAATTCCATGTTTAGCTTGCCACCTTAATTTGCCAGCTTGTCTGCGTCTGAATTGTTACCTTTGCGGATGTGAAAATAGGAGACTTGAGCATTTGCGGTGACTTATCTGCGGATGTGAAAATAGGAGACTTGAGCATTTGCGGTGACTTATCAAATGCGCTCATATATGCTTCTTATTTTGACTTCTCCTTTGTTATAGCCATTGATCATTTTGTTGATGACTTGTTTGGAGTCTCCTAGAACAATAATTTTGGTGATATTGAGTTGCTTTACTAGTTCCAATCCGAAGAAGAGCGCAATCCATTCAGATTCATTATTAGTTTTTTGACCAAGTCGCCAAGCATATGATGACACTATATTTCCTCTGGGATCAAAGATGATCCCACCCACACCTGCCTCCCCAGATATGAGATTACACTTATTATAAAGATACAAATATTTTAATTTTTTTTTGTTTTCAACCTTATATATATAATATTTTGATGTCTAAATCTTCTCTATTATTAATTGTATTTGTGCATATTATCCTCGCAAATAATGAAACAATTGAAATTTCATTTTACCAATATTTATAATTAAACATTTGTGTACATAAATATGCCCAAAACATAGAAGAAGTTAAGCCCTCAACCCTTACATTTTCTTTATGCAAATCGTAAATAATATACAAGTTGTCTTCCTTTAATTGCATGGATCTATTCCTTGGGAGATTGGGAATTGCACTAATAAGAGAGCATTATACTTGTAAGTGGTGTGATGTGATACACGGGCATCGAGCCTTAAGAATCCTAGTTGAAGATAGACAGCTAAAGTCATATGGAAGAGAGTCGACAACCTCAAGCCAAATAGAAGTGGGAAATTGAAGCCTATGTGGTTGAATGGAAGACTAATCATAAGATTGGTCGAGTTGTGGAGAAGATCGATGAGATAAGATTGACAGTGAGCAGTAGGTCGAAGGATCAATGATAGGTTGTGCTGAAAAATGAAGAAGTAGTTGGAGAATATACTAATTGAAAGGTGAGAAGAGGTTGGTTGAGACTGATGTAGTGGAAGAAAGGCCAGATATGTGATCGATATAAAAGGTTCCAACAGAATTCAATTGAACCATAAAAAAATAGAAAGGAATATGAAGACAAGACTCTCGACATTCTCCAAGGAGGTTCGTGATGACTAAGGAGGTCGATATATGACTAACTAAATAGGGTAAGTGCTAAGAAAATATAGGATGTTGTTGGAGTAGTTGGAGCAGTTATTGTAGGAGTTATGACGATTGTTGAATTTTCCATATGGAAAGGTACACCAAGAAGGTTGTAGGTGAAGCATTAAATGCTCATAACTACAGAACAAAAGTGGCGGGAGGCTTCTAGAAGAAGATTGAGTGGGAATTTGAGGCAGTGAAAAAGAGTATAAATACAGATTGAGGAAAAGGGAAAGGTGATTTTTTCCAAGTGTTTGGTATGTGAGAAATATGAAGACTAGTGAGTGAAGAGATCGACTAAAATAGAGCTTTGACATTGAAATTGTAATCAATTTATGTAAATTTGGTTCATACATTAACATAAAGTCATTTTTGGTGTCGAACTTCCTGTTATGTGTTCTTGTGTGAGATTTTGTTTGTGCACTTTGATTTGTAGGTCGTTTCAAATCGTGCTTGCATGAGTTGGTATCATAACATAAGCATCTAGTGTGAAAATGAAGCAACCCTAGTTGTGGTTGGGTAGAGTTGCGATGTGTGGTGGAGAATCCAGTTGCGAAGAGATGGTGTAATTTAGTCAGTTGATTGAAGGAGCAATGGATCATAGGGGTGTTAATATCTATGGTAGATGATGAAGGAAACAAGAAGGCATGGTCATTAATCATGAAACATTCGAATAATGTGTTTATACCATGAGAAATATGAAGAATGGTTTGGATGTTGTGAAGGAATCCTAAAAGAGAGGGTTCACTAACAAAACCCTTGACCACAATGATGAAGAGGTTGAAGAATAGAATATTGTTGAGGAAGAAGAAGTAGAGCCAGAAGACAAACTGCAGACATTCTTTCCTAAGATGAAGGGTAGGTCCAAGATCAAAGTGACTACCTCTTCAGTGATCCTCATCCTTGAAGAGTTGATAGACTGGATTAGAGAAATGGAGAAATATTTTGATATGGAGCATATTGAAAACCCCAATACGGTGATTGTAAGACCCATAAAGATTCATTACACTTTGATCAATATTGTTTCATGTTTCAATATTGTTTAAGATTGATAATAAAAGCACATAGTACTATATTTTTATTATTATTTAGCCATTCAATTATTTAAGAATTACAAGTACGTGACTATCGAATTACAAGTAGCATGATATGTGAATGAAATAAAATATGGCATTCAGGATGAGTGGATCTTCTCTTTAATTACATGGATCTATCCCTTGGGAGATTGGAAATTACACAAATATGAGAGCATTGTACTTGTAAGTGGTGTGATAGGATGTAGGGGCATCTATCCCTAAGGTCCCCATTCGAATATAAATGATTGAAGTCATAGGAGGAGAGATAACAACCTCGAGACGAAGAGAAGTGGGCAGTCGAATCCCATGCGGTCGAACATAAGACTAATCAGAAGATTGGTTGAGTTGTGGAGAAGGTCAACAAGATAAGGTCAACAATAGGAAATGGGTTGGGGATCGACGACAGGTCGATATAACATATGTAGAAGCAATTAAAGAATATACTAACTGGTAGGTGAGAAGAGGTCAGCTGAGAACGATGTAGAGGAAGAAAGGTTGGACATGTGATCGACAAAAAAGGTGTCGGCATAATTAAATTGGTATATACATAAATAGAAAGGAAGACGAGGACAAGACTCATGACAATGTCTGACGAGGTTTGTGACGACTTAAGAGGTTGAGAGCCAACCGATTGATTAGGTTGAGTGCCAAGAAAATAGAGGATGTCTCGAGAGTAGTTGGAGCAATTATTGCAGGAGTTATAGAGGTTGTTGAATTTGCTAGATGGAAAGGTATGCCAAGAAGGTGGTAGGTGAAGCATTTAATGCTCATAACTGCAGAAGGGAAGCACTGAGAGGCTTTGATGAATATTGAGCTAGAATTTGAGGTGGTGAAAAAGGCTATAAATACAAATTGAGGAAAAGGGAAATGCGATTGTTCTCAAGTTTTTGGTATGTGAGAATCTGAAGAATAGACAGTGAAGAGACCTACTGAAATAGATCTTTGACTCTGAAATTGTAATCAATATATACCAATGTGATTCATGCATTAATATAAAAACATTATTGGTGTCAAATTTCATGTTGTGTGTTCTTGTGTGTGCTTTTTTCTATGCACTTTGATATGCATGATGTTTCAAACTGTGCTTGCATCATGATGGAATGTTGTAGGATGGATTAACATATTCATGAGAGAGAACAAAAAAATATATACTAATGTAACAATCCTAAACCTTAATGCACCTTAGTTAAAGATTCAAAAATGGGTTTATTGTTGATGGTTTGTAGAAAAGCTAACAAGTAAATTTTGTTCCCATTAAATAATTCAATGTCCAACATTTAATTTTCAAAAAATATATATATGAGGATGTTTTATGCAGAAATTATGATATTTTTTAAATTATATTTTAAATTATTATTTGAAGTTGACCCATTATATATATGAGGATGGTCTACGCAGAAATTGCTAGGTCCGACCAGGGATGGAATTTGACGGGTAAATGCCAGTCAAGGGTCAATTTACCCGTCAAATACAGCCAAGATTTTACCGAGACCGTCAAAATCTGGCTTGGAATACAGAAAACGTTTCAGATTTTGGTTGTTATCGGCAATTTTGACGGGTGTCCGTGTTTGAAATTCCAACCCTGGGTCCGACATTAAATTGACACATTAATTGAAGTTGACACATTAATATTTGAATCGAAGTTTATACACTTTTTCTTCATCAATCTTTTTCCAACTATTTACATCAATTGAAAGAACAATACCTTTTGGAAGAGGAAATATCCACAAAGATCCCATATATTTTTTATAAACATGTGGTTGTGTATTTTTTATGGTATTGAATTTTCTTTGGGAACCTTTTAAACTATGTGAAAATAAATTTAGTGTAAGTTTAAAAAAAAGAAATATAATATGAAATTGAAATTATGAAAATGATATGAAAATCAATAGAGGATTCATAGAGGAATCTAGTGGCCTTGTCTTTTCCACCTTAGATGGAATATATGAATGACTTTTAGCTGCAAAAAATTTAATATAGCAAGAGGGTTGGAATTCCTTATAAATTAAGTGCTCAATCAAGCTATATAGCTCGATAATCCCTTGAAAAAGCTCGATCAATCAATTTTATTGATCGAGATCATGAGCTTAATCAAGATCCTATGGGTGTGTGCAAAAAGCTGAGGGACGTTTTAGATGCAATGGTGGAGTGAAGTCAATCACTCTTGATCCAAAAAAAAGAAATCATCCCAAGCAATCCCGAACCTGCCAACAGGCATGCCAATTATGATAGTAAACCAAATTGCGCCTCCGTTTTATTTAAGCAAATCCCGCCTTCGTTTTATTCAATAAAATAGCGCCTCCGTTTTAGTGAACAAAATCGCGCGCGTGTTTTGGAAAGCCTGTTTTTTTTAAATAGGCCAAGCGCGTCTTTTTTGCCACATCACACGACTATTTGAGTTCTTTGGAGCAAACCTCGATTGGGCGAACGCATTTTTGGGTGTGCCGAAGCCATCCACCTCCACCTTTGGATCAACCTCCTATTTGTGAGGTATTTTCCTCATTTATTTTCATGTTTTTTTCTCTTTGTTCATCAATTTATTTGCCCTAAATTGAAAAATTAAATTATAGCCAATGGAAGCAAAAACCCCAATGTAATTGGCCAATGGAAACAAAAACCCCAATGTAATTGGCCAATGGAAACCAAATCCTTAATGTAATCATAAAAATTAAATAATTTTGATTATTTACCAAAATTCATACCCTAAATTCCCATGCCCAATGGAAACCAAAACCCCAATTAACTCAAAAAACAAATGAAATTCACTATTTCCATATGCATATTCCCAAGCATCCTTGTGAATCCATACCAAAATTCACAAATATGCAAAGTTTGTCAAGTACATTGCAATTTTGCATAAGTAATTTACACGCCCAATGTAAACCAAAACCCCAATTAACTCATAAAAAACAAACGAACTTCACTATTTGCATATATGTATATTCGCAAGCATCATTGTGAATCCAAACCAAAAATAACAAATATGCAAAGTTTGTCAATTATGTTGCAAGCTTGCATACAACTAAAAAAAAATCAAGTAGAATTCATATATTCCCCTAAAATACATAAACAAACATGGTAAATCCCTTGCCTCTATCCGAAATATCGAAGTTGGTCTTCCAAGAACATCAATAAACACCTTCTAGTTTTGATGAAACTTCCTAATCCTAGTGTTAAAATAAGGTATAGAAGCTTCCCATGCTTTTAACAAATATTTCGTCTTGAACAAAGGGTACTTTTTGGTTAAGGTCAAGACAACAAAGTTCAACAATAGACTCTATGAACGTGAAGATACATGGGTAGATTGATGTGTTTGATTAAACATGCCAATCACATACTATCATACATGATATAATCCAGTGGAACCCTTGTAACCATAAAATCCATAAAGATCTGCTAAATAGACTTTGGAGTCCAAAAAACATCACACTACAACAAATAATTGCATATCTAACAAAATCGTTGCCTATACTAGGATTTTATTCATCAACAACACATTATGCAGCCTATTCTAGGGTTTAGTTGTTGCATCTACTCGCAATCTGGGAGCTGGTCTTGCAAAGGCAATAGTCAGCACCTCACAATTTCGATGAAACTTCGTAATCCAAGCCTTAAAATAAGCTAGAGGAGCTTTGCAATCAACATATGCACTCAAGACACTTTATGCACACATGCATACTTAAAAATTGCAATTAATACTTGAATTTAGGACATAAATATGAAATGGAAAAATGTTAAATGTTTATTCTTTACTGTAAAATTCAAGATCAATTTTTAAATTTACATGATAGATTTAGTTTATGTTGTTATTTGTCGTACATTAGTTATACAGTTTTCAATGCTTAGAGATGTCATTATATCATGTGTTTATATTTCTAATGATATTTTATTTGTATTTATGATTGCAGTGGCTACTATGGATAACAATGCATAGATATTGAGGGTTATTGCCCATTTGAGAGAGATTGTTTCTGCTTGGAGGGGTGGAGATGAGCTCCGTCGCTCCTTGCCAGATTATTTGTTGTCTATTGTTGATACTATCGCAAGATCAAATGATGCTTTGTATAGCATCACATCTTACAGGGAGAGGAAAAGACAACAATATGCTGACGGGTTAAGTTACAACAAGGTAAAAAATCTCAAAATAACAGAACACATCTATTCATTGTTTAGACTACCTGGGACGGATGCCATTTCGGAGATCAACATGTCACATATTTCTATTGAGTGGTGCACCTTTCCACCCATCAGAGATAATTGGATGGATAGGTGGTACATGGTTTTTGACATTCCCCCTCACAACAATAGGGAAGTACCATTGTACTTCCTCTGAAAATTGTATGTAGAGTTTGTGATGGGGAAACATGTCAACTATTTTGACATGTTGGGCATCCAGGGAGTTGGCAGGGGGATGCCCCAACACCGACCCAATGTTAGGCATAGAGATTCCAATCCACAGATACCTGCACTCCGTGCCCATTTACCGAGGGAAGACATCCCTCTTGCACATGACATAGTTGCCCAGACACAGGAGGAATTTTTTACTCTAGCTGATATGGTCTCTCAACACAGGACCACTATTGACCAGAGAGCACCCTCTTCCTCTGCTGGTGTACAACCTCCAGCTTGTGGTGGTGGAGGGACATCTATTGGTGGGGATAGACCGACATCCCATGTTCCTCAGAGCAAGCCACATGTCTGCACATTGTGTGGGGGACCCTGTTATGGTCCTGGACCAAGACATGGCACCACTACGATGACTAGTGTTCAGGTAACGACATTGTTTTAAAACTCTGTTATTGTTCATTTTTTAATTTTTCCATACTATATGTAACATATTAAAAGATTCGTAATATATGCAATATTTACTCTTGCAGGAGATTGATGCCTCTCACGGGGGTGGTACTGCACCCGGTGTGGTTGTACCCGAGGCCCAAACAACCACCATTGAGGTAATATTTAAACATTTGTCATTTTGTTAATACATATCATTTTGTTAATGCATGTGTTAGTCTTGATTAATTTATTAAATTATCTAATATTTACAATTTTTGAAGTTGCAGGAACCCCACTTAGAACGTGATGCTGGAGACATTGATATCAATGACATAGTCAAAGGTGGAATTTACGATTACTTGAAGAATGTAAGTACATGGGTTATGACTGAATCTTGTTCGAATTATTTAAATTTCTTACTGTACACTCCTTTATAGATCGCTAATATTTATAATTTTTAAACTTGCAGATGCTATTAGCATCTGAAGAGGGGTAAGAAATTGATGGAAGCGGTCACTCCCATGGGGGATATATGTCCCAGGAAGGGGTAAGTATATTACAACATATTAGTTTTTCAGTACATATTATTCCATCCATTCAACTCCATGTCTAACTATGGTAACACTTTATGACTGCAGACATCATTGCAAATCCCTGCACCGCCTCTTTGGTTTGGATCTCCCCGTAGTCCAAACATAGATAAGGGGGTTGTTTATACCAGATGAACCTCTTCCTTGAACAGAGCGGGTGTGCATGAGGATCAACCTACTCATCCCACGGTAATGTACACACTTCCAATGGCAGTTGTTGGTTAGCTATGAATTCACTTCACAAGTAGTTTTTCTTAATGTTATTTTTGCATGTTTACAGCATCAGGATGTAGAGTCATCCGTGCCAAACCTTAGTGGGATTGTTGATGCTGCGGTCAATGATACATCTACAATAGGGATAAGTCGCACTGAGGTACATCTACTTGAATATTTGTAATTGTACATTTCATTTGTATTGTTTATGGACATGCACGATGTCTAACTATTTTATCATTTGGTGAATGTAGCCACACCCTGGTCTATTAGTGCATGCAACTGAGGTTGATCTTCAACCCACGGATCCTCTTAATACTGAAGAGTCCCAGCGTAATCCCCTACAAATGGTTTTTTCGGTGAGATGTTCATTTTTTACATAATTGATTAGTACTTTCTCATTCATGTACATGTTGATAATTCTTGAGATAATTGACATATTTTTTTTATTCGCAGAGAAGCATTGCAGAGAGACTCTCTGCAAGGAGGAGGACACCAGAGGCACCTGTACCCTCGACACTAGAGGAACCTATACCCCCGACGAATGCAGTGAGTCTTTGTTTTATTTACAATTGAGTTATATTTTAAATTTTCAAACTTTGTTATTGCTAAACAATACTAGTTCAGTTACCTGATCAACAAATATTGTCATTGATTTGCAGTCGCCAGAGATGCACAGTGGTCATAGACAGAGGTGAAAAGCATTAGGGTCCAGGAAAAACAAGAGAAAGTTATATTTTTGATGTGTTAGTCCAGGACAAATATGTATTTTTATGTACAATCCAGAGTTAGAGTATAGGGGCGTGGTCCAGGACAGATGTACTTTTGTTTGCACATGTACATCAAATATGTTTTTGATACATGCACATTGACAGGCCATAGATGGGCCTTATATTTTTGTATTATAACTTTCATGATATAAAAAATATTTCATATCAAGGCTCTTGAGATCTTCATGGTTCAGTTTTTTAAGTGTGATTATACACGTGTGGCCAAGAATGTTTCTATGTGTAATGTTCCCAATTTTTTTTTTTTTACGATTGCATGGAGATATCAGTTATAAATTTGAGAACAATGCATAATTACAATATTACGTAATGACAAGAAAGTACATTTTAATTGTTTTTTACCACGATCCAATTGCATATACAATGTTATATTAACAATGTTAAATTGTATTCACAAAGATGGAACATACCTAATACACATAAGCACCCAACACAGCTAAGCAATTGATCAAACTAGGTGGAATACAAAAGCACCTTACCCACATAACAACCTAACAAACTTTTAAAGGATGCACGAAGTTGACACACCTAAGTGATGCACCTGTGTGGTCTACATAACTAAAATTAGTGTTTGGCATGATGTCTTTCATCTAACGAATACATGGGATACACATCAAACCTAAAAGTATTTGAGTATTATAAGGTTGATTCAAAATAATGGTTATGACTATATCCTGCACATTATTTTATCATTTTGTTGATGCACATGGCATTTGATGAATGGCCTCGAGTAACAACTTTGAAAGAGATGAAAGTTATGTGTAATTTTATTATAGTTTAAATTGATTAGAGAAGTACTATTCTGAATCTTGTTTTATAAATTCATGTTTATGGAGTATTATTCGAAGCATTCGTAGTGTGAAGATATATATATTTTGTAATAATGGCATAATAGGTTGGCCACTTGTTTCTAAACATAAACATGTTCCATTACATGGTTACTGACGTAATGGCATTGTCTCCTCCTGCATTTCATCGTACAAATGCTCACATATCTTGGATGACCTAGCTATCTTAATATGCGAAACAACCTTATTTTGAGTTTCCAGTCCCATGAATGATATGAGATCCAACTCCTTTCACCTTGATTAAAACAAAAACAAAGAATATTTCTTGCTTGAAAATGATGGGAAATAAGTCTTGATCAGCACCTCACAACAAGTAACATAATTCTCGACAGCGGCACATGGAATAATAGTTTGCAACAAGTATTTTTTCAAGAGGGGAAGATCTACAATCACCTTCAAGCTGACCTCTATGTGCAAAAATTTCACATTCACTTACTGAGCAAAACCCTAGTTTCCAAAATTGACAAAAAAAAATGATCCCTTGTCCATGGAACCAAAGTAGAGGGACACTCTAGCACTATCCTGATGTCTTGAATCCAACGGAGCCAACAGTTTGTCGATCTGAGCAATGGTCATCATTCTATGGCAAGTTGAATCCCACCTCTTATAGGCTTTCAGGGAGACCTGTTGAATCCCTAACCGGGGCATAGAATGGAAACCGTGCATCAAAAAGGGATTTCAGTGGGTCGTACAAGCGTTTTTAGGCAGGTTCCATGTGGGAACGCTAGCCACACGTTCACGATCGAGGAATTTCCAAAGCCGGCCCGTATGTGCAAAAATTGGACATTCACTTACTAAGCAAGACCCTAGTTTCCAAAATTGACCGAAAAAATGATCCCTTGTCAATGGACCCATATTAGAGGGCCACCCTAGCACTATCTCGATGTCCTGAATCCAACAGAGCAGACAGTTCATCGATCCGAGCAACGGTCATCATTCTATGGCATGTTGAATCCCACCTCCTACAGGCTTTCAAGGACACCTGTTGAATCCCTACCTGGGGCATAGAATGGAAACCGTGCATCAAAAATGGATTTTGGTGGGTCGTGCAAGCGTGTTTAGCCATGTACTATGTGGGAATGCTAGCCACACCTTCACGGTCGAGCAATATGCGAAGTTGACCCCCATGTGCAAAAATTTCACATTCACTTACTGAGCAAAAACCTAGTTTCCAAAATTGACCGAAAAAATGATCCCTTATCCATGGACCTAGATTAGAGGGCCACCCTAGCACTATCCCGACGTCCTAAATCCAACAGAGCTGACGGTTCATCGATCCGAGCAACGGTCATCATTTTATAGCACATTGAATCCCACCTCCTACAGGCTTTTAGGGACACTTGTTGAATCCCTACCCGGGGCATAGAATGGAAACCGTGCATCAAAAAGGGATTCTGGTGGGTTGTGCAAGTGGTTTTAGGAATGTTCTATGTGGGAACGCTAGCCACACCTTCACGGTCGAGCAATATGCGAAGTTGACCCCCATGTGCAAAAATTTCAGATTCACTTACTGAGCAAAACCCTAGTTTCCAAAATTGACCAAAAAAACGATCCCTTGTCCATGGACCTAGATTAGAGGGCCTCCCTAGCACTATCCCAATGTCTTGAATCCAACGTAGCTGACGGTTCATTGATCCGAGCAACGGTCATCATTCTATGGCATGTTGAATCCCACCTCCTACAGGCTTTCAGGGACACCTGTTGAATCCCTACGTGGGGCATAGAATGGAAACCATGCATCAAAAAGGGATTTCGGTGGGTTGTGCAAGTGTGTTTAGGCATGTGTTATGTGGGAACGCTAGCCACACCTTCACGGTTGAGTAATATGCGAAGTTCACCCCCATGTGCAAAAATTTCACATTCACTTACTGAGCAAAACCCTAGTTTCCAAAATTGACCGAAAAAACGATCTCTTGTCCATGGACCCAGATTAGAGGTCATCCCTAGCACTATTCCGATGTCTTGAATCCAATGGAGCCAATGGTTCATTGATCCAAGCAATGGTCATCGGTATATGGCATGTTGAATCCCACCTCCTACAGGCTTTCAGGGACAGCTGTTGAATCCCTACCTAGGGAATAGAATGGAAACTGTGCATCAAAAAGGGATTCCGGTGGGTCGTGCAAGCATGTTTAGGCATGTTTTATGTGGGAATGCTATTCGCACCTTCAAGGTCGAGCAATATGCAAAGTTGACCACCATTTGCAAAAATTTCACATTCACTTACTGAGCAAAACCATAGTTTCCAAAATTGACAGAAAAAACGATCCCTTGTCCATGGACCTAGATTAGAGGGCCTCCCTAGCACTATCTCGATGTCCTTAATCCAATGGATCCAACGGTTCATCAATCCGAGCAAAGACCATCATTCTATGGTACATTGAATCCCACCTCCTACAGGCTTTCAAGGACACCTGTTGAATCCCTACCCGGGGCATAGAATGGAAACCATGGATCAAAAAGGGCTTCTAGTGGGTTGTGCAAGCGTGTTTAGGGCCTCCCGTGGAGAAACAAATTATCGGAGTGAAGGAGATAATTATTGGATTCAAGGAGATGTCCTTATAGGATCAACTTCAAGATTCAAGGAAAATGCAACAGACATATCCCAGATAGAGTGGTAGATAATGGTCTTGGGCTATAAGGAATGAGTCATGTAAGTATCAATATAATACAACAAATCCATTGTAGAAGTCTATTGAATTTATCAATATATCAAGCGCTAAATGTATCAAGCTGTAAATAATCAATGAGACCATGAAACCAAAATATCTGACCACCACATACCTGACTACCTACCCGTGGTTATTCAACTAGACCATCGGGATCACCTCTAATATCAACGGTATCCTTTAGCCTCTTGTGCTCGGAGTAAGGAAACAAGTATCGTGACTTTGATGAGTTCTTGTTTGGCATTGTTTGCAGCTGGAGGTTTGTGCCAATAACTAAGTTTGTATAATGGCATACAATTTGACTTGGTCTATAATCTTCAGATACATAACCTTTTTTCTTTCGTGCATGGGCAATCTGTGTCAAATATTCTCCTTTGATAACCATCGACCCAATTGGAAAATCATTTCCCTTTGAGTCGCTTAATGAGACAATGAGGGTCTGCTTCCCATCCAAGCAACGTGCCGGCCAGTAGCCAGTGTTCCATTCATTGTCTCTCTAGAAACCACTGCGTATATGTGCCATGCATAAAATAAAGTGCAAACCTAGGAGTCAGCTAACTAAACACAACTAGTCGTCAAGCATTTCAAAGCGATCAACATGATAGTCGAACCTGATTGTATGAGATCTGAAATGTGGTCATAGTCATGTCAAATACTCGACTGGCCCTCCTCCAATTGGGATAATTCTGAAGTTATTTGTCAACCAATGGGGAAGTGATACACGATCCGAGCTGTCAACCCAATATGTGGATTCACAGTTGTCCCATTCACCACTGCTACATGGATAACAAAAACAAGAGAGTTTTCTTGTCCACATTTCAACTATAGCAATGTCTTACGTCCTAACTGAATGGAATGCACGAGTTCCTTGGACGGTCTTGCACTCATATAGGTGTGATCGATCTACATCGACCACCTCCCAAAAATATCTATGTACATGTGCTTTTCGAGATGATTGGTCTTCTTGCCTTCTAGCTCCCTACCCCATCACTAAAGAACACCATGCAAAAATGGTCTTTGCATCTCGGATGAGCGAAATAGTTGTTAATTTCATCTCTTGCCTACGTAATGCAGTCTTGATGCATATATTTGCTCCATCATGTTCCTCTTTTCTGTGTCCGGTCTCAAAATAGTTCCAAATATGTGGCACCTTGTGCCTCTTGTGGAGAATACACAACCATTGGAAGACATGAGAATTTTTGAATTGCCCCACACAACCATCAGACCAAATCCAATGTTGTTCCATCTATATATTGTTATCCTCCAAGTGTTTGTAGAACAATTGAAAGATGTGTTGTACAAAAGCCAATTCATGACACCTGTCATCACTTATGTAAAAGTGACACTCCTTCAATATAAACCTGTTCTCTTTAGTACTATCTGCCCCATGTCTATAGGTGATATGGACCATTATGCTGACCTAATCTGAGTGATAATATTGACTCTGAATCTTGTTTTGCGGTTGAAGAGTGTAGTTTTCCACAAAATCGACCACTGATAATATAGTTCCAATAGGAAATGTATCCCTGCATGCTCTAAAATACTCATCTTGCCAACGAGCCACATGTACATGCTTTACATACTGTTGTGTCTTTTCAAATATTTCCTCCATGAAGTTGCATACCAGTACCTGGTAGATCAACACTAAAGATGTACATATCAATAGGTTGTTACATATATGAAGTAGCAATATATATCAATAGGAAAAAATACTATTCAGGAACTCGTTGATAACTTGAGAGGTGACCAATTGTATTTTTTTCCTTCATTCCCTCCACCGATATTATACGTGACATATTTGAATGACTACAAGTTCATGCTCATCGATGAAATGTATGCATTTTTCCAAAAATGCCATTCCACCACACCTTGGGCATGTCCCATCTACGCAAGGCCTTTGATAAAATGTGCATTCTTCTGTCCTTCTACACAAGATGTTATGGATAAACTCTCTAGATGATGTCGGTGGCAATGTAGCTAAGCATTCCTACACAAGAGTGTTATGCAAAACACGCAATATATGTATATATGTGTCAGAATAATAAGCGTACTCAACGTGATATCGACAACAACATGTGTTACGAATTGTGTTTATTTTAACATACCATGGTTTGCATTTCTTGAAGGATCTTTGGCCCAAGTTAAGTTCATTATGTTCATGCATAAATCTCTCCTATAATTCTGTTTGTGTCATGTCAAGAAAATTTTTAATGTGGGGCTCACGATCCCTTGAACCCATTCTCAATTTTAGTACATATTTTTGGTTGGATGAAGGTCTACTATTGTCACGCCAAAACTCTTGCACCAGTCCTTTTACCGCATCAATGAGCTTCATATCGGAGCGTGGAAACCTGCCAACAAAGGACCAGACATGTGTTTCACCAGAGTCAAGTTGTTCTCTTCTAGAACAATACCTATGGAGTGCTTTGATATCCAATCCTACAAGTTTGGATGTAGGCTTAAGAAGGCAAAGGGCCCTGGTGCTTTTGTTCATGATTGATTGTGACAACACATGGCAAGTTGCATTGCGATCCTTTGAACGAGATTTCTTTCCAATATTACTAAATGCATCTACCAAACTTCTGACAAAATAAGAACTTGGTTCAGAACTATTTATCATCTTTATCCTTAAGTTTTTCCTAACAACATTCATAGACCTAGATTTTAACAATGTTATAAATAATCTACATTTATCTCCATCACATTTAGAATCAAAATAGTTGACAAGTATCTGTTGAGCTTGATATGCAATACTGCGTTTAGACTTCGTACCTTCAAGAGAACCAATGAGACTTTCATCGATTAGTATACATTTTGGAGTTCTTCGATGTGAAGTTGCTAATGGAGGTAGGGAGGTTAGAATTGTACCCTGTACCATATCAACCGGTCGGTCTGGCGTTTGAACATGAGCTTCATCATTAGAGGAAATTTGGGGTCTAAAATGGGCCTTATAAGAAAACATGCCAAAATAAGTTTTTGTGAGTTGGAATTCAAGAACCAATAGAATTTCAA
>LPNX010440234.1:810151-829739 GCA_001517045.1 Pseudotsuga menziesii
TTGAGAAAAAAAGCACTCATTGTAGTATTTAAAAATGCGCTCTTATTTTTCTCAACTAAAACGTGCTCCTGTTTTTATTATCTGAAATGCGCTCCCATTTTTCTTAGCTAAAACGTGCTTCCGTTTTTCTTCACTAAAATGTGCTCCCGTTTTGTTTAAATTCAAAAATATATTCCCTCCAAATGATAAGACCGAGCCTCCACCCATGCTTTCATGAAATTCTTATGCCTATGTGTTTGCTTCGTACTTTGCTTCGGATTCAACATGCCTATGCCTTGGAGTATGATAAACCATGGCTAATTCAACATTATATCCAAATTTTCAATATGCTCGTGTTTAGCGGTTCGTCTGATTATGATGTACACCTCCATTTTTTTTGAGATTTTAGAAATAGATATGGTTTTTTTTGCAAATTCTAAATATGTAAGTTTTAACAAGAATACATAATTTTTTCTATTTTTTTCTTATTTATCTTCTGTCATCACTCCTCAACTCAAAAAAAACATTGTTAGTGTTTTGTCCATATCTCTTTCATTTCTAAACCATTTAAAATTTTTTTTATATGGTGCACTAAAGAACACCAACCTCTACATGCTATAAAAAACCCATTTCCAAATAATTGCATTAAGACATTCAAACGATGCACTCTAAATTGACATACCGTTTTCGAGGTTTGATCTCTTAGATAATTAAAAAAAAATTAAAAATATTATTTTTATTATTGGAAAAATAGTCGTGCACTAGTACTATATGTTCTCTATATGTATACTGGTTTTTATAAGTTTATTCCATCATTTAGACAGTCAAACGCTGCACCCACAAAAACATATACCTTATAATTTGTTCCAAAAATAAAAAGTGTCCGTTAAAAAATATCTAACTTTAGATAGTTAACAACATTTTCAATAGAAAAAAATTATATATTTGGAAAGGTCATTCAATTTCCTACATTTCTTGTTTTTTACTCATCGCAAGATTCATTGTGTAAGTGTCTCAAAATATCCATGCAAGTTGATGGATGTCTGTTTTTTCAGTTTTGTATTGCATCTAACGTGCCAAAATAGACCCTCAACTTTGTGCACTCACCCCTATAAACACAAAAAAGTGGGTTGTGAAAGCAATTGCCATAAGAAAACCTAGTGACAACCTAGTCACTAGCAGATACCCAAAAGTCTATAGAAAAGGTCCAAAATAAAGATAATTATAGGGGCGTAAGTGAAAGAACATAGAATAAATAATAAATTTGAAGGATTGCTAAAAATGATAGATATAGACATTTTGAAACTTCAGCAACTCCCCAATTTGACTCACCGGTTGCCCCTTTTTAAATTTTACTAAGGTTTGTTAACCTAATTTCACTTCTTCATAGCCTTATTTTCCTAATTGAACTTCACTTCACAACTATTTAATAAATATGACCTTTGGCCAACTCACAACCATTGTGCATGAATTTAGAAAAAGTGTGAAGAATGCACATTACTTAGAAAAGGTTCAAGTTTTGTCTCATCGCAATTTTGGTGTATACCAAAATTGGGTATTCATTTGAGATTGCTTTCAAATCATGATATAAACTTTGAATAAGACCTGCAATAGAAGTTTCTTAGGCATGCGAAAAGATAAGAATAATTCCATTTGAAGATATAAGAATGAACCCATGTACAACACATAAAATAATCCAATACAGCGCACAGGATCAATCCAACATGTAGAGAAAATAACAGACCACACACAAAGAAGTTCTCATAATAAATATGCCTGGTTGTTACTTAGTCAAACCATGAGAACGTAATATCAATTAAATCTAAGGCTCTACCTCTCCTCATGAACACGTTTGATCACTTCTCCCACACACAAAGATATATCCACTAATGCACGTAATCCAATGCATAGAAGGTTGATTCTTATGCAACTAAGAAGAGATTCTTCAAACACTAGATGTGGCATTGCATGATACTTTATAAATACAAAACAAACTCCATTGCATATTTCAGGTGGTATTTTATACTTGGATGTAGGGAGAGAAAAATGACCCAATTATCTTCAAATAGAGATTTATAAAATCCTATTGGGATAGAGATATAATAAGTCTACTTTTATTAAAAATCATGCATCACTTGCGAATCAATCTAAACAAAGGGCAAATGAATGAATGCAAGTTTTATTGAAGAAAATGCATGTCAATAATTACAATTCTGACCTGTTATTGAAAGTTTGTAATATCAATATTGTTAAATTAGTGGGTACATTAGATGTTGAATTGTTGATCCACCCATGCTAAAGTATGGGAAAATGGAAGAGGCTCCAAGGAATGGTCTTTGGAATTTCAACAATAAGACTATGATTTGAGCAACAAAATTTGGAGAATGGACAATCGCATGTTTCAATTCAAGAATTCATTCAAATGAAATAATGAACATGGGAAATGAACTTCATCGATGTTGTACTAGAAGAGGATTGGTAATGGCCAATTGTTGGGAGTTTTGGAAGAGATGTCGCAAGACATAAATAGTAACTATGTTGACAGGGTAGAAATAATGCTATGTTAGATAAAGCCAAGACTTCTAAGACCACCTCAATTTACTAGAGAGGAAGAGCCAAGACTTCTAAGACCACCTCAATTTACTAGAGAGGAAGAATAGTGATATTTAGGGGCCTTGGAATAGGAAGCTCATGTTGTACTTCGAGGTCGTTAATCAATGAATTGCCCCTTTAAATGTGAAGAAGGTCAATGATCAATATTTAACGAATGTGGTTTTGAAAATAAATGCAAAGCTTGGTGGCCCCAACTGTGTGTTAGTTGTGGAATTTGCACCTAAGATACATAATATAACCATGAAATCATCTCTTATGCGTGTGTGACTGTGTCATATATGTGTAATTGTGGTTTTTATGTGCATGAGTGCATCATTTATGTGTAAGCGTGACAAACATACACAATTTATTTTTAGGTGAATTTTTCATATGCATGAGTGATTGTTTAGATGTCGGTATGTCGCTTATGCATGTCTAACCAACACACCCACTCATAAGTGACATAGTCACCCCTACTACAAACTCACACATAAATAATGCATTGCTACACATATGTGATGCACACACATACATAAAGGACACATGCAAAGCAACACACTCATGTACATAATTGATGCACCACATATAATAAACTTGATAAACTCATGTACATAATTGATGCACCACATATAATAAACTTGATAACACACATAAGTGATCCCCTCACACATAAGTAATGCACTCACACACCTAAACCACACACCACCACAAAAGTGATACATACACATGAAACACACTCACATAGACATATAAGTGACATACTTACACATACACATACAAGTGATATACACACACCCAACTTTTATACCTAATTCAAACATATTTAAATACCCCACACATAAATGACACATACATAAGCTCTTAACAAAAAGTTAATACTTATAAATATTAAAAAACTATGCAAATAAAAAGATAAAAAAGCTATTTATTTTAGTTACATTACCCAGATTTTAAAAAACAAATAAAAACATATAATCAAATATTCAACATTATGATTCTTACATACAAATTTGGATTTGAATGCATAATATCTTATTAGTCCCTGCCCCAGGCTAGCAGGGACTATAGGAATCGGCTTGCCACCGTTTCTACCATCCTACACAATAACCAAGACATTTTTTTTCATTTATCCTATGTTTTTAACTATGAGATGTTTTTTGACTAATAAAAATTCAATGAAATGTTTTTTGACCAATCAAAAACATCAGACATTTTTTTTTCATTTATCCTATTTTTTTTACTGTGAAATGTTTTTTGACTAATAAAAATTCAATGAAATGTTTTTTCATTTATCCTATGTTTTTTACTGTGAAATGTTTTTTGACTAATAAAAATTCAATGAAATGTTTTTTGATTTGAGGCGTTATTTGGCCTCATATCGAGGCCAATTTGATTTTTCTTTTTTTCAACTTATGGTTTAAAGAGCATTGAGATATCGTATTTGTAAAATCATTTTCATTTACCTTAATACTATCTCAAAGATAGCATTAGTTTACTAACATAGTGATCTCCTTCGCTTGCCTTCTATCTTATTGCCTTCTATCTTATTGCATGTTGCATGCTTTACATCTATTCATTTCCTGCATGTTTTACATCTCTGTGGATTCCTGCATGTTTTACAACTGTTCCCAATCATCTACTAGAGCTATAACTCCATTATTAGTCCCTAGGTAGATCTCAGTGCTGTAAGAAGGCCCATTATGCATCCCGTCTGAGAACTCACGTCCCACTAGTCCCTGCCTTATCCATCACATCTCAGATCTAGTTTTCGGATATCCCTAATGGGCCTTCTTCCTTCTCAAGCGGGACCATTTTTTCTGAAGCAGAGAACTTGGATCTTTGGCGGCTGTGAAAGGCGTGTCGATAACCATCACAACTTATAAGAACTCGGCTATGAACTTTGCTCACGCTGTCACCAAAGTGCATTCAAGGTGCATGAATCACCTCAATATCCATTACAGACGGGACTTTCACGGACTGGTAACAGACACAGATATGTATTGCCTAAGAATGTCTCTTTTATTGTCTCATAATATATATTACACCTAATCACAATGAACAATGAACCTACCATGAAAAAACTTCCATCCTATATATCTTTGTATCTTATTATCTAAGAAGCACGCCCCTCACAGACGGAACTATCACTTACCAAACGGTTAAATGCTCGGGCGAGTTCCTACTCTTGCTATAGGACCACTTTTACGAGGGTGATGAGGAGTAGTAAATCTGACGTTCGACTGCAGCCTGTGACGAGAATTAGGGATGCATCCAAGCTTCCAACTACCATTTTTAGTGGAAATTGCAGTAGAACATGTAGAAGCAATTCCAGGCAAGTTAGAGAGATAACACGCCATTCTTTATCGAACTTGCAAAGGAAGACACACTACTTTCTCCCTCCTCTCATGGCTCTGCTTCACCGCACAACATCAACGGACATGGCTCTGCTTCACAACCCAGCATCAACGAATACAGCGAGAATATTACTGCATCAACGAATACAGCGAGAATATTACTCCCTCTGAGCTCTCGCTGGTGCTTCCAATGTCGGTGTAGGTGTATAGCTGGTGTATAGAAGGCATGCATCGAAGGTTGGACTGTTGCCTCCTTTTCTCTGCAGACAGTGAAAACACAGTCATAAAGAGCAATTTAAGCTTGGTTTGGATCGAATGGGATTTCTATGTATGCACATGAAAAGACCGCAGTTCTTTTATTTTTCAATCTTTGTGTGTAGTATCCTAGCAAAACTCAATGACTTTCACCTACAAACAGACGAAATCCTCACAAACGAATAACTAGAGGAAGAGAAACTTTAAACCCTCGCTCGCAGCGCAGACTGTAGTCGAATACTGTGAATTCCTTTCAAGACTCGATTTTTTAAAGCTTAAGATAGTTAATTGAGAGCATAAAGCATAAAGAATGCTATATACAACTGTGCATCCCAATATATCAATGCACCTTTTTTATCTCTTAAGAATATGCAATTCATTATAAACAGGTATTTCATTTATCAATATTCCTTCTTAATTTCCAGTTTTTCATATTAACTGAAATCTCATAGACTTCCCATTCAATTCGTTACAAAAATTTAGCTCTAAAGGACTTCATGTAACCAGTCTTTACATTAAAAAGGTTTATAAATGTAGACAAGATGACTAAGTAGATAAGCCAACCTGTTACTAATGCTAAGCAATCCTGCAACAACCAACATTAAAAGGCTGCCCTCCTCCTTCCTCAATGCCAAAAATGGTTCAAAAATGTGGCTGGACAAAATCCTGCAAGGATCCTTCCATTAGTCTCATCTTGCATAAAGTGAAACTTTTGTAGCATGCATATATCCAAGTCGATCACCCTGGAGTAATGAGTCAATGATTTAGAGATTTTCCTTACACAATTGGGTGGGAAAATAACATCTATTCTGGAAAGACGAGAAAAATCCGATTTGGGTTGAAAAAAATCCAATTGTTGTGACATCAAGAAATAGAAAAGAGAAAGTACTTTGATTTTTTTACACATACCAATCAAAAAAATACCTTACAGAAAAATCCTTCTTTGTCTCTGCTCCCAAGCATATATTTTATGACTCTCCTGTGTGATTTCCTCTGCCTTCGTCCAACTGATTTCCCCTCGTGATCTTCCCATGCTTCTCTACAACAAGAATATAACCCCCCAAAGTCACAACCACAACACCAAACAGGCCACTGAAACTGGGCATCTTGTTCATCAAGAAATAGCTGGTAAAGACCAACATGACAGGAGTGAATGCCAGATATGGGACTGTCACAGATATTGGAGAGACATGCAATGCCCTCTGGTACATGTACCCCCCTCTCGTACATGTACCCCACCATCACCTTAAGGCCTGCACTTATAACCAGAATTTTCAGCAGGCTTTGATCGTCGGTTTGGAACAGAGAATCAATAGATCCAATGTTGCTATAGACCCAAAATCCCAAACAAGAACGCAGAGCAAAAGAGCGTCCAGGAGACCCAAGAGTGCGATCAGCTCTGCAGGGTTGAAATTCTGGGCTGCCATCTTCCTGCTCACATCAATGCAACTGTGCCCCACAGCTGCATATGCGAATCCCTCCCACTTCATCCTTACACAAAACACACACAGCCAATTGGGATATTTTATTTTCCCTGAATTCCAAGTCAATCCTGGATGCCCACAATTACATCCCAAATTGGGAGTTTTCTTTCTAATTCTAACCAGTCATGTATCGCCATGATCACTACCAATTTCACGTGATGTGCATCCGACTGTCAGCTATCTAGAATGTTAATTCCGTTAATATGTGCATACCCCTTGGAAAATATTCTTAAATGCCACCATGACCCGTTCGAATGTGGGTTTTGTGGTAACCCTGGGCCCCTATGCCTTCCACGGCCTGCCTTTGACCACAGGTATGGTATCGCTGTTTCTACGTCTGTGTGTCTGTGTTATACATGGGGATTTTCCACTGTGGACACTGGAGAGAAACATACCCCGTCTCCCCTTTCAATTACAGGCCATGTCAGATTCTGAAAAGGAAATTTATTTTTGTTCTTCCCAGGCTGCCGTAAACGCCGAGCCTACTTCCTTTTACAGGTAAGTATATGTTTGTAACAGGTTCGCTTTGCTCAAAAAAATCCAAAGGCCCTGTCCTTGCCCTTTCAAAAATATCAAATCTCAAAGAAAGAAGTGGGCTTCTCAATTTAAGGTATGTTGAAACTTTAAACCAGACAAAACGGTTTAACAGACTTTAAAGCAAAGAACCATGACTCATTAATCCCCAAATGCCACAAACATCAGTCTTAGGAGAAGAGTTGTTATAGTCAGCCCTTTGCAAGTCTATTTCTTCATATATTATCTCTGAAACCATGATTTCAAAGCATCGAACGAACATCTCTTTGCATGCTTCCTCTCCAATGCAAAATTTCGTGCATAAAATTTGTAGCCCTCCCTACACACAAAAGTTCATGATTTTTATGGACGTGTGGAGCAATGGCCTCCATCCATAGCCAAAAGGACCCATTTAACAAGCCCTTTCTTAGCATGCATGCAGTTTGTGCATGGCATAAACGTGGCAGTGTTAAACTGGCATAAACGTGGCAGTGTTAGTTTAAGTAACTAAATTTAGTTGGCAGCCGTACATGGGCATGTTTTTTTTCTTCTTAACTTTAAAAAGTCATTATAAATTTAGTTGGCAGCCATACACACGCATGCTTTTTTTTTTTTAACTTTAAAAAGTCACTATTCTTATGGAGAAAGGATTTATGGAGAAAGGATTTACCTTTTTAAGCATTTTGTTCATGGTAGGCTAGTAAAATAACATTTTATAGTCGGCTGAGCTGTGGTCTAGCGGTTAAATCGGTGGGAGTTTCCATCACTGGCCCAGGTTCGATTCCCACAGGGGAGTCCTCAGAGTGACATCTTTCCCAGGAGTGATCAAAATATAAGTCCCCGACTTCGACCAAAAAATCAAGGGGTGTTCTTGTCAAAAAAAAAAAACAAAACATTTTATGTGTTCAGGGTGGTGTTAATACGTGTCTTTTAAGAAAAATAAGATTAGATTATTTAAAACATTTGGTAGCTTTGCTCCTTTAGCTGCTAGTGATGGTGCTTAAACGGATGCTTCAGCGCTTAAACTGGATCAAAGACTTATGCTAGTCATCGATCTCGAACTGCTGCTTCTGCTGCTAGATATGCTAACGTAGATGTTACTAGGTCTCGATCTCTAACTGGTCAGGATGCCGCTGAACCCATCCTTCCTCAACCCACAGGGATTTGGCTTGTCACTCTTCAATTCATAAAGGCGAGTAATTTAGATAGGTGAGTCTCGATGGGCCACCTCGTAATCTGGATAGGTGGTTATTCATGGTCACCTATCAAAGTTTTTAATTGTGTTTGCATAGATTTGAATACACACTATAAATTCAAATTCAAATACCAGCACTTTGTTAATAAAGTTTTTCAATATGCTTATCTCTTATCTAATCAGTTTAAATATAATTTACTTAAGTGTTTGTCACTCAATACACACTCCAAAGTCAATGATTAGCTACCAAATTCAATGATTATCTACCACTAGGAAGTTTCATGTTGTTTAATTTTAATGTGTTTTAGTGTACTTTTTATTAGAATTAATATAACAACATTAATGTTATTAAAAATTAAATATAATTTAAAATGAGATTTTCAATTTCAAATATTTAATTATTTCAAAATGTAAAAAGATTTTTTTATAAATAATTTTAAAAGCATAAAAAATACTAGTAATTAGTATTTCCAAGATTAAGATTAATCAACACTATTTATACTTCCACTATATGTCTCCCGTACAACTACTGCCTCCATAAATATGTTCTACTTTGATTTTCAATCATGGCAATAAGTGGCAACACAGTTAGCACATCATTTCACCCTGATCTGATCTTAAAAGTTGGAAATAACTTTGAGAAAGTGACATAGATTCTACAATGAAGCATTCTTGAGTGAGAGTGTAGAGATTATATCATAGTTTTGTTTTCTCGTTTATTTACTTACGTAAATAATTTGTTTATATGTAGTTAAATGATTCATTTCACCCTCCCAACATCATAACTTTATATTAAAGTTTTGTGTTTGTTACATATTTTTATTTTTATATACTTATTTAATTAATATAAATTTTATTGGCAATTTAGGTTGATTGTCAATTTAAGGTTCTAGCCTATACAAACTTACACAAACTTTAAAACCATTTTCTTTGAGCTATTACATATTTATAGAGTGTGTTTTCACTTATTTTAAATTTTTAATTTAAACTTTTAGAAATTATGAATGTTAACTATGTTTTTTTTAATCTATATAGTCTTTTTCACATTATCCATTCTATTGATGTCTCTTTACACATTCTAGGAAATTTGTTACTTACTAACATTTAAATTTAGGGGTTTTAGAAATATTAATTAACCATATAGATCTTCTTAAATACAACTTGTAACAACTAAGAAATATAATCATTTGATTTTTTCATTTTTAATTTGATTTTTTCATTTTATGTTTCTCTATTATTATCAGTCACCACTTATCTTGGGATTACAATATTCAGATAGAAGTTAGATTTCTCACAATTATTATGTCCAGGACATATATACATCACGTCAAGGCATTAGTTAGAATTCAGGTTCAATTTTTTTGTAAATGGAAAAAGGTTGGTTTATAGTTTGTTATTTTTTAAATTTAAGAATTTTTTGAGTCTTATTTATTTGATTGCCCATTGGATCCGTGTTAGTGATGATTGCGTGCGTACTAAGCATTAAATCTTAGAAATTACATCGAAATAGATTATTGGCATTGATAGTAGGGTGTAGTTATGTCGATTATGGCATTATAATGAATGAGGACATAGGATTTCCTCCATTCCAAGTTCCATCTCTTTCATCCGTGTTGGAGAAATATAGGACTCAGACCTGAACGATACGTAAACAACGGATCCAGGCATCCTGTGGCTCCTAAATTTTATCCTTGCCTGGAGCTGTTAGAATATTCTTATTGAGACAAATTTAAAAAATGGTTACTTCTGTGTGTCTCAGTGTCACAGTGGTTGATGACAACCCCAACTAATCCCTACCATGGTCGTTTCCTTATCATTTTTAGTCTACAACATTGCAAAGATAGAATTTCATTTTTAGTTTGCAACTTCTAAGTCTAGGAATCATGTCATTGTTGAAATGTCATCTTCAAGTTGTAACTTCATAGTTTTAGAGCCTTGAACCTTCTAGAGGCTTACATGTCCCATTCTCCATGTAGCCCCTAGTATTTTCCCTTTAAAGAAACCGTTCATATGGAAAAACAATATATTAATGCCTACCATAAATTAAAATTTAAAAACCTATTACTATTAAACCTAACACGAGGCAATTCTTTGACAGGAAAGAGCAATTTACCAACCCAACTCCTAGTATTTCCTTGTTAATAAACTGTTCTTTTGGAATAAAATTACTACAAACTAAAATTTAAAAACCTATAACCAGTTAACCAAATATGAGCCAATTGTTTGATAGGACGTAACAATTTATGAAGCCAACCAAGTAGATATATATAAACAATGTGTATTAAGCGTTTCACAGTGAAGCCTATGGTGAATTTAACAATTTTAGGTGTAGTGAAAGAACCTCCATGGCGAT
Organism: Pseudotsuga menziesii; assembly: GCA_001517045.1. Classification (NCBI taxonomy): domain Eukaryota; kingdom Viridiplantae; phylum Streptophyta; class Pinopsida; order Pinales; family Pinaceae; genus Pseudotsuga; species Pseudotsuga menziesii. The sequence goes on from LPNX010440234.1 coordinate 820,877, forward strand.
CATATTTTGGGGACAACACCCTTAAACTCTCAAAAAATATTTCAATGTCGTGTAGTGGAAGAATGTTTGCTATATGTAATTCCCTTGGCACTGGCATTGAAAAGGTTCCCAACGACGAATGCCATGTGTAGTGACATATACAGGGGAAAACACTGAGAGAGATCCATGCTAACAATAGAATTTCATTTGTAGTATGCAACTTCAAAGTCTAGGAACCATGCCATTGCTACATAGTTTCAGAGCAAACACCCGTAAACCTTAAAACCTCCATATTTCGGGTCCAGGATCCTTAAACACTCCAAAAGTATTTCAATGTCGTGTAGATTTAAACTTGCATGCAATCTCACTTGCATGGGTAGATGAATGAAACATAAATATAGAATGTGGGCATGATTGCACACAAAACTTATTGTCTATTATTTACTTAAAATGAGTTACAATCATATGAGTAGATCTGGTTGAATAGACTCCTTGAATTTTGGATTTGAAGATCCCTTTCAATCTATTAGATGTAACAAATTCTAAATAATAGTAAACATTAATTCTAACTCCCTCCCTTAATGTTTATGTATTACAAAACATAAAATACAATATTGAATCTTTTCTGATTGTAATACATAACATAAAATACAATATTGAATCTTTTCTGATTGGACTTCATCGACGTTTACACCCACTTTGAAATATCATAATTTGCGCTCTTTCTTCACTTCATCTTCAAGCTTCCCATTTGACCTATTTAAGACATAACCGCTTTTGACCAATAATAAACTAATTGTAACGACTAACAATTTTGAATACTATAATTTTCCAAAGTACATAGCTCGTTGATTTTGGAAAAGAAGTATCCAAGTAACTAGACTGATCTATGGAGGTACTTCCATATGTTGAACACTTAGCTCATTGAATCCAACAATGATTTAGGAGAGCACTCTAAATACTAAACACATATAGAATTTAATCATACAAGTGACCTTTACAAACACACATAAAATATTAGATAAAAGTAACCTGTAACTAACACTCTTAGAGCACAATGAGTCACATCAACTTGACCTTCTTAAGAACAACCTGTAACTAATGCTCCTGGAGCACGTTGCGTCACTTCAAAGTAAACCTTAATTGGTATGTTCTTTGTGGTTCTAGATCATTTGATTATGGCTCTTCATAATATAATTTTACAAACAAAATATAATGCACAACAAATTCTAGACACAAATCTACAAATCTGAGAAACCAAAAAATATATGTTGCAGCTCGTCAAAAATCTATGCTGAAAAGATCAAGTCCATACACAAGTCGTTTACTACATGAAACTATTCTAAGAAGATTGGAAATGAATTCTCCCATTGTTGCTCAATATTCCAGATTAACAAATAGCAAGAGAATGAATATTCTCTAATCGCCATAAGATCTTGGCGACTCTTCATGTATTGCTGACAAAAAAATAGAACTTACACATGTCTGATCTCCACTATGCAAATGATGGCTCTATCATCTCTCTTCTCACAATAACTGGACGATTTTGTTGATTTGACAGGTGATTAGAAACTCCTTTTAATTAGTTGCAGAAACATATAATAGGCGGAAAACTACACAATTAACATCATATGGTGGAAATTTCATCCACGGTGGCAGCGATCCTTCTCCAAATAGTGATACCTTAGTGCTCAACCAATAATTTATGATCCCTCGGGCTCTTAATAAATGCATATACATATTGTATCTCAATATCTGCAGTAGAATTCACAACAACAAGTAGATCTCGAACAATGGCAGTGACTTCAACTCCTCAAGAAACAATTCAATCCATGCAGGCACACAAAACTAACACTCAAAAAACTAATATATTCTCCTAGCAGATTAATTCTTAGATCTCTTTCATCTTCCTGAGCCCTCCCATGAGGGAGTCAAGCTCAAATGAGCTCTGATACCAAAACATAAATATAAAATGTAGGCATGATTGCACACAAACCTTATTTTCTATTATTTACTTAAAATGAGTTACATTTATAGGAGTAGATCTCGTTGAACATACTCCTTGAATTTTGGATCTGAATATCTCTTAGATGTAACAAATTATAAATAATAGTAAACATTAATTCTAACTAGATGAGACCTTGCTTTTTAACCTTATTTTTTGAAACCTACCTTGAATGGTTACTGGATGAATGTACATGCTGAAAGATGGTCGTATAATCTCATTGCCCGCTATGTTCCCAGTCTTGTTGATGTAATTGTAACTTTGAAATGTATTCACTTGTATTTCTTATCTATTGTAACCCGATGTTTATTTCGGGATGTACTTATGTCATGTCATGCTCCAATGTTTCGATTGGGAAGATCTATAATGTAAACAAGTCATGTCAAGTCATTGTGGGTAGCCCTCCTATTGTCTAAGGGTTAAAGTTCCCGTAGTTCCGCGGCACTAGGGTTATTAGACTCTCCTAGAGAGGTCGGCCCTAGTAGGGTTTTAGTCATGTTGGGATTAGTATAAATAGCGAGCTGGACTCTCTATTTAGTACACATCACATACACACTCAAGTGTAGCGCATAGTTGAGGAAGGAGAAGACACTTGGGCCAATGTTTTAAAACTCGGACTCGGACTCGGAATCGGCCGAGGGTCAACTCGGACTCGGACTCGGACTCGGCAATGACTCGGCAATGACTCGGCCGGTTTGATTTTAATGACTCGGTTTGCTAAGAAACACGTAAAATATTTAATTTTTAAAGAAAAAATATATTTTAAAGATTATAATCCATCATTCCAAAGCATTAGAGACAAAACATCCAAAGTATGATCATATATATACCATATAAGGGTGAACATATCAAAATTGCACGAAGGGTACTGTATAATGTATAATTATAACTATACAATGTACATTATATATTATACATTATAATTGTAATACATTGTAATACATTAGGCTGTTATAATTATAACTACATTATAAAAATTAAAACTTAATTGTAATTTATAAATTATAACTACATTATACATACATGTAGGCTGTTCAACTAAATTATAATTGTATTACAGCCTAATGTATAATGTATTACAATGTATAATGTATAATGTATAACTAAATTATAATTGTAATTTGTAAGGCTATTCAAACTTCAAAGTTCAAACCTTTAAACCTTCATGCTGTATGCTGTAACTTCAAAGTTCAAACGCTGGCACCTTCAAACCTTCAATGTGGCAGCAAACAATAGAAAACAGGACTGATATTTGTCAATTTAATGAGAAAAAATGAAACAATGGCTAGCTGGAAGCTAACATACATCTAGGTAACAAAAAATCGGTCTCCAACAGTCCAACTCCTCCAATCATGTTGATTGTTCTTCATTGTTGGACGCTCCTCCAAGCCTCCATGAATCCAAACAACAATAATGCCAAATGCTCACAAACATCTTACAGTAGAAGTGTGAGCCAAATAGAGGGGCAGGGGGTCATCTTATGGCCTCAGGTTATGGTTAGAATAAAAAAAATCTTAAAAATAAAAAATAAACATGTTATTTTGAAGTCTGCATTCTTGTGGGTGTCTGCCACAACTGACTCGGCTGACTCGGGTTGCAACTCGATCAACTCGGCCGACTCGGCCAACTCGGACCCTAACTCGGCTGACTCGGACCCAAATCGGTCGACTAAGTATAAAATCGGCCACCCGAGCCGAGTTGCAAGCCGAGTCAGCTCGGCCAACTTGGCCAACTCGGACTCGGACTCGGCTGGTTTTTAAAACACTGACTTGGGCTAGATAAGAAGAAGTTTACTGCTGTCGGGAGATCACTTATTGTTTTGGGTTTTACTATTTTGGTGCTGATTCTATCTTTGAGGAAGTTGCGGGGTTTTCTCCATTTATGGTTTCCCTGAGGAAAAACATTGTGTTCATTCTCTCTTGTTTGATTGATGTACTTGTTATTCTCTCAATTAAATATCCTAATAATGCTAGCTTAATGTTGAAAAACTAACATGGTATCAGAGCTAACCCGAGGAGAAGACACTGTGTAGCTACAGGAACTAGGGATTCCTATTTTGTGGATCTCTCTCCACAGATTTTCAGCAAAAGTAGGGTGGAATAACTCTCCTCCCTAGGGCGCATCTTTCTGTCGAAGCATAATACAATTCTGAGGTTTTTCAGTTTTGGACTCGACACTACTGCCGGAAATTAGGACTTTTCACAGAAGAGGAATTTTTTAGTGAGCCCAGGCCTGAATTGATCTCCTCCCTAAAATCGAAGTTAGGGATAAAATTCAAAGCAATTGGTTGGACAGAACTCCAGAAAAGCAAAACCCTAATTTGCTCATGAACTAACTCTACAGGATTTTTAGCTCCAAATCCAGATCTGACATCTTGACTTGGTAAGATCTAAATTTTTTGTATTTCCATTTAAGGTTCTCAATTAAGATGTCTCATCATACCAAGCTTGATGAAAAACTTTAGGGAGCTGATAACTTCCGAGCTTGGAAGTATAGGATCTCCCTGGTCCTGGAAGAGAATGAGTTGGACTCTTACATCCATGAGGAGATTCCAGTTCCAGAGGGAGATGAGGAAAAGGCCTTACATAAGAAGAAGTTGGTTATGGCAAAGAGAACCACTGCTTATTTTATCAAGGATCATCTCATACCACAGGTGTCCTCTCTTAAGACACCTAAAGCTATGTTTGATGCCCTAACCAAATTGTTTGAAGGGAAGAACATAACCGGACAATGACTCTGAGAAACCAACTGAAGAATGTGAAGATTCAGAATGTAGAAACAATCTAGCCTTACTTCACAAGGGTCTCCCAGATCAAAGAACAACTAGAAGCTATAGATGAAGAAGTGGAGAATGCAGAAATTGTGATGACAACACTGAATGGCCTTCCTAGGTCATGGGATTCATTCATCCAAGGAATCTATGCCGGAAAGAAGTTAGTCAAGTTCAACAGACTATGGGAAGAATGCTCTGAAGAAGAAGCTTGGATAGCAGCTCGAGAAGAGAAGATGGTAAGTGAAGATCAAGCTCTCACAGTCCACTCCAAGAAAGGCAGAAGAAACTCTCATCACACCAGAGGTAAGAATCCTTACCATAAATATAATAGTAGAAAGGACCTATCTAAATTGAGATGTTATACATGTGATGAAAGAGGACACTTTGCAAAAGACTGTCCTAAGAACAAGGTTCATTCTCATAACAAGAAGGGAAACAAAAGAAGACATCATGCTCATGCTGTAGAGGATGATGAACCATCCAAGAAAAGAACCAGATATGAAAGTGAATATTCTTCCAGTGAAGATGAATATGTTTTGATTTCCGCTCTTACAGGAAACATTACTCATGGAAGCACTGATTGGCTTATAGATAGTGGGGCTTCCAAGCATATGACAGGATTCAAGGAATCCTTTGTAAAACTATCAGAACATGAATCACCTCATAAGGTGAAGCTAGGAGATGACTACCAATATCCAATAAAAGGTAGTGGGGAATATTCCTATAAACTAGACTCTGAAAAGTCTATGATAATGAAGGAAGTTTTGTTTGTACCAAAACTTAAGAAGAACCTCCTCTCCATATTTGCATTAGATGCAAAAGGAATGAGGGTTGCATTCATAGATGGTCAAGTCATCATGTGGCCAAAAGGAAAAGATTATCGATGATGCGGTGGTGATTGGAGAACAAGAAGGAGGATTGTACAAATTAAAGGGCCATCCAGAACAAGCCTTGGTCCATGACACAGTAGATCCAAGTGAACTTTGGCATAGAAGGCTTTCACATGTGCATTACAGAGCACTACCAATTGCAAGCAAAGCTATTGAAGGTATTCCAGAATTCCAAGCAAAACATGATGGGGTCTGCAAAGGATGTGCGAAAGGAAAGAATACAAAGAAGACATTTCCTAGCAGCGAAAGAAAAGCCAAAGGAATCCTAGAAATCATCCACTCCGATGTATGCAGTCCTATGTCTTCAAGCTCACTAAGCGGGTATGCATATTATGTTTCTTTCATTGATGATTTTTTTAGGAAGACATGGGTTTAATTCATGAAGAACAAAGACGAAGTATTCAGCAAGTTCAAGTAATTCAAAGCCTTGATCAAGAATCACACTAAAAAGAATATCAAGACTTTTTGATCAGATAATGGCGAAGAATTCACTTCGAATGAATTCAAAGAGCTATGTCAAGAATCAGGGATTAAGAGGGAGTTGTCCACTCCTTATAATCCACAACATAATGGGATTGTGGAACGGAAGAACATAACTATCAGGGTGTTTCTTCAGCATGGGACTAGGTGTGATCTCTTGGTTTAGCAGGAAGCAATCCTGTGTGGCACTGAGTACAGCTGAAGCAGAGTATGTTGTATCTTGTTCAGCTAGTTGTGAGGCAGTATGGCTGAGGAAGCTACTCACTGATTTATTTGATCTCCAATTGGATGCTACTTGTATACATTGTGACAACCAAATTTGCATGAAGTTGTCTGAGAATCCAGTGTCCCATGACAAGTCGAAGCATATTGAGATCAAGTATCACTATATCAGGGATATGGTGCAGAGGGGAGCAGTGAAGCTCCAATATGTTGTGACAGACGATCCGATAGCTGATGTGTTTACAAAGCCATTGGCTAGGGTGAAGTTTGAGTACTTCATGGAGAAGCTTAGTATTCTCCAGATTGAGGTTCCCTCCAATGGGAAGTGATGAGTCCGTGAGCCATTATGACATGGTGAGAGGATTGGTTCCTTCCATGGTCAGATGTAAGGGCTAAGCCATTCTGTCATGGTGAGAGGATTGGTTCCTTCTATGTCAGATATGAGTGCTGAGCCATTCTGATATGACTGTAGGATTGGTTCCTACATGATCAGATATAAGGGCTATTGCCTTTCTTGGAATGGAGGTGCCTGGTCAATTACTAGGAAAACTCAGTCTGAGACTGAGGGCCGTTCTAATATGATTGTTAGATGTGTTCTCATATGATCAGATATGAGTGCATGACCATTCTGATGTGATAGAGGGATGTGTTCCCACTTGATCAGATGTAAGGGCTGAGCTATTCTGTCATGGCTAAAGGATTAAGTTCCTTCCATGTCAGATGTGAGTGCTGGCCATTCTAACAAGTAGGTCAGATGTAAGGGCTATTGCCATTCTCTGGGAGAATGGAGGCACCTGGTCAGTTACCAGGTAGCTCAGTATAGGACTGGGGGCCATTCTGATGTGACTGTAGGATTGTTTCCTACAAGAACAGATGTGAGTGCATGCCTTTCTGACGAGTAGGTCAGATGTAACTGTAGACCCCTTCCATCATGGTTGCAGGATGTGTTCTCACATGGGTGGATGTAAGTGCAGAGCCCTTCCATCATGGTTGCAGGATGTGTTCCCGCATGGGTGGATGTAAGTGCAGAGCCTTTCCATCATGGTTGCAGGATGTGTTCCCACATGGGTGGATGTAAGTGCAGAGCCCTTTCATCATGGTTGCAGGATGTGTTCCCGCATGGGTGAATGTAAGTGCAGAGCCCTTCCATCATGGTTGCAGGATGTTTTCCTGCATGGGTGGATGTAAGTGCAGAGCTCTTTCATCATGGTTGCAGGATGTGTTCCCGCATGGGTGGAAGAACAGAGCCTTTTTAGCATGGTTGCAGGATGTGTTCCCACATGTCTAAATGTGAGTGCTGGGCCTTTCTGATATGATTATAGGATTGGTTCCTACATGATCAGATATGAGTGCTTGGTGTGCCTTTCTGACGAGTAGGTTAGATGTAAGTGCTGGGCAGGCCATTCTGACGAGCAGGTCAGATATAAGTGCTAAAGAAGACCTACATGGAGGCTAGGCCTACAACCATCATGAAAAAGAGCTGGCTCTGTAGAACTTCCTGTGACGAGAAGAATCATGAGATAGCACCCGTGATGATCCATTGATGATGATCCAGCAGTGATGATCCAGATCGAGTGATGATCCAAATCCAGTGATGATGTCCAGTGATGATCCAGATCGAGTGATGATCCAGATCGAGTGATGATCCAGATCCAGAGATGAAGATGACTTGAATATGCAGATGGCGAGATGACCTAGAGAAGAAGACCAGTGATGAAACTTGTGTCGAGAGAATACCTTCCTAGTTAAGAGGGAGTGTTGATGTAATTGTAACTTCGGAATGTACTCACTTGTATTTCTTATCTATTGTAACCCGATGTTTATTCCGGGATGTACTTATGTCATGTCATGCCCCGATGTTCCAATTGGGAAGATCTATAATGTAAACAAGTCATGTCAAGTCATTGTGGGTAACCCTCCTATTGTCTAAAGGTTAAAATCCCTGCAGTTTCGGGGCACTAGGGTTATTAGACTCTCCTATAGAGGTCGGCCCTAGTAGGGTTTTAGTCATGTCGGGATTAGTATAAATAGAGAGCTGGACTCTCTATTTAGTACACATCACATACACACTCAAGTGTAGCGCATAGTTGAGGAAGGAGAAGACAATGGGCTAGATAAGAAGAAGGTTATTGCTGTCGGGAGATCACTTACTGTTGGGTTTTACTATTTTGGTGCTGATTTTATCTCTGAGGAAGTTGTGGGGTTTTCTCCATTTATGGTTTCCCTGAGGAAAAACACTGTGTTCATTGTCTCTTGTGTTTGATTGCTGTCACTAGTACAAAAGCGCGGATTTTTCCACGGAGGTTTTCCACGTTTCTTACTTTTTGGTGTAAAATCGGAAGCAATAGGAACGAGGCGTCGCTGTATCCACGCCTAGCCTTCGCTGTATCCACGCAGGGAGTCTTATCTGTCGCTGTATCCACGGCTAAAGAGCTGGACGTCGCTGTATCCACGGCTATCCGTCGCTATAGCGACGGCACCGTCAATTCGACCTAGGGCATTGAGATTTTGTTG
>LPNX010440241.1:0-57297 GCA_001517045.1 Pseudotsuga menziesii
GTACCACAACAGACAGCTTGACTCCAGAAATCAATCATTTCCAATATGCAAGAGAAATCAAATATCTAACACTAAAGGATCAAAACTTGTACCTTATTCCGGACGGTTGAAGTAGATCCCCGTTGAGCTTTCCAACTTCAGCTTGAATTCATGAATCACTTCCTCAACAATAAGTAAACAAGACAAGCATACTATATATATGGGTGTTAGATCTACTCTAGCATATATAATCAACAATGTATAAGCATTTGAAATCATCCATGGATAAAATAATTATTCAAACATACGTTATTGCGCAGGAAAATATATTTCTATTAATATAAAATCAGAGATTACAATGAATACAACCTCTGTCGGCACGTCTGTGAATCGGAGAAACTGAATCCCTCACTTGGGCCTCCATCACCTCAATCCTCCATCTCTCGATAGAAAGATCACAAGAAAAAGGCAAGCTTGGGAAGAACACTAAAATGCTCCAAGGGACAAAGGGATGCAGACTCGAGCACAAGTTCCGGCATCAATGGACTATAGTTTCTTTGCTCTCAATTCTCTTTCGGCTTCAATGTATCCAAAGGGTTCCTTATATAGCTTTTCAATGGGGTAATGAAAGGTTGAATCCAAGCGATCTCAAAGCATATGGAAGGCCAGGAGACAAGTGAGTTAGATCCATGTCAAGGAAAATTTCAAAAGGATTTGGATTTTTGTGCACATCTCAATGTACGTGGTTTTAGAGGTCAAACCCGCGTATATACACGATAAAAGGTTTAAAAGTCATGTATATCAATTTTCACATGTTTTTAGGGATGGTCTAGGAAACATCAAAGGACAAAAAATGGTCCAAGGGGTCTAAGGAGTCTGCAAAGGGACAGGGGAAGGCCATACAAGTTTGATTCACCTGGTGTGATAAAATCTGCTATAACAGATGCCCCCTAATGTGTGAGGTCAGAGGGGTCATACGATGGCCGAAATAAATTATAAGTCCATCCCAAAAGTGGAGTGATGAAGAATCCCAAATGGAAGACCAGCCACCCAATCAGCATAGTACAATGATACAACTCTGCATATAACTGCAAATACTTATAGCAGTCCCGGATACATAAGAATACAATGGCCATGAATAGGCATGATACAAAATATGACATAAGTGGTCATCACCACGTACAATATACATAGATCAGAATCTCCATGATGAAGATATACAAAGGATCATGATCTCCATGAAAGCTAAAGATATATAACAGATCAAGATCTCCATAATGGCTGGAAATGTTTGATACACACTGGAATCAAGTCACGAGAGCTGAAATCTCATGAACACTGGCACGATTAAGGAGGTAGCATATGCCACCAATCTAGAAGGTCTTCTACACAAACCACTACGAGTACAAGTCCTACTATGTGAATAGAGGTGTCGAGGTCGAACATAGTAGTCCATCGTCTGATTACCGGTCATTGATGTATATCGTTAACAGACGCGAGATCACCCACCAATAATGATAATGGGAATCAAGGTACTAGAGTGCAAACTAACAAGTGTGAATAGGTGTGTTGAGGTCGAACACTTGAGAGGATCCATCGATTAAGGGACATTGATGTATTCCAAAAAACTGTCGTTAGCGAGAGAACCTGCCACTGATGACTGCAAGTCTCAAGGCACTAAAAAATGACTCTAGATTCCAATCCTAGAATAAATGATATGAAGTCGATGGGATGAAATCCATTGGAAGGAGGGCATTAAGGCATCCCCCATCATCCAACATGAGAAACTCAGCAAAGCTATATAATGTGGAAGGACTCAATCATAAGGTGCACAAACCAGTAACTGTACCGGGAATGGCCGACATGCAAAGTCAAGATAACTGAGGAATGGCCGACTCAGGTTTCAACTTCCTTCAAACAAGAGCATAACGGTGAATGGTGACTGAATAAAGGTAGCATAGACTCGATATACAACACTGGGACATCTCTACGACACAGGAGGCATTGACAGGGGCTCCATGGGGACTGGAAGCTTAACCAGTCGGTGGAGATAAACTCAGATAAACGAGTACAGCTCCTAAATTCAAACTATAAACCCAACTAGAAAATGTGATATACAGTGCTCTGTTCGAAGGGGACACGACTCGACAGCTGCCAAAGATAACATCTTTCCTTGTCCGGCTTTTTGGTTTTTAAATTTATTTTTTTTGGACTTTCTCAAATATTTAAAAAGCTTGAAAAGGAATAAAACTACTTTATAGTTACAGACTAGGAGGATACGAGTGTCATAATGGGCAAACAAACTAGTTCCAAGCAGTGGAACATACCTATGCTCAATGCAAGGATACATGTGTAGGATAACGACACTCGGGGGGAAAGTCCCCTCTTAGTAAAAATAGGGAATCAAGCTGCAAAGGATATATAAAACGGCTCTGCATGGCTAGACATGAGACAAACTCGGGCAATATGGCTGAAACTCAATGTTAGGGAAGCCAGCGTAAGGCTCAATAAGGCAAGCAAAGCTCATGATAATGCAATTACAACTTGACATAAGGGAGTCCTGAGGGAAATAGGCCAGCAAAAGATCAAGAGGAGTATGAGGCTCTTGCGAAATGTCATGGCAATACTATACAACGGACTCCCACACCCTAAGGGACAAAATGTTGGCATGGGCACCAAATGCAAATAAGGCACTAACTAGGGTACCCATGTAAGGTCAAGCTCTACCATTCACATAATGCCAGAGTCTAAACAGCAAGAAGGTTTCGTGACATAATAGAATGGGTTCGTACCTAAGGCTATAATGAAACAGTCATAAGGTCATGCAAAATGCAATCGAAGGTGATCCTAACCTATATGTCAGTTTAAACATCATACCTATAACAGGCACAAATGGGTCAAAGCAACGATCGAAACGACGCTCAAAATGGTCTTCTACATCATAAATTAGTCCAAAAACGGTCCAAAAGGATTAGAAACGGTCCAAACTATAGAAAAGGGGGTAAAAGTTTTCAAAATTTTGAAAAATTTCTATAAATAGTAAAAAATTCAAAACATTATATAACATTAGAAATTTTTACCCAATTGAGCTCAAAACTTCAACAGCGAATTCCAGGAGATCCAGCTTGCGGAATCCACTACCGTTTTTTCCAGGTACTTACCCATACTCTACTCTTTAATTTTGATGCAAATTTTATCAATTTCCATGGAGTAGTTTGGATTCTAGGCCCATCTTAAATGCGCGCCTCAGCCCACATGGAAATCAAGGGTTTTTTTGCGTGTAGGTCTGGATATACGCGAAAAATGCCCTCAAAGTCGCGTACATATGTGGTTGTTTAGCAAATAGTCGTGTATGCGGCTGTGCTCAATGATTTTTAAGTATTCTAATGGATCAAACTCAAATTTTATGTGCAGGATGGTTCTAGAATGGAGAGAGGGTGAGCACGGTGATGTAGAAGGGGCAGTAAGGGCTTATCTAATGGCTCAAAAAGCTTTGCGATCATGCCGGCTCTACAAGTTTTGGTGTCTTGGTGATATACGGGCCAAACCAAGACTGCTTCAAATGCTAGTAGACTACTGGGATCCAGACTCAGAGTCGTTCCAGATAGACGGGATGTCCCTCACCATAGAAGTGGAGGACATATACTTTATTACTGGACTTTACCCAATGGGGGGAAGTGGTGAACCAACGCTCTCGTGGGCTCGGAGGTGGCCTGACTATAAATGAGTACATTGCGGTGTACTGCTATCCAGACATGGAGAAGGTGGGGGGTCAAATCCCAACTAACTCCATATAGGTGCTAGGCCTAAAGGCCATTCTACTGACACTGGGCAGGATAGCGGGGCTAGCCTCACGACCATTGATGTTCTATGTTGTGGAGTGCATGAGGCCCACAATTTATGACTAGAGTACGACATTGTTGAGAAACATGAAACAACAGCTCAGCGACTGCAAGATGGGCAGGGTGCGAAACTTTGGTTTCGGTAGCATACTGAGCACGTTCTTCTTCGAGCGTGTTCTGGGATTGAGCCCTAGAGTTGACATTTCTCTACACAGGGTTCAAGATCCAGCCCAATGGCATTGGGCAGATGCGATGTGCAGACTGGGTGGAGGTAGGGTGTCCAGCCCCTATCCAGCTGATTTCTTTCTATGGTGGCGATGACAGATATTTGCCATCGATGACTACCCCTATGCGGGGATAGATTTCTGGGGAGACCCAGACATGCCGCTACCACCAGGATCGGCATACGGTGACATTGGTAATGAATCTCAACCCTCTTTTTAAAATTTTTGAGTTATTTAATTTTTTTGTGTTTTTTGATTATGTGGAATCAAAAGACATGTTTTTGGGTGATAGTACATAGTGACATCTACCATATGCATGCAGATGTCGGACCACAACGGCCTGAAGGCTTCCCTCATCATAGACAAAGGGGAAGAGGAGACGACATCATGGGTGTGGATGCAGAGCGGATGCTCCAAATCATTCATACCAACTTTGTGAGATTGACACACAGAGTACCCATGGTGCAAGTTGAGGACTTGCCTGAGGCCATGCACCACCAGGTGGTGGGTGTACCACGAGCATGGGTGCGTCTATTTCGACGGATAGCTAGAGCCGTGGTGACATTCCACAATCACAACCCCCCTCCTCCTCCACAGGCTTAGATACCTGGGAGTGATATATTTTGTACTACCGTGTACTATATTTTGGTGGCTCGAGAGCCCCAGTTTTGTATTATGACACTATGTATTACCACATTTTGGATGTTTATAAAAACTTTTATGATGATCGATTTATTTATTTACATGTGTAAAAATTTATGTTTGTGATGAGCTTATTGTGTATGAAACAAATGCCAATCTAACACATAGTTAGCATATGAGTCAGCAACTTGATTATTAATTCTTGGAACATGTATGTATCTTATATTGTCAAATTTCCATTCTAACAATCTCACACGTAAGAATCTTCTTAATAATGTTGGATCTCTAACATGGTACAAACCATTAAGCTGTGACACTACTAACTCCAAATCAAGTCGTACCTCAAGAGAGAGAACACCATGTGAAATGGCATCCCGTAGAAGCTCAATAACGGCACTATACTCAGCAACATTGTTTGAAGAGGGTTGTAAACATACGCCTCTTGAGGACAATACCTGACACATAGGAGTATAAATCACCCAAGCAGCAGAAGCTGAGTGTTGAGTGTGAAGGCTCACACCATCTGTGAATCCTATGAAGGTGTAAGATTCCACTGACATCTGCCAAAAGAAACAAAAACTAATCACAAAATTGATCACCATAAGAAAAACACCTACCTATGCAAAACTGTACAATAATATACAATAACTAGCCTTGGCTAAAAATCATGCATAGTACTTTTTGAGATAGAGCCCATGTCTAGGCTCCGCCAAGGTCATTCCCTCATAAGCGCCCTTCTCTAACACACGTGTAACGATGTAAGGACCACGCCACATGGGGTTAAGCTTTCTTGCCCCCAAGGGTTCTTTCAGTTGATCCCACAAAAGGACCAAGTCTCCCTCACTAAACCTCCTTGGATGGACAGTACTAGACCTTAATGCAACGCTTATTTACTTCTAGAGCCACCAAGGCATCTTGGCGCTGCTCATCAAGTTGCTCTAGGTGGACCAAATGCTCTTCCAACGGGGAAGTGTCTAGTAAGAGTTCTATGGCTAGATTCAACGAAGGAATCTCGCATTCAATTGACAATACCGACTCCACTCCATGTACAAGCTGATATGGAGAAAAACCCATGGCAGTCTTAAAAGCGGTTCTACAAGCCCACAAAGTAGGATATAACATAATGTGCCAATTAGTCTTACTTTGTGCGATGGTTCGTTGGAGAATGGATTTGAGTGATTTGTTCACTGCCTCTACCTGTCCATTCGCCTGAGGGTAATAAGAGGAGGAATGCTCCTGCTTATATCCTAACTTCAATGCCAACTCTTCCATCATACGATTCTGAAAGTGCGAGCCATGGTCGGTGACAAGCTCCTTTGGAATACTGAACTGAGTAATAATCTGGTTGAATATGAAGTGCGCGGCTATCTCACCGTTGGATTTAACTGTAGGCATGGCCTTAGCCCATTTCATGAAGTAGTCAACAAACACTATGATATGATGATGCCCCCCAGCTGAAGCTGGGTTGCAATCCATAAAATCAAGCCCCCACTTAGTGAAGGGACCGGCGATGATGATGGGATGTAACAGGGCAGGTCATGAGCGCATATTCCATGCAAACACCTGGCAAGGGTGGCACTTCTTGACCACATCTACACAATCTTTAAAGATCGACAGCTAGAAATAACCCGCTCTCAAGATTTTTTGGGCTGTAGAAAGCCCAGATAAATGACCACCACACGCCCCTCCGTGGCAATCATTCAGCACAAGCTCAGCCTCCTCATGAGTTAATCAATGACATAAAATGGAATCTACCCCACGGCGGTATAAGGTGTTATCCACTATGAGGTAATTCTTGGATACGTGACGTAATCGTCGTCGTTCATCCCGTGAGAGGTGAGTGGGGACCTTCAATGTTTGTAAATATATAATAATATCCCCATACCATGGGTCCAAATTTGAGATTAAGAATATGTGCTCATCGATAAACGTATCTTCACAAACCATCTCCTCGGCTTCGCTTGGGAAATCCGATATAAGCTCCACAAAAATCAACGATTTCTTTGATTTTGCCGAAACAAACTCGAGGTCGAATTCTTGCAAGATGACAATCCATTTATTATACTTTCCCCCAATCATCCTTTGAGTGAGGATGAATTGAAATGGATTGACATGGGCTACAACCAAGGTCTGGAAAAGGAGAATATAATGTCTCAACCGTTGAACCGCATGTACAGTAGCTAATGCAAGCTTCTCAACATGGGAATAATGGATCTCCGTGTCAATAAGATTTTGGCTCAGATAGTATATGACATGCTCTTGGAGCTCCTCATCCTCTTGAACCAAAACCATACCAATTGTCTCCATGGACGCGGCCACATAAAGTAAATAATCATGGCTATAGTCTGGGGGACTAATCATCGGGGCCGATGCTAGGGCTCGCTTAAGCACATCAAAGGACTCCTGGGCTCGCTCATCCCAACAAAAGGTGGTGTCCTTTTTCAATAGACTCATAAAGCCTCTAGTCAAATTGGAAAAGTTGACAACGAATATCCGAAAGAAGTTTGGCATGCCTTGCAAACATTGAAGATGTCTAATGTTCCTCAGGGGAGACAACTGAAGTATTGCCTCAACCTTCAAAGGGTCGACTCTTATACCCTCCTTGGAAACAATGAACCCTAATAAGCGACCAGACTTCATGCAAAAGATGCACTTGTGAGGATTTAACCTGACCAAATAATGGCGGCACCTTTCGAATACTAATCTCGAATGACAGGAATGACGCATTCTCATATGAGAATGAGAAGCAAAGTCATCCAAAAATACTTCGATAATCGATTTGAGATCATGGAAGATCAAGGTCATAGCCCGCTGAAAAGTGGCTCTAGCGTTCTTAAGGCCAAAAGGCATTTTTCAATATGCAAAGGTTCCCCAAGGACAAATAAATACAGTCTTATGTTGGTCCTCAGGTTTAATTTGTATATGATTGTATCCAGAAAAGTCGTCCATAAAAGAAAATACCTTGCTACCCGCACACTCATCCAATATTTGATCTATAAATTGTGTGGGGAAATTATCTTTAGGACAGGCATGATTCAAGTTGCAGAAATCAATGCATATACGGATCGCTCCCTGCTTCTTATCTACCGGAACAAGATTTGAAACCCACTCCGTCAAGCGAATGGGATAGATAAAACCGGCTTTCAATAGTTTCTCTATCTCTACCTTAATCACGGGTGCTTTCCTAGGATTCACTGCATGCAAGCATTGTCGAACAGGATTAGCATTGGGATAAGTTTTAATCTCATGTTCAACAATGCAAGGGTCAATACCTAGCATTTCATTATAAGACCAAGCAAAGATATCATGAAATTCTTTAAACAGCTCGGTGTATTCTTGAATCTTAGCATGGGAACATTCTTCCCCAATATAGACATTCTCAATCCTGCCAGGATCATGAGAGATATTGATAGGAATGGTAGGAGATATATTCGCCATGTTCCCATCAGCCATCGAACAAGGAGAGCTTAATGGAACCATGGGACTACCAATTCTCTCACGACGAACCTCCCTAAATTCCTCATGCTCCAAGTGGTCAAGCTCAGGAAGAAAATAAGATCTATGATGCAACTCTTCCCAAGGTGGCTCAACCCCTGACATGGCCTCAATAATCGCTTCGTCTGAAGGAAAAACACTATCAAGGCAGTCATGTGTGTGAGAAGAATGAACTGCCCATGCAGGAAGCACATATGGGTCCTCCTCCTCCATCTGCAAAGAGGAAGGACTAGGCTCTACAACACATCCAAGATTAGCTTGATAAGCTACCATAGTTCCAAGCAACGGCACGTCCGTCACGATGGGCTCACTCGAAGTATTCATTGTGGGAAGAATCCACGGATCTTCCATATGACTCGTGCGAAAAGACACTGATCTCACAGATGTCGAAGCCTCACTGGAACTAGACCCTATCATAAGGACAGTTGCAGGAAAACTAAAGCTTCCCATAAGGGATGGATACATGCCCACACCCACACTCTCAGTTGCCGGCTGAGAGTTCTCTACAATCGGGATCGAAGCTCCTGAAGATGTGATAACCAACGGATTCTTGAATGATGTTTGATCAAGTAACTATATTCCCATTAAATGGAAAGCATATAACAGGAAATATAGAAGAAGCTATGGCTTTCATACTGTACATCCAATTCCTACCCACCAAGAGATTATAGTCAAGGGGTGCATCAACCACCTCAACCTCTATCGTAGCGGTCTTTCCTCCCAAACGAACCTTAAGGGAAGGAAGGATCTTGTGCGGCCTAAACGATCTCCCATCAAACGTGGTCAACATGGTACCAGATTTATACAACTCAGGGGAACCTAAACCCTTCCAACATGATAAAGACAACACAGAAGCAGCAGTGCCTTCGTCAATCACAGTGCCATTGATGGTCATGTTAAGACATTCTACATGAATCAAAAGATACACATAGTAAGGCAAGTGAGGCTAAAGTCCTGTGGTTTCATATTTAATCATAAAGGAAGAATTATCATCATTCACACCAAGGGCAGAAAGCAAAGCCTTCCTTTGCGAAGGACAACTATAAAGTACTTCTAGTGCAAACATCGCACAAGGAGTGTGGCTCAAATCCTCGACAACGTAATAGTTCTGGGCAGCTCGGGCATTAGGATTGTGCCCCAGACGCTTAAGGACTCCCTTAGGAATGTGAGGTGCAACTTCAGGTTTATCCACAGGTTTTTCAATACGCAAAGGAGCCCCTGGTGGATCAGGTTCCTTTCCTGGGTTGGGTTGTGACGAACCATAGTCCTTCGCACGGGTCACAACCTTTGTAGCACGAACCATGTTAATGCAACCATAACCACTACCCTCCGGTGGATCTTGATCACCACCAGACTGATCATGGGTCCTTGAGTTCATGTTTTGATTGTGAGGTAAAGGGTTGGTCAGCACAGCTGGGCCCTGTGCTAAGAATCTCGAGGCTTCATCGATACGAGGGCACAAGTAAGTGAGGTGATCCTCCTTACATAACTTGCAAGGAAACTTAACCTTAGGTTTAGATTGCTTGTCCCCCCCATCATTTAGGGTGTTCTTTTCATTAGTATTAGCATTTTCATTCATATTCCCACCCTTATGATTGTTCTTACCCTTCTTTTTATTCCTTCCGGGTTGCTGGTTACTCTTCTGGTCTGACGATTACACCGAAAGCACACTCGCCATTTGGGTGGGTTGAGACGAAGCCATGGCTTGTCCCAAAGTGGATTGGTTGATTGACAATTGATTGACCTATTTCACAACCAAATCCACAGGTTTAGCACTCGCACAACCAACAATGCCATTAGCATATGGTCCAGGTTTAACTTTTGGGTCGAAACTAAAACGCGAAGCATTGGGAATGATCTCATATAACAAACCGAATTGAGCATAAATCAAATCTAGTTCCTGCGCCCTAAAAATGGCTTGTTCCTCATTTTTCACTCCGTATGTAGAAACATAATTCGCTATATAAGGCAATAACGACTTAAGGAACCATTCAAGGAGAAATTCTGGTGGTATAAAGGCTTTAATCAACCTCTTCTGTCTACACCATTCTTGGATATGGTTCGAGATATGTGTGGCTTTATCCTACCGAAATGTCGACAAGAGTTCTGTACCAACATCATAACACACTGGTAGCTGGAAGTGGTTAAGAAAATTCATTGCTAGGTCATCGAACAAAGTGAATGCCCCCCTAGGTAACTCTATATACCATTTCATGGTAGGTAACTCTATATACCATTTCACAGTAGGCCCTGTAAGGGTGCATTGAAACAACCTTAAACGGATTGAATCTTCATGTAAGGAATTTGAAGAGCACCATAGGTGAAACATTGTAACATTTTCGCTCGAATCCTCTCCAGGTTTGCCCTCGAATTTGGGTATGTCCAAGGGAAGATTAATAGGGACAGCCAGCCAAGCCAGGTCATGAGATACAGGATCGTTCATCAATCTCGACAAGTCAGGAAGATTTATCATTGCAGGTCGGTACACCACTCCCTGATAGTTTTGATTCACATAGGTCTGATTACCATAACCACCATGGCTTGGACCATAATGTCCTCCTCCTATTTGACCAATGTAGGGTGGCATGGAAGCACCATAAGGTGGTGTACCTTGACTATGTGGGGCTACAAAGCCATAATTAGGAGAGTAAACAGGTTGTTGATACCCGTACCCATAAGGTGAATAACCCTTTCCATACTGCGTCCGATAATAAGGTCCATAAGTCATCCCATGAGAAGTCCCATGAGACACTCCATAAGTAGGAATATATGCTCTGGAAGTAGGAATATACACTCCGGAAGTAGGAATATATGCTCCATAAGTAGGAATATATGCTCCAGAAGTAGTAACATGACCTCTAGAAGTATGAACATGACCTCCTGAAACAACAGGCAGTACTTGAACCTAAGACACAATTGGTCGAGTAATAGCAGTATGGACATGACTTGTAGCTACATTCCAGCCCGAAGGACCACATGAATGAGGCAGAGGAACAACATTTGAAGAACAAGCAACCGAGGACGAAGGGAATCTGTGAAACTATGTATGTGGTGTTTCCTATAGTCACTCATCTTGGATCTGGTATCCTAATAGAATCACTAACCCTAGGCCTAGCAGGAATATGTGATGTAGCTTCCACCGCCGGGATGGAAGGTGCAATGTGGCTCGTGCTCCCAAACCTCTCCACATGGTAAGGAATAGGAGTGCCCCCAGGCGTAGTGTTAGGCTCAAACTCTGACTCGACATGAAATGCCAAATCATGTGTGGGCATACCAGACATACCATAACTACCATAACTAGTGCTCGCGAGCTCATAATAATTCTAGTCTTCTGGCATGCCATACCGGCGATGCGTCAATGGGGGATCAACACTAGAGTAAGTAGGTCTATCATGAAAAGTACCTATCTCAAAAATTATAGGACCTAACTTAGTCAAATCGTGTGAAGGATCATAGTTAGGAGTAAACTCCCCATCTTCCACTTGAATGGGAGAGGGTGGCTCAGGAATACCTTCTTCATGGTCTCCCATCGTGTGTGAATCAATGTGCGAAGTAGTCCGCCTAAATCGTCTATTTCTCTCTCCCAAAGGAGGAGGAGATGTAGAAGGCGGAAGTCCTGCTAACCGACGAGAACGGTGAGGAGCCGCACCCGAATCCACAATGACTCAAAAAATGTAAAAGACTCTCTAATTACGCAAACCCTAGGCAAGCTAATGTGCACAGAGCATACACCAATAAAATCAAAAGCCAAACACAAGTAATCAAGGGTATGAAGCAGGTATGTCTCGCCCCATTTTGCAAAAATAATATTATCTTATTTGATTTTATTTCAAGACATTATGTTAAATTTTATGCTAAGTTGTAAATGATGACTCAGCAGAGTCAAGGATATTGAATGTAATTCTGAATATTTTAATTATAAATAAATAAAAGTGGAGACAATAGCTTAGGAGAGCTGTTAAAAGAGTGTTTACTGGTCAAGTTGGTGGAGGAGACTGGGTGGAGAGCAAACAGACAAGTGGCAGCATCCTCAAACTCTTCCAACTGTTGCAGGTGCCAACCTCCCTACATTTGGGGTCATGATCCCCCATGAAAGTGGGATCGGAGCAGGTGGCTCAATTAATGACAACTGACCGAAAAGACCTAGGCAATCTTTATAAAAATTCCCATTGAAGAGAGCTGAGGCTTCTCATTTCTCTAGAGAAGTGATCATTCAGGTGAATGAACTTCAGAGAATTCAATGGCAAGGGAATTTGTGGAAAGACTTTGAGGGGTTAAACTGCTGAGTGATCTAGTGTAGCTTTTTAGCTGAAGGATCTTACTGCTGAAGTGCAGAGTGATTTCTGAGTCATTGGACTAGTCTATTGTTTCTTGCTCCACCAATTCTCATCTCAGAAGACCAAGAACATGCTCGGGGGTCCTGAGGAGATGTTGTTTGAGCGCTCTCCAAAAGTTGGTAGGGAGAAACAGCCTCCTAATGCTGTTGTTGTCCAGCTTAATCAGGTTCTACAGTCTTTTTTGTTTTACTGTGTTGGATGGTTAAATGTGAATCTGACTGTTTAATGAATGTTAAATGTTTAGTCATGAATTGTTAGAGTTAGTAATCTTTTAGTTTATTGAAAACATGAATCTAAAATAGATGGAAAATAATACTTACCTGTGTTTTTCCACATCTAGAAGGACCAGACCGTACTCTAGCACAAGTAGTGTATTTAAATTTAGATGAAGGAATGAGAAGAAACTGAAATGAACAGATTTTAAATGCATTTCAGAATAGCAAAGAATGTATTGCAGAATTTAGGTATTTAACCTGGTTATCTATGCATTTTTTTTTGTTTATGTAAAGGTACTGACAATAAAATAACAGTATTCCACTACAGGTGGAAGAGTTATTAAGTTAAGAGGATATACTATTAGTTAATATACCATGTTTATACGTAGTAATTATACTTTTTATTTAACTTAAAATATGCGGTAAGGAAAGTAGTGTTATATTGATTACATATTTTTCTTATATTTATTTAACAAGCAATTGCTTAAAACAGTAAACAAAATGAAGTTAAACTATTTTTGTTGCATTCAGTTCATTGGAGCTATAACCACTAACCATATAACTTATTTACTATTAATGTTAATTAAACTAAGTTTAAACATTTACAAATAAGAAAATAGAGTATTACTAGAAGTATTTAAATGTAACGAGTAAACTAAAACAATTTACAAAAGTCGATTTCTGAACAATTTCAAGCTGTCAACTTCAATAGATTAAACAATAAGAATAGGATAGTAGCAAATTCATAAATGAAATGCTTATTTATATAAGAGTTGTTTTTTAATTTACTAATAGGTTATACAGGAAGAGTAACCACAGGGTCGAAACCCTTTATTATTTTCTTAATTTAAATAACAGGAAATCAGTGAGTTATAAATCTAGTATTTGATGCGTTATTATTAAACAAAGTTGAACTAATGAAGACTGGTTACAGTCTTTATGACATTATATTTATATACATAAGTAATTCAAGGAATTTCATTATATAAAATTAATGATAATAACTTAAGCATTATATGTTTTACAAGTAACAAAAAAAAACTTATTTAAATAAATTAAAAAGGAATTATTTAAAAACCACGATTTCATAAAGGAAACCCTAGTTTGAAATTACTAAGCTTGTAAGTAAAACAGTATTATATTATGACTGAGTGACAGTCATCAAACTACTATTAATATTTCACGCAAACAAATATAAACACAATAAAATTATTATTATTACACAGTCGAATAGGGTATAAACCCTAAGTTTACAGAGACATAATAACTGCTCAAAGATAAACTAAGTCCGAGCTCAAGCAAAAACCCTTATGCTTTTCTTTAAAAAGAAAATCGTTTATTACTTCACAGGCCGAGAAGACTTTAACTTAAAACAGAGTCTACAAACCAGCTCAAAGCCGGCACACCCATTATGTAGTATGGGGTTTCAAAAATAAAAGACATCAGACCAAGTATCAACTTTGGTAAAAACACGAGGAATAAGCATTTTTACAGGTCACGGCTTAAGCCGGAGATTACCCTACTGTAAGCGAGGGTTTAAACAAAAACGAAACTAATAAACTGAAGAACAATAACCCAAGAACTGGAAACACCAAGCAGTAACTTCTGCCAACTGCAGCTTTCCCCTAAGGTCTGAACAAGCAGGAGGAGCCATTTCGTAATCGGGGCTTACCCGTGAATTGAACGCTGGTTCTTTTGTGAAGGGGTTCCTTCCCAAGATGATGCAAACTGTCATCTGCACAACTGGAAATCAAAATATAATTAAAAACATGTAAATAGAATCGGAATCGAATTTATGTATAGTGTTCAATTTCTTAAAAGCAACGCATACCTGTAAGTTGGAGAACGAGGTCAAGAAGAAGGAAAACCAACACCACAAGCTCAACAACCTTTGTGTTCACCTAAGAAGGGACAGCTGAGTGTGAGTTTCATCTTCATCAACAACTGGAGCAAGAGTAAGCCAAGGCAATGCCAAAAACCACGACTTCAACTCTATATCTAACAGTATTGTAAAAACAACCCTCATGCACAACAAAGTGTTGGAGAAAACTATTCATTCATGAGCTACGGTGTATAACCCTCACTCTAAACAGTGGCTCATCAAAGAAAAGGCGCAAATAGTGGAGCTGGAGGCAAGCAACTACGAGCCCTCAATGGCCGCAGCAAACCCCAACATTGCAGAGACCGAAACCCTCACAGAAGCAATGAAGTTTAGGGTTGAAAGGAAGAATTTAAATCACGATTTGCATGGTGAGGAGAGCTCCACGTGCACCTAAATATTTCCGCTTCACAGTGGGTTCTTCTATATAGTCACCACTGCATTCAGTCGAATCCAATAATTGATAATCAATTACTTTATGCATGTAATGATATCTTATTATAAAGTCAATACCATATCAGTGCCAAACAAATCAAGCCTCGACTTTGAACAAGTGATATAACAACATTTATATATAATGTTTAAACCTTGTAAATAGCTTGGGTGAAGAACCAAGTTGCATATGAATTCGATGCCCTTGTACTCAAAGGATTTGTTTATGAATTCAATGCCAATAATGTAAGGATTTTTATAACTTTTCATAAACAAAGGAAAAAATTAAGAGGTTAGTATAAGCCTGAACATGTTTGAAACTGTTTTTATTAACTTGGTATAATATTCATGAGCTATGAATAGTTAAGTCATAAGAGTAGAATTAAACTAATAGGGTTTATAAGGTTATAATAACACTTATACACAAAAATAGTTCCTTCACTCAAAAAGAAATCCATGATACCAGATGTAGGATATAAATCTATAAGTATATGGTTATGGAACTCCATAATAATTGTCTAGTTCTAAGATGAACCTAAACAATATGAAGTTAAAATTTGGAGTTAGAATAGTAGACTCTTTAGGATTGTACTGCATCTTATTCACATATAAAACAAATATTAGGGTAATGTGAAATTGTCGCATTATGTCGTTCATGATGATAATGGGATTTCCAACCACGATCTTGACGATTTACATGTTGAGAATATTTCATAAACTACAAGTGATGTTAAGCTGATAATTAACCAAGTTGAATCCTAATTGAGACAGATTTAAGAAGAATACTATAGGCATATGTTCCGAAGGACTTAGGTCCATTTATATAATGATAAGTAGTGCTTAATTTATTATGATGGTGACAACAATAAACTCTTTATCTAAGAAAGAGTTATAAAATATTATCTTAAGCTCTTCTAAACTGGAAATCAATTAGACTAAAGTTAAAAGGAAAGTTTTTATCTATCATAAAGATCTTACTGATAATAGACAAACAATAGGGTGACATTAATAACCTCTATGAAACAAGGATTAAGCAAAATAATATGGCTTTACAAATAAAAGTGACATTGCTTTACCGGGTAGATTCTTGAGTCTTCTAAACAAAACTTTTACTCTAGCAGTATATTCTACACTACGAGAAACTATATCTGTTGTATCACCTTAATAAACTTTTACTGGGTCAAAAATTACCTGTCAAGCCTGTAAAGATTCAGAAAAATCCACATACGTTAGCAATCTCTAAGTAAGCCCCAGCTAGTAATTGACTCCTCACCTACTTGACATTCAAACCATTAGTACACTTAAATAATTGACTAAAGATTACTCACATCACATATCAATTTTAAAAACAACATTAATTTATGTGTTAAAGTTAACGAACACTTTTATTATCTGTTTCATTTCTATTTATTTAAGATGCTATTGGTTATCTAACTGCAACTGTAAACATTTTATGTTATCTCAAAATTTTAATTTTTGTGAAAATTTGGGGTTTTGACATGTGGTATCAGAGCACAAGGTTCAAACACTAGGCCTTGATGAAGCCCAACTAGCTTTTACGAAACAGTAAATTTAATTTTTATGCTGATGTATTTTCTTTTAAATGTTATTCAACAGAGAAATTGTTTTCTGAATTTTAACAAACAGGTATGGAAAGGCTGGAAGAGTATGCAGAGGAGGAATCTCCAGTTACTAAACCAGGAAATGTACCAAGAGATCCTATACCAGAGGATTTAACTACCAATTCCTCAGAACTGTTACAAACTGTAAAAGACCTAAAAACTGAAATGGAGTCTGTAAAACGAGAGAATGAAAGGATTCTGAGGGCTCAGGAGGAGCTGAACCAAATCCTAACTGAAAAATTTCAAACTAAGGGTAGGGGTAGAAGAACTGAATCAGGATACACAAGTCATCAACATAAATCTAAAAAGTGAAACATACTAAAACTGAAAGTAGTTCATCTTCAAAGGTGTTTGGTGAACAACGAAATTACCATTCTACTAGCGATAGTAGTGATGATAATCAGTACACTAAAAAGAGGAAATACAAACCTTATGAGGAAATTTCCAGGGAATTCAAAAAGATAAAACCACCAACCTTCAATGGAGAGACTGAGAAGGGGGAGGAAGTGAAATCCTGGTTATCTAGGATGAAGAAGTACTTCCAAATATATAACTATTCTAACCAATTAAAGGCTAGAATGGCTATCTATAACCTCTCAGGAAAGGCTGACATTTGGTGGCAGGACTTGAAGAGAGTTAAGGGAATAAAAGAGAAAAATATAAACTGGAGTACCTTTAAGAGGTATTTTAAAAAGAAATATCTGTCTGAGCAATATTATGAGGAGAGAGCAAAAGAATTTTATGAGCTGAAGTTAGGATCAATGACAATGAAAGATCTAAACAGCAAGTTCTTAAGTCTACTTAGGTATGTGCCATACCTTGTAGATGAAAAACCAAAGGTACAACAATTCTTCATCTGTCTACCTTATCGTATTAAGGACAAGATTGAATGTGACAATCCAAAGACTTTAGAAGAAGCTATGAGGAAAGCTAACTTCTGTTTTGAACAGAATCGGAAGAAGGAAAGCTTGGCCAACTGGAAAGCTAAGAAAAATAATAACTAGTATGAACAAAAGAAGAAGGATTTTGTGCCCAACAGAAATTCTAAGAACAATAAGGCCAAAAATTATCCTAATAATAAGAACTTCCAAGGAAATAAGAATAATTCACCCAGCAATCAGAATAGTTCTAAGGGTAAGGAGTTTGCTAATAATCATGTGAATTTTACCAAGAACTTTGAGCTCAAAGAACCTATAAAGTGATGGGAGTGTAATGGCCCACGCTATGCTTTAATTTGTCCTAATTGGAAAAATACTGTTAGCAATATTCATACCATACAGGAGGAGATGACCGTTGGGGAACTAGCAAGGACCATGCCCAGAATCAACGCAACCTTGGAGAATCGACAAGTAGAATATCAAACTTCCATGGTGGAAGAAGAAGGTATGATAAATCAGACCCCTATAACTATTTTGATTGATCCAGGAGCTAGTATCAGTTATATTGCACCTAAAATGGTAGAAAAATGTAAGTTATCTGTTGAAAATTTTGAGAATTCTTGGTTGGTTCAGATAGCCACTGGTTCTAAAAGAAAGGTAACTTGTTTTGTAAAAGAATGTGCAGTAGTTATGGATCATTTTGAAACTGTTGTAAAGCTTAATGTATTGCCTCTTGGTTCTTATGATTTGCTGATTGGTATGGACTGGTTAGAACAACATAGAGTAATTCTAAATTGTTATGACAAAACCTTCACATGTTTAAACAGTGATGGAAAACCAGTAAGTGTAAAAGGAATCCCTAGAAAAACCACTATAAGGCAGATTTCTGCTCTACAGCTTAAGAGAGCTTTTAGGAAGGGATGCAACGCTTATGCAGTAACAATAACTAATGAGGAGAGTCTAATTAAGACAGATAAGTTAAAATTGGAAGACATACCAGTCTTAAGAGAATATGTTGATGTATTCCCTGAAGAAATTCCGGGACTACCTCCGAAAAGGGAATTGGATTTCACCATTGAGCTGGTACCTGGTGCAGTACCTAGCTCAAAGGCCCCTTATCGAATGAACATACTGGAACTTAATGAATTTAAGTCTCAATTAAAAGAACTAATTGATAAAAAATATATTCGACCAAGTGTGTCTCCCTGGGGGGCACCTGTCATCTTCGTTAAGAAAAAGAACGGAACCATGCGACTTTGCATAGATTACCGTCAGTTGAATAAGATGACCATTAAAAATCGATACCCATTGCCTCGCATAGATGATCTATTTGATCAACTACGTGGAGCCACGGTGCTTTCAAAAATAGATTTAAGGTCTGGATATCATCAATTCAGGATTAAAGATGAAGACATCTTTCAAAACTAGATATGGTCATTACGAGTTTGGCGTCATGCCATTCGGGCTTACTAATGGCCCATTTTTTTTCATGTGTTTAATGAACAACATTATGCATAAGTATTTAGATAAGTTTGTGGTCGTGTTTATCGACGCCATTCTAATATATTCAAAAACTGAAGAAGAACATAAAGAACATTTAAAGATTGTTTTACAGGAGTTGCGAGATCATCAACTCTTCGCAAAGTTTAGTAAATGTGATTTTTTCAAGGATAAGATTCAGTAGTTAGGTCATGTGGTGACCAAGGAAGGGATTTCAGTAGATCCTAAAAAGATAAGGGCGATCGAAGATTGGCCGATTCCTAAGGATGTAACAAATGTTCGATCTTTCATGGGCATTACAGGTTACTACCGGAGGTTCATTGAAGATTTTTCAAGGATTACGAATCCGATAAATTCCTTGCAGAAGAAGGGAAAGAATTTCAACTGGAATCAGAAATGTGAGGAAAGATTTTAAAAGTTAAAAACTTTATTAACCAACGCACCTATTTTAAGAATAGCTGATCCTAATAAAGAATTTGTAGTATGCACTAATGCCTGCAATGATGGCTTAGGCGGTGTTCTGACTCAAGAAGGGCATGTTATTGCCTACGAGTCTAGAAAGTTAAAAATTCATGAAAATAATTATGCAACTTACAATATGGAATTAGTAGCTATTATACACGCTTTAAAGATGTGGCTACATCACCTAATTGGCAGAAAAATTATTTTAATGATTGATAATAAAGGATTGAAGTATCTGTTAGATCAGCCTAATTTAAATGCCAGACAAGCTAGGCGGCTAGCTTTCTTCAGTGAGTATGATTTTGAAATTCAGCACATAAAAGGTAAAGAAAATAAAGTTGCTAATGCATTAAGTAGGAATGTAGGGCTGAATTTTGCAGCAGCTATTAGCACTTATGCTACAGATTTGGATGAACAGATTAAAGAAGAAATAGAACAAGATGAAATTTACCAAAGTTTATAGGCTAAAACTAAAGAAAATCCAACATAAAGATTAAGTAAAGGTTACAGTTTAAATGCAAAAGAATTTTTACTGTATAAAGACAGAATGTATGTACCTAACGTACCTAAAGTTAAGCTGTTAATTATGGATGAAATTCATAAAACTCCATACTCAGGTCATCCAGGTTATGAAAAGACTATAACTATGTTAAGAAAAGAGTATTTTTGTCCAAATATGAAGACTGAAGTAGCATAATATATTGCTAGGTGTTTTGAATGTCAACAGGTGAAAACTGAACATCAACACCCAGCTAGATTACTCCAGCCATTACCCATTCCTAGCTGGAAATGGGAGATAATCAGTCTATATTTTATTACGGGACTGCTTAGAAATCAGAATCAAAATGATTCTATCATGGTAGTAGTTGATAAGTTAAGCAAAGAAGCTCACTTTATACTTGTTAAAACTACTTATAAAGCTGCAAACATAGCTGATATCTTTCTAAAACAGATTTTTCTATTGCATGGAATACCAAAGGTCATAATCTCAGATAGAGATCCTAAATTTACAGGAAACTTTTGGAAGTCTTTGTTTAAAGGGTTAAACACTATATTAAATTTTAGTACTTCATTCCATTCCCAAACAGATGGACAAACTGAAAGGGTAAACCAAGTACTGAAAGATCTATTAAGAATGTATGTGAAAGACCAGCCAGGTAAATGGGAGGATTATTTGCATTTGGTAGAATTTGCTTATAATAATAATTATCAGACATCCGCCAGATTTAGTCCTTTTGAAATTTTATATGGACGGAAATGTAATACTCCTATCTCTTTGAGTAATCTGGTGGATAAATTGGTATTAAGTCCTGAATTGTTAAAGGAAATGGAAGAAATTGTAAAACAGGTGCAAGGTAATCTTAAGGTTGCACAGGATCGGCAGAAAAGTCAAGCAGACTTAAAAAGAACTCCAAAGGAGTTTCAAGTAGGTGAACATGTGTTCATCAAGGTAAGGCCCAAAAAGAGCTCTTTGAGATTGGGGAGTTGTACAAAATTGGCACCTCATTATTGTGGTCCATTTGAAATTATGTCCAGGATTGGACAAGTAGCTTATCAATTAGCATTACCACCAAATTTAAGAGTACATAATATTTTTCACATTTTTGTATTAAATAAATATTTTCATGATGCTACTCATGTTGTTAACCAGGATAATGTACAGGTGGAACCAAAAGGAGATTTTCTGGTGGAACCGGACTGTATCCTCGGGCAGAGGGAGATCACACTTCGGAACCGCACCATTGGACAGGTGAAAATGCAATGGAAGCACCTTAGTCTAGAGGAAGCCACCTGGGAATTGGAAAGTAATATGCGAGATGCATATCCAATTCTGTTCCAGGGGAATTCTGAGGATGAAGAATAAAAAACATCGAGGATGATGTTATGTTCTAAGGGGGTGTTTATGTCACATGCCCCAATTTTGCAAAAATAATATTATCTTATTTGATTTTATTTCAAGACATTATGTTAAATTTTATGCTAAGTTGTAAATGATGACTCAGCAGAGTCAAGGATATTGAAGGTAATTCTGAATATTTTAATTATAAATAAATAAAAGTGGAGATGACAGCTTAGGAGAGCTGTTAAAAGAGTGTTTACTGGTCAAGTTGGTGGAGGAGACTGAGTGGAGAGAAAACAGACAAGTGGCAGCATCCTCAAACTCTTCCAACTATTGCAGGTGCCAACCTCCCTACATTTGGGGTCATGATCCCCCAAGAAAGTGGGATCAGAGCAGGTGGCTCAATTAATGACAACTGACCCAAAAGACCTAGGCAATCTTTATAAAAACGCCCATTGAAGAGAGCTGAGGCTTCTCATTTTTCTAAAGAAGTGATCATTCAGGTGAATGAACTTCAGAGAATTCAATGGCAAGGGAATATGTGGAAATAGTTTGAGGGGTTAAACTACTGAGTAATCTAGTGCAGCTTTTCAGCTAAAGGATCTTACTGCTGAAGTGCAGAGTGATTTCTGAGTCATTGGATTAGTCTATTGTTGCTTGCTCCACCAATTCTCAACCTAGGAGACCAGGAACAGGCTCGGGGGTCCTAAGGAGACGATGTTTGAGCGCTCTGATCTAGGAGTTGGTAGGGACGAACGGCCTCCTAATGCTGTTGTTTTCCAGCTTAATCAGGTTCTACAGTCTTTTTTGTTTTATTGTGTTAGATGGTTAAATGTGAATCTGACTGTTTACTGAATGTTAAATGTTTAGTCATGAATTGTTAGAGTTAGTAATATTTTAGTTTATTGAAAATATGAATCTGAAATAAATGGAAAATAACACTTACCTGTGTTTTTCCACATCTAGAAGGACCAGACCGTACTCAAGAACAAGTAGTGTATTTAAGTTTAGATGAAGGAATGAAAAGAAACTGAAATGAACAGATTTCAAATGCATTTTAGAATAGCAAAGAATGTATTGCAGAATTTAGGTATTTAACCTAGTTATCTATGGTTTTTTTTTTTGTTTATGTAAAGGTACTAACAATAAAATAGTAGTATTCCACTACAGGTGGAAGAGTTATTAGGTTAAGAGGATATACTATTAGTTAATATGCCAGTTTATACATAGTACTTATACTTGTTATTTAACTTAAAATATGCGGTAAGGAAAGTAGTGTTATATTGATTACATATTTTTCTTATATTTATTTAATAAGCAGTTGCTTAAAACAGTAAACAAAAAGAAGTTAAACTATTTTTGTTGCATTCAGTTCATTGGAGCTATAACCACTAACCATATAACTTATTTACTAATAATGTTAATTAAACTAAGTTTAAACATTTACAAATAAACAAATAGAGTATTACTAGAAGTATTTAAATATAACGAGTAAACTAAAACAATTTACAAAAGTCGATTTTTGAACGATTTCAACCTATCAACTTCAGTAGATTAAACAATAAGAAGAGGATAGTAGTAAATTCATAAATGAAATGCTTATTTATATAAGAGTTGTTTTTTAATTTACTAATAGGTTATACAGGAAGAGTAACCACAGGGTCGAAACCCTTTATTATTTTCTTATATTTAATAACAGGAAATCAGTGAGTTATAAATCTAGTTTTTGATGCGTTATTATTAAACAAAGTTGAACTAATGAAGACTGGTTACAGTCTTTATGACATTATATTTATATACAGAAGTAATTCAAGGAATTTCATTATATAAAATTAATGATAATAACTTAAGCATTAAATGTTTTACAAGTAACAAAAAAAAACTTATTTAAATAAATTAAAAAGAAATTATTTAAAAGGTTTCATAAAGGAAACCCTAGCTCAAAATTACTGAGCTTGTAAGTAAAACAATATTATATTATGACTGAGTGATAGTCATCAAACCACTATTAATATTTCACACAAACAAATATAAACACAGTAAAATTATTATTATTACACAGTCGAATAGGGTATAAACCCTAAGTTTACAAAGTCATAATAACTGCTTAAAAATAAACTGAGTTCGAGCTCGAGGAAAAACCCTTATGCTTTTCTTTAAAAAGAAAATTGTTTATTACTTCACAGGCCGAGAAGACTTTAACTTAAAATAGAGTCTACAAACCAGCTCAAAGCCGGCGCACCCATAATGTAGTATGGGGTTTCAAAAATAAAAGACATCAGACCAAGTATCAACTTTGGTAAAAACACGAGGAATAAG
Source organism: Pseudotsuga menziesii (assembly GCA_001517045.1). Lineage (NCBI taxonomy): Eukaryota > Viridiplantae > Streptophyta > Pinopsida > Pinales > Pinaceae > Pseudotsuga > Pseudotsuga menziesii. The sequence continues at coordinate 23,667 of LPNX010440241.1, forward strand.
CATTTTTACAAGTCACAACTTAATCTAGAGATTACCCTGCTGTAAGCGAGGGTTTAAACAAAAACGAAACTAATAAACTGAAGAACAATAACCCAAGAACTAGAAACACCAAGCAGTAACTTCTTCCAACTGCTACTTTCCCCTAAGGTCTGAACAAGCAGGAGGAGCCATTTCGTAACCGAGGCTTACCCGTGAATTGAACGTTGGTTCTTTTGTGAAGGGGTTCCTTCCCAAGATGAAGCGAACTGTCATCTACACAACTGGAATATTTGTAAGTTGGAGAACGCATAGTGTTCAATTTATGTATAGTGTTCAATTTATTAAAAGCAACACATACCTATAAGTTGGAGAATGAGGTCAAGAAGAAGGAAGACCGACACCACGAGCTCAACAACCTTCGTGTTCACCTAAGAAGGGACAGTTGAGTGTGAGTTTCATCTTCATCAACAACTGGAGCAAGAGTAAGCCAAGGCAGTGGAAAAAACCATGACTTCAACTCTATATCTAACAGCTGTGTAAAAACAACCCTCATGCACAAAAAAGTGTTGCAGAAAACTATTCATTCATGAGCTACAGTGTATAACCCTCACTCTAAAAAGTGGCTCATAAAAGAAAAGGTGCAAACAATGGAGTTGGAGGCAAGCAACTGTGAGCCCTCAATGGTCACAGCGAACCCCAACATTGCAAAGACCGAAACCCTCATAGAAGCAATGAAGTTTAGGGTTGAAAGGAAGGATTTTAAATCATGATTTGCATGGCGAGGAGAGCTCCACGTGCACCTAAATATTTACGCTTCATAGTGGGTTCTTCTATATAGTCACCACTGCATTCAGTCGAATCCAATAATTGATAATCAATTACTTTATGCGTGTAATGATATCTTATTATAAAGTCAATACCATATCAGTGCCAAACAAATCAAGCCTCAAATTTGAACAAGTGATATAACAACATTTATATATAATGTTTAAACCTTGTAAATAGCTTGGGTGAAGAACCAAGTTGCATATGAATTCGATGCCCTTGTACTCAAAGGATTCGTTTATGAATTCAATGCCAATAATGTAAGGATTTTTATAACTTTTCATAAACAAACTTATAAGGAAAAAAGTAAGAGGTTCATATAAGCATGAACATGTTTGAAGCTGCTTTTAATAACTCGGTATAATATTCATGATCTATGAATAGTTAAGTCATAAGAGTAGAATTAAACTAACAGGGTTTATAAGGTTATAATAACACTTATACACAAAAATAGTTCCTTCACTCAAAAAGAAATCCACGATACCAAATGTAGGATATAAATCTATAAGTATATGGTTATGGAACTCCATAATAATTGTCTAGTTCTAAGATGAACCTAAACAATATGAAGTTAAAATTTGGAAATAGTAGACTCTTTAGGATTGTACTGCATCTTATTCACATATAAAACAAATATTAGCATAATGTGAAATTGTCACATTATGTCGTTCATGATGATAATGGGATTTCCAACCACGATCTTGACGATTTACATGTTGAGAATATCTCATAAACTACAAGCGATGTTAAGCTAATAATTAACCAAGTTGAATCCTAATTGAGACAGATTTAAGAAGAATACTATAGGCTTATGTTCCAAAGGACTTAGGTCCATTATATAATGATAAGCAATGCTTAATTTATTATGATGGTGACAGCAATAAACTCTTTATCTAAGAAAGAGTTATAAAATATTATCTTAAGCTCTTCTAAACTGGAAATCAATTAGACTAAAGTTAAAAGGAAAGTTTTTATCTATCATAAAGATCTTACTGATAATAGACAAACAATAGGGCTACATTAATAACCTCTATGAAACAAGGATGAAGCAAAATAATATGTCTTTACAAATACAAGTGACATTGCTTTATGTGGCAGATTCTTGAGTCTTCTAAATAGAAATTTTACTCTAGCAGTATATTCTATGCTAAGAGAAACTATATCTGTTGTATCGCCTTAATAAAATTTTACTAGGTCAAAAATTACCTGTCAAGCTTGTAAAGATTCAGAAAAATCCAGATACGTTAGCAATCGCTAAGTAAGCCCCAGCTAGAAATTGACTCCTCACCTACTTGACATTCAAACCATCAGTATAGTTAAGTATTTGACTGAAGATTACTCACATCACATATCAATTTTATAAACAACATTAATTTATATGTGTTAAAGTTAACGAACACTTTTATTATCTGTTTCATTTCTATTTATTTAAGTTGCTAGTGGTTATCTAACTGTAACTGTAAACATTTTGTGTTATCTCAAAATTTTTAATTTTTGTGAAATTTTGGGGTTTTGACAATTGTGGCCCTCAACTTCAACGCATAAAGCGACTGTGCTATCCAACCCCAACCTAGCCGGGACACCCGTAGAATAACCCCTGCAAGGTACGCCCTCGATATCCTAGGTAAGGCAACTAAGGTCACCTCGATATAATCAATGCTTAGGCGGACAGTCGCAGGCAAGATTGACCATATGGGCAGGGTAGCAAAGCCCGAAACTCCCAAAAGAGCCCCCAGATACGAATACAATCTTGGAAATATCTCCAGTGCTACTCAGTTATGACTAGGGGTCATCCCAATCAATAACCGCTCACACTGCCGAGTGCTTAACTCCCTTTTGAGAGGAGGATCCTGAGAAACACGAATTATACCAAGGAATTTCACACTCTCACCTAGACAGACACATACATGTTGTTGTTTAGTGGTCTTGGAGAATTTACTCACAATGAACTATTCCAAGACCCTAAAACCTAATCTTGTTGGTGAACCCTACCAAATAATATAGTGTAGTTCATTTTAATTAAGCGTTGATTTTAATTGGCTTTATTACTCAAAAAAGGTAGATGACCGTGCAACCAATGGTGTTATGACGCAACATGAAGCAAAATGCACACCTAACAATCAATGCAAATGCATTGTGTCCATGAAAAACGGGGTATGCTACTATGTGAAATGCAAAATTTTCTTCAAATGATAAATGCAATATTTCCTATATGAAATCCTGACTAATACTTCAAAGAAAATCTAGTGCAAGTACTATGCAAAATGCAAAATGCAATGCATAATGATAATCAAATATTTTTGGATTTTTTGAAATAAAAATGAGATACTAAAGCAAAAGAATGATTCTACAAACCCCAGACTCGGCAAGCACACTCAAACAACACTCACACAAAGTACTAAGGTAAAGTAAATCTAATGCACTAATCCCAAAACAAAAAATCAAAAATGCAATGACAAGAACATTCTTCAAAAAAAAAAAAAATTTACCCTAAAAAAAACTTCTCTGGTCAGGAACATAGGTGTATACAGACTCTAGCAGTATCAAAGGAGACTCAACAATCATCAAAATTCACCCAGCAACAATCAATCTTCCTCAAAATTATTCCCAAAACTTACTATAGTATTCCCATTAGGCTCATTAAAAAAATGTTAAAATCGAAAAAAAAAAACCAATAAACATAAACAAAAAAATGGTTATAAAACAAACCAATCCTAACATTCCATCATGAATTCTCTTCATAACTAAAAAGGGCACACTTAAATTTATGGTTCATTCCCCTTATCCATCATCTTCCCTCCTTTTTGTACTCCTCTAATTGCTCCTTCCAAACCTTTACTCCAAGTTTGTTGATCTTTCCTTTCCCTCTCCCTCATCATTTTTATTGTTTCTAATTCCCATCTATATCATCTTCTACCCCTTGATTACACTTCCAAATTTTCCCTACCCTGCCATTTTCTTACTTTTTACTCCCCTTCTCTGTCTCTCCTCCTCCTCCTCCTAGTTCCACCTTTCATGTCCTTTGATGCCTTGTTTACCTCCTTCCTATTTAACCCTTTCAATTATCACTTTGATGTTTTATTCATTTTTATATTATTAAAGATCTCCTTTATTTCGTTGGGTTTTTTATATCAGTTGAATCTTAGTTTATTATAGCATATCCTATCCTTTTTATGGGCGTTAACTGTTTTCTTCTTTCATCGTTATTATTATTTTTTATTTTATTCAAACCAAGTACATTTCAAAGGTGCTTATAGAACTATCGTTGTCCATTTAATCTTCCGATATTTTCCTCCATATCTCATATCTTCATATTATTTACAAAGATAACATAAACATCATTATTATCTCAATATTTTGTTGCAAAAAACTGTGTTGCAAATGGCACATATGTGCCTCCCTAATTGACTTGAAGGCTAAACATCATTATGGTGTCAAAATTAAGCCGTTAAAAATTGAATCTTATGATACTAATGGCACATATGTTCCACCCCCATTAACTTGACATATTCATAAACTATTAAATTTAGAGAGTGCACTAATGGTGCACCATACATAGTATGAACGTTTTGTCCTGGATAAAGATCCAATTTGTAAGTACCTAGAGGAAGATTGAGCCCATCTTTTGATAACCAATTAGCTTCCACTTTCTACTCGTGGGGAAGATATTGGTATTGATTCTAAAAATAGGATTCCAATATATCTCTAATATGGTGATTAGAGAAATATTATGAATATGTATCTCTTTGTTCATCCACCTAATGACAACTTGAGAATCTCCATATATATGCATGGAGTGGATGTGATATTCAATTGCAACCCTCAAAAGAGAAATAAGAGACAAGAACTCAACTTTATTGTTCATGGTCGACCTCACATTAGCCTTAAAGGAAAGGATGGTAACATACTTCATAAAACCAATAAACCCCAGCCCGCAAATTGAATCATAACCTTGGAAAGCTCCATCGAAATGGGCTCTACATCCTTGTTCCTAGAAATCCATAACATCGACAATCCTATGTTTGGAATATCTAACAAATTAATAACTCTAATGGATACCACCTCCCACATAATCATAATATTGTCAAATGGTGCAGCATTCCTCAAATGCCAAATGTGCCACAATGCTATCAAAGGAATAAAACAATAATATTTCAACTATGAACAAGTGAACCATTTATGTAGGTATTCTTATATAGATTTTTCATCCTATGAGTCGATAATATGAAGATATTTTATAACTTCCCTCCTATAATAGCCCCAGTTTTAACTTGGAATGTATTAATCAAAATGATGTAAATGATGTAATTATGCCGGTAAAGATTCCTAGTGTGGAGCTCAAGCCCAAGGATTGATCAGTGAATGGCTAGGCATGTATGATGCAAATATTGGTATTTGGACCGTATGGTTGGTTTGTCATGCTAACTTGAAATATATGTAAATATCATGTGCATAAATAATAAAATGGTCCACTATGGTTGTGTAAAGAGCACTGGAGGGCCTATGATTCCACCAAAGGGGAAGAGGAAAGGGGTCCCATGGGAGACTAATCCTTGCTACCAAGTGTTAACCTTAGAATTCATCCAAATTCTACCATTTTCTTTGAATGATCCAATTACCTCATTTTGCATATTGAACCCAATCATTGAATGCATATTTGAGGTTGTTGGGAAAAGTTATCTCTTGCAGTTATTGAAGTATGGGGTTGACTGCACTTTTGTGACAGTTCTATTAGCTGCAAGAAGTCAATCTGCAGGAATCAATGTTCTTTCTTCTATGGTTAGAAGCTATGTCAATTGTCTTTTCACCATTATATCATATCCCTTAGATTCAATCCTCATTCTTTCATTCTTGCATGCAAATATACACTATGCAGAGCTATCCATTGTTGTTTCAGATCATTACCAAACTCTATAACACATCAATTTGAATTTAGGGACAAAGTTGCAAATTTGGAAGGGAAATAAATGGTTGTAGGTGAGCACATGTATTAGGAAAGATAGGAATCCTTACCCATTGAGTTCTACTACTCATAGGTTCTTGGGAAGCCACAAATTGAGGCAATAAGTAGTTCTCCAACAATATACACCAAATTGGCCTCCTTTTAAGCACACATTGGAAGCACCCAACAAGATGGATCACCCAAGAGAATTGTGGATCGGTGAAGGAGATGCTTGAGAATAGAAGGGTGTTGTGTGGGGAAAGTATTGTTGGATCCATAGCTATGAGGGCTAAGCGAGATCCCTGTAGAACTCTGTATGAGCATTTGGATAAGCATAGAGATAAGAATGGGCTATGGGATGAGAGAGAGAAGCATGTAGGTGTTTCCTTCACCTTGGTGGCCTCATATCCTATCTTGGGGGTGGCCTCTCAGTAGAAAGAGTATATGTTGGACAAAGCGCCAATGACTGGGTGGAAAATCGTTCTTACATAGCTAGTTGCTTGGATCTGCGTTGGATAAATATAAGTATTATTTTCCATTTCATTGTGCAATGTTTTTATTTGATGTTTGTATTTGATTATGCTTGTATATGCTTGAATTGTGTGTGTGGATCAATTTTATTTTCATTGTGTATGTCTATTATGCATTTGCACACTTATTTTATATGTTTTGAAATTTGTAACATGGATATGGGGCAAAATTTAGAAGCTTGTAGTTGGTTATTGTCCCCTCCTGTTGGTTAGATTGGGTGAAGGGGATGTTACATCTCCATACCATTGCAGAGAACTTACGATGAATAAAGAGGTGATTTGTCTCTTCACCTTTGCTTTTACATAAATAGAAAATACATAGTTCATTTCATTGCCTTCATTGGAGGACCTCCCAAGTAAGAAGCTTTTTGTTTAAAACAAACCACATATTCTTAATAGTTTTTGGTGGAGTGAGAATTTTCCACAAGGATTTCCACCACAAAAGTTTAAGAGGAGCATGGTCTTCCACCATTGTTTTATAACTACATTTTGATTAATACTCACCCCTCTCTGCATCATATATCAAAACTAACTTGTCCACTTCATTAGGAATGCAAATATGTCCAGAGTTTAGTGCCTTGATAAACTTGACCCATACAATCTTCCACAAATTAGGTAACCTCAGCTAGAAATAGTTGATCCGATAGATATGTAATGGCATCACCTGCCATATGAGCTAGAGTTTCAATACCTTGTTCTCTAATAAAGGTGGCGATCTCCTCCGACAAGAATATTTCAGAACTACACCCTATAATGGTGTCCACCCCGATTCAAATAGAATTCCCATTCCCAACCTTCAAAGCAAGGTTATCTCGAATGATTGGAAAGGATAAAGAAACCACCTTCTATTGGTTGGACACATCAAACATGGATTTATTTTTTGCATGTATCCAGCCCATAATATCGCTAGATGGAATGTTCTTATCTAATAGGATGTCTCTCCAGAGACTCTACTTATTCATGAATCACCATAGATATCTAGCCGCCAATGACTTACCAAAAATGATAGGATCTTTAAGCCCCCAACCACCCCACATTTTAGGAAGGAAAACACACTTCTAGTTAGCCATATGTATAGCACGGTATTCCTTGGAACCACACCAAGTAATTGAAGCACATTCTACGAATAAAATTCAAAATATCTTTAAATATAGAAGTGAGCAAATGTTAGTGAACATTAATTGCCTCCAAAACCATATCGATGAGCACCAACCCTTTCTACATGAGAGAGAAACATATTTTACTAAAATTGAATTGATTTTTCCAACCTACCAACTCGCCATAACCCCTTAAACTTATTGGAAAAAATGCTAATATTAAAAAAAACAATTAACATAAAAACATTAGATCATAAACTCAACCCACGTTAACATCCCATCATGAGTCATAAATAATCTCTTGAAGATATCTCCTAAGGTATAAAAGCTTAAAAAGAAGATAAAGCAATTTGTGTGGGGCATGCCACCATCTTCAAGGGATATTAACATTCTCATTAAACGATTCAAATCAAATTGTTAATGTTAATGATACATATACATGTACAAAATCATGAATATTGTAAAGATATGTTCAAATATTCAATAAAAATGCTACTCTCACATAGAGACAAATACAACTAATATTTCACTCATTATAAAATGTAAGTTTTCTTTATAAAAGCCTCTTTTACAAAGATGCTTTTGACTAAAGTGAAAGCCCTTTCACTTTTGGCTTGTTTTTGCACTTTCTTCTTCATTATACAAACAAATTTATATATTATATAATTGTTAAAAAACATAAATATTATTCAAAAAAATTATTCTCGTTTATGCTCCCGCCTTGACTCGATAACTTATGTCGTTTATAAGAGAAGGCTGGTTCAATACTATGTTCTAACCGAAAACTCTAATCAAGTCCACTTAATGAAACCACTAATTTGTTTTTAAACTTATCTTATCGATCAATCACAATACAATTAAAAAATATAAACCCTAATAGGAAATCATTTCAATCTTGACTTGTCTTTTCAATCACTCAAAAAGTATAAACCACTAAATTGTATATCCTTTCAATTTTGACTCGTCTTTTCAATCACTCCATCATAAATGTATATACATAAATATAGATAAACATTTATTCTATCCAAGATTACAGCTAATAGACTTAAGCCTTTTCTTGATAAAGCCTTCTCCCCTGGGCAATTCGGATTCCTCAAAGCCTTCTCCCCTGGGCAGTTTGGATTCCTCAAAGACAGCCAAATACTTTAACCTATGGCCAAATACTTTAACCTATGGCGATCACCCATGAAGCCCTACACTCTATGCAAACAACAAAAAGGAGTGCCTTGGTTCTCAAATTGGATTTGGTTAAAGCCTTTGACAGGGTTAACTGGACCTTCCTGAGGCTCATTCTGTTGCAAATTGGCATTCTTTAATGAGAGTGAATTGGATCATGGGATGCATTACTTCTTCAAACTTTGTTGTTTTGATCAATGGCACTCCTTCCGGTTTTTTTAAATCCTCTCGGAGTATTAGACAGGGTTGTCCCCTTTCTCCTTTGCTCTTTCTACTAGTCATAGAAGGGCTTAGTTTAATGATCAAGAATGCATGCATTAGAGGCTCGATAAAGGGAATTAAGATCTCTTCATCTCTGGCACTTACCAATTTACTCTTTGTGGATGATGTAATTCTCTTTGGGATGGGGACCCTTGAAGAATGGAGGGCCTTTGGTGAGTTATTGGATTTATTTTGTTCTGCCTCAGGATGTGTATCGGTGTGGGGAAATCTTATTCTTGTACAACAAAATGGATGAGGAGGTACTTAATTGCATATCCGGGATCTTGCCTTACAAAATGGACCCCATTATGGTTGGATTCAAGTATTTGGGGTACAACCTCAAAACTCTAGGATATGGCACAAAGGATTGGCATTGGATTTAAAAGAATTTTGAGAAGAAAATTACTCACTAGTGTTATAGATTGCTCTCGTTTGGTGGCAGACTTACTCTCATCAAAGCAGTTCTTACAAGCATGCTTGTGTGCTAGTTTTCTCTTGCTCATGTGCCAAAATCTATACTCAATAGACTATGTCAGATTAACTTTGCTATTCTTTGGGATGGCAATCATGGAAATCAGCGTATGCATATGGCCAATTGGCGGACCCTCTCCAGGCCACTGGAGTATGGGGGTTGGGACATAAAACAACTTGATTGGTTATGCATGGCATTGAGACTAAAAAATTTTTGGCTGTCACTAAATGATTGTGGCATTTGACATTGGATCATTAAGAAAAAGTATCTTAAAGATCTCTCTGTAGAGGATTGATTGAGGAACAAAAGATTCTCAGTCAAGGGTACTTCATATTTCTGGAATGGATTTATAAAGACCCTCTCTTGGATCACTCGATGTTTAGGATGGAAACTTGGGGATGGCCTGAGCATCAAACTGGGTGTTGATCCAATTATTGGATTGGAATCTTTCCATATCCTCTTAGATGACCTTAGAGATTATTCAAGTGATTATGGACTCCATACTCTACAAGATGCGCAAAATTTGGGTCTTGGTCTCATCAATCAGACTTACTAGATATCAGTTGAAGACCTGGAACTTCATGGCAGGTGGAAAATTGAATGGATTGTTACATTAGTGATCTTATGCAGGGGGGTATTAGATTGACTGAGAAAAAGGATGTTCTATTATGGATGCATAATCCTAAGAATGGTGTGGTTACGGTCAGTTTAGCATATGAACTGCTTGTATCATCTTTGCTTCCTCCAGTGAATACAAGCACCATGTCAAGGATCTGGGGTTGCTCTATTCTGTTAAAAATTAAATGTTTCCTCTGGATGGAAATAGAGAATCGAATCTAAACATGGGACAACCTTAAAAGCAAAGGGTGGCTTGGTCCAAATAGATGATGTTTATGCTTGGGCGATGAGGAGTATGTCAGTCATGTTTTTTGGACTGTCCTTACACCTGTAACATCTAGGGCTGGTTTAGTAAAAAAATTATATAGGTATATCGAAGGTCTTATTGTTCTCTCTTGCTTAATCTGGAAGACTGGTTTCATAGTGATTTGGTCAACTACCATCTTCCTTTATTCATTGTTTGGAGTATTTGGAATACTCATAATATCACTATCTTTGAAGACAGGAATGCAGTTCCCTCCTCTACATGTCAACATGTTTTGTCTCTTTTGAGCTTTTATCATGTCCCTATCAAAACATAAAAAGTTAGACTAGTGGGGCCTAAGCCAGTTATTGCGTATCCATTTGGATTCTTTGATGGAGTTGCAACATCTTCAATAGGTGGAGTTTTCATTTATCTTTCTATTAGTCATGTGCATTCTTTTAATCTTAAGTTGGGATGTGGTCATAGTACTAACACCAAGGATGAACTGTTGGCATTATGGGTATTGCTTTACTTTGCTGAAGCTATCGGTATTCCTTCTCTACATATCTTTGGAGACTCTTGTGTGGTGATCAATTGGGCTAAAAACAAAGCATCCCTTTCTACTTTAGACTTGGATTATTGGTGTGACAATATTACATTGCTGAAAAACTCTTTCCTCACATTGGACTTTCAGCATGTATATAGAGAGCACAACATGAGGGAAGATGTCATATCCAAGGTTGCTCTCTCCTTGGCCTCAAGCCACCTTTCCTTCATAGAATGCTATGAAGAGGATATTATTGGGGGAGGCAAACTACAACTCTTTTAGAGATTATGATCATGAGCTTGTCTCCTTTTTTCTTCAGTTTTTTTGATGGAGCTCAGACTCCTTTAATGGGCACTATGATTCTATTTGGAAGTGCACCTATACTTGACTTAGTCATCCCTAGAGAGCCTCCTGGGATAAGAGGTCTGGATTCATCTTGTGCTCTCTATTGTCATGTTTGATGTTCATGGAGGAAAGTAGTCTTGTTTTTAGCACACCTATATCTTGGTGACAACAATGGTCTGATCCAAATCTCTATATGACCCATATTGTATTAGTGGTTGGGTTGATTGTGGACCATTCAGGTCTTAGAATGTGTACTGTTTTGTTTCTTTTCCAGCTGGATATGTAACCATTTCCTTTTAATCTATATGAATATCAAGGAGTAGTTTTTTTCTTCTGAAAAAAAAGATAAACATTTATTCATATATTATATTATATGAATAATATACATTTAAATGTTTATCTTTTATATTTACATCTATATGTTTAAATGTTTTTGTGTAGTTTCCATAGAGTTAGGATGGGACCTATGTTTCATGTTTTCATTCATCTATAACTAGTTTCATAAGAGTTATTTTGTGAAAATTAAAATGACTAAAATTAAATAAAAGGAAGTTGAACATTATGTTATCAAATTTTTCATTTTATTTTTCATTTAGACTTGATTTATAAGATTTTTGCATAGATTTAACTCTATAGTAAATCTTAACAACGTGGAAATAGAAAAATAGATTATGCATAAAATCATCTCTGCAAAATAGGTATTTTAAGCATTTAAATCATTCTGCATAATATTAATCTGAATATCTGACTTGAATCATTTCACTAACTACTGGTAGAATAGATGTAACTTTCGATTGCAATGGGTCCCTTAGAAAACCAAAAATTGATGTTTCCACCCAGCTGACCAGTAGATATCTTGTTGGCCCTATGAAATCAACGTATTTCCTAGCCCCCAAGCCCACAAACCGAAAATCCCTAAGGAATTCTCCCTCTGTTCCAAACTTCTTTCCCTTTTAGTACAATGCCACCATTTCCTTCCAGTTTCTCACGAGAAAATCCAACCCCTTCTCCTTCCATCTCACTTCCCTATATACATTTTTCTCCCTCCCCCCAAACCCTTTCGACTTACTCGACCACCTTTCACCCACTTTCCCAGAACCCAAAATCATTCAATCCTATCCTAGTGTATTAATGCCAGTTATAATATAATATTATATTTCCGTTCTTTTTGCCTCGAGTATATTCATGTCATAATGGTAAATTAATTGTGCTTTAAATGGTGATTGTACCCTTATTTATTATTTTAGGAAATCTCACCAAAGGGTATTCTATTTGAGACCTAGTTTAATAATTGTTAGTATTCGTCACCGTTTTGTATTAAGTAGGGTTGAAATAAAATAATATTTTCTAGTTGACTTTTATTTTAAATTGCATGGAATATGTCTTAATGGTTTACCAAAATAAATCTTATCGACAGAACAACTTATCTTGACATTGAAGTCCAAGAGTCATATCAATTAAATATAAAACATTTTAAAAACTGTTCCATCACATCCACTAATTTAGACCATTATTATAATATTCCTTCAAATTTTGACATGGAAAAATCCTTTTATTTTTATTTTTTTGTTTATCATACTTGTTAAGACAAGACTATTAATATTATTCAATAATATTGATTTAAGTAAAATAATAGTTAAATAATAATTAAAGAGTAATGGATGGTCAGCCAATAACAACTTTTTTTATATAATTTGTTTATCACAAGAGTATCCTAACACCGACACAATACCCTTGTTCTTGTAAAAAAAGCACCTTTGAGGGATTAACAATCTTACTAAAGAATTAAATGGTACCATTATATTATTTACAACAATTTATAATGAACGACACTTAAGCAATTACCCATTACAATGTTCACATGTGCTTAATAACTTAAATGCTAATTATCTTTATTAGATCATTACACAGTCAACTTAGTTATTCACAATAGCTTATACAATTATTTAACATGACAACTAATTGTATATCGCTACTGACATACATGTTCAAAGTGTGCATGGGTGGCCTGTGTATGAACAGGTCCGATATTTACTATAAACAAACATCATCTTTCATATGTATACCTACTAACTACTACTAATAATCTTCCAGGCAAGTATACAATCATACATGTAACATAACTACTTTAGCATCATTAGTTATTGTAACAATTACCCGATTGAGATTTCCTATCCTTATCTTTATTTTCTTATTAACTTAACCAATCAATACAAGGAATGCTACCTACTACCACTAACTCGGTATCAAGTAATACCCAACCCTTAATAGTACTAACTAACACATCCTCCCATCCTAACCTATGTATGCATCCTCCCTATCCTTCCTCTACTAGTGTAGAAGTGGATGTTGGCTTCACCGATCTGACCACATAGGAACCTGTGAGTAATAGCATTGGCTGAACAGCGGACCTAGCCTCTCCTAGCAAGTATCCAACCATCATCATCACAATGACATGGGGAGCGTGTCTCAACACGAACCTTCCACGACCTCGGTTATCAAAGAAACATAGGGTGGGAAATACATCCGTTCCTCTCAACATATTGGGTATATACCCTTATTATCACATACTTTGTTGCTATAGAGATCATTGGTATGTGTCATTGTATCATCACTTTTGCTTGCTAGGTTTACGGTACAGCAAGTTCTTATACCATATATCATATCAAGTACTCGGCTTTCACATAGCTCCTATGTCATGTGGGTCAGTACTTGTAACTATACATTTATAACAAATATTTCCATTCGATCATCATTTGATCCACAATGTCACATCATTTCATTTCATCACATCAAATCATTAGAATTGATCACATCATAGGTTGGTATCCATGTACCACATCATATATATCACATTTCATCAATCAGGACAATTAAACATACACTGTCAGTATGAAAGAAATGAATCTCATGATAACTACAACAACATAATCTCATAAGATAATAACATCCTGAGAATAATAACATCCTAATCATCATAATCGTGGTAACAGCATAAGCATGTAACATCATAAACATAGCAACAACATATAATCATATCTAATGTACCAAAGTATAGTTTACTCACTCTAGCTGAGTCCAACAAATAATAAGCAGATAAAGTACAGTAGGTCTAGTCAAAATATGGAGTGTTACATTTTAATTGAAAAGACAAGTCAAAATTATAAAGATTTTCAAATTAATATCTAAGAACTTGTTCCATGCACAATAATGCACAATAGTCACTCTACGAACAATAATGCAGAATATATCTAAGAACTTGTTCCATCATAATATTTCTTCCAAGAATTCCCTATGAATTCTTCCACCTCTCAACAAACTCAACCTCTTCAAGGAAACCATGAAGTCGTCTACATCACATAGTGATCATTTAGAAACATGTTATCAAACGTTCCTAAGCATAGGAACATTTTGTGTAGAAAATTTGTGTGCCATTCTCATGGGTTTCGATCATATTCAAGATGATGATGATGATGATGATAACAACAACAACAACAATAATAAAATATAAATTGGTAATAATTATTAAGAAACCCAAGGAGGGATTGTATGCGACATAATTAAATTAATGGTAGGTTTTAGTGTAAGATTTGATGACTAAAGAACCTATGATGACCCAAGATTCTAATTGGTGGTCAATAAAATAATGTGTAGTATGATATAATTGGTATTGCAAAGAGAGAGAAATTATGTTATGAATTTCCATATATCGTGAGTGGCCATAACTTCGGGACAAATTTTCTTGAAGGGTGGGTATGTGTAATGCCCCACATTTGGCATTATGTGGCTAGTACTATATTATCATTTATCCTAATGTTTATTTTTCTTACTTTTTGTTTTGATGAGCTAATGAGACACTTGATTTGTGGACATATGGACATGTTTATGTATTGTGGGATATTATTTTATGATTAAAGATATTTGGGACGATGATACATATGTGAGTTCATTAAACATGCAAACTAAGAAGTGGAATTTTGGTACATGGGTACCAACTCAAAACTCTGTTGTGAATGTATAATACATGTGAGGCATGGTATAAATAAGAATACGTTTCTTATCGTAACATCAATACACATGTATTGATATTTGAAAACTGTTTTATACCTACATGGATACTTGTTGAAAATAACCTATAGGGTGATGAACTATGTATAACTAAATTATTTTTGTGATGTGGTAAACTGGATGTCGTAGACATCATGAATATAATGTGTATTATATGTTTTCTTATGATTTCAAATGCTATTATGATTTGTGGGTAAGTGTGGTTTTGACAAGATGCACAAATTTTATATAATGGTTGTTCGATGACGTTGCTGTAAGAACAGTAATTCCACAACCCTAGTTATATAAGGAAAGGTGGAAGAATTTTCCACCATGTATCCTCTGAAAAATAGAGTCGTGGGAGGGTTGTGTGGAGGCACACTCCCCAAGTTGTGTGATGATGATTGCCAGTTGATTGGTGGGGAGGCTTGGTCGATATAGTTGACACTTCAACTTACACTTATGGGTTTTATATTGGGTTAGGTAAATATAGTTGACACTCTAGCATATTCCATCAGAGGAAAGGATAGGATGTGGAAGATGGAAGTAGGTCAGGGAGGATGGATGATTTGTAGAAAATTAGAAAGATGTTGTGAGTTAGTTATATAAAAACATGGTTGCCGTTGTGTTCTAAAAGGTCTTGCTTTAATCATGTGTGAGGATATGATTATGTTATGTTGTTTATATTGAATTATTGTAAACAAGGGTGATTTGTTGAAATTTCTTCCCTCTTCGACCCATGTTTATACCTTCCATCGCACGCAATAAAGCCCAAGGAATCGACCTGACAAAGAAAGGCTCAGTCGGAAGCACTTATGATGCAAATGCAGTCTCACCCGGGATATCTCTTATGGATAAATGTCAAAACTAGGTTTTCACAGTTGGGTGGGGGTTTCTTCTCTTTTGGCACCTTACCAACTCGCTTGAGCGAAGCTGGTGGGTGTAGTGCATAATATTACTATGCGCAGATAAGACACTACGTAACCTATCCATAATAGTGATTGTAACAACAATTCATGCTTAACAAACAAGATATATTATCAATCATGTGACTCGTGCATTAAAAAACTCATTCATAAGAAAATACATAAACACTTAATCAGAAGACACGTTTTTGTGACTTAAGCATATTCAACATATACATTCACATAAATTCATATACATTCATGTGATATAAACACATTCATCATCTACTCAATGACATGGTCTTTAACATGGAAACCCATCTGGGAAAAACTACAAAGGATCTCTTCATCTAGCATGACTATAAGGTTTGTCGTTACACCAAAACCTACAAATATTCATGAACATATTGAAACCAAGAACAAGGTCCTATTATTAGTAATGGTGGTTAGTCCACATTTTTATATTCCCAGAGCTGTGACAATTATACCATGCAGTTGTACTAATATTCCAATAGCCCCCCTCTGGCATAGCTTAGGGGAATTGAACCTGAGACCTAGGCTTTGATACCATGTAAGGTTTGTCGTTACACCAAAACCTACAGATATTGATGAAAATATGAAACCAAACACAAGGCCCTATTATCAGGAGTGGCAGTTAGTCTATATTTTTATATTCCCAGAGGTGCGACGGTTATACCATGTGATTTTACTGATATTCCAACAATGATAAATATATGGCACCTTGGGTTTGTGCACTTAGTTGTAGAATATTTCTAGATCTTCTTCTCTCTACCTATACATGTTTCCCTTTCCTCTCATGCTCTCTGGTATTTTGTCTCTGAATCTTCCCCTACTTGACTCTATTGTTGATCCGCACACAGCATGGATCAACTTGGCCTTCTCTACACTTCTGCACACTCAGCTGCAGACTCTTCAACTCTTCACAGAACAACTAAGGGACTCTCTATTGTACACGACTAACTAAAACAACATCAACAACTGATAAGTACACAACCCATCAATCCCAAAGTAACCCACACACATCCTAGGCTCTTCCTTCTTATAGAATCTTACATGTCATTATTAACCGAATTCATTCATTTAGTTAACAAGCTATCATTCCTATTCTAGTGACATTTTTTAGTAGGCAATAACGACCGAGATTACAAAGATTCTTTTATTCCTTACAACACATGTGACTTCCACCGATTATATCCAACCTCGTAGCCATGATAATCCTTAAACTGTTGTTTTTAGTTGTTGTACCGCTGCACATCTTCTCTATCATGGTTCCTTCTGCCGCAGATGATCTTGTCGCAACCTTTCCTCCTATTGCAGCTTCTCTTATGTCGCTACTTCTCTTCTATTGCAGCTTCTCTTCCTTCCTGCAACCAGACTCTTTACCTTCTTGGGAAGAATTTTTCCTATATTTTCCTACGGCCAACAGACCCCCAACACTCCCCATTAGCTCATCCCAAGCCACGCAAAGATATTAAGCAACTTTTGCACCCGTGGTGACTTTACCTTGAAAATATTCAAAGATTTTCATTACCGCTTATTTTTCTCATCGCACATCTTTTTCTTCCTTCTGCAAGTTTTTCACAAGGTTGAAACTGAGTTGTTCCATTTTTATGAGCCCTGCAACCTCTACTACTTGTTGCACCCTTTGATGTACAGGCTTAATAATGCTTATAACCCTTTCTTCTTTAGGACGTAACTCTGTGACTTTATCTATCCTTTGCTACTGTTGTGTGCGTAACATCATAGCTTGTTGTTGCAGCTTCTTCATTTATGTTTCCTTATCCATTTTATCTGCTAAGGATAAAATTTTCATCTCATTCTTTAGCTGAGTTACTCCTATCTCAGTTATGCACAGCTCCTCTACGAGTTTCTAGATATCGGCATCATCAAGGTGTTGACGGTCATGATTGGCACAATCGTCAACCGAGAGACAACCCGATCCGAAATTTTTCAAAGATGCCCTCAATCGTTAGGTAGCTGCCTCTGACGGGATTAAGGCCCCATTGCCTTCCCTAAATTAATCCCAGCTACAGGAAAAGACTCAAAAAACTAAAGCTACTGTTTGTTAACTAAATCTATAGTATACCTATGAATATACACGGCAAACTGTTAAAGAAAATTACTGAATTAGTTTGATATATTACACAACTAATAACTGGAATTAACCTAATTAAATAGTTAATCTATGAATACAAGAATAAATAATTAGGGAATTATTAACAGATTCAATCAATTTACATAAGTTACACTATGAACACATGTACATTAATAACAAAATTGAAAGGTAACTCATCAAAATATAAATGTAACAATCTGATTCAATAGGTTTTCTATAAAATACATAAAGAAAAACTACCATTAACCTATCCTAAATGTCCTATCCTGATCAGGAGCACGATAGTAGTAACCCTGGAATCAATTTGCAAATAATGTTACTGTGAAGACAAATCCTAAGCTCATCAGAAAAAATTCTGAGATTTAACACAACAACACAGTGAACGAATATATCACATATATTATGATGACAACATCAGATTTATTACATGATATACATTTGCAAATGAAAACCAGAATAAACCGACAGTTAAAAAGGTGATGCATCTGCACATTTCTTAAAAGAAAATATGACAAAAACATAAAAAATGCGAAAAGATATGAAAAGATCAAACGATATTATAAATACATTTTTCTAGTATAAAAACTGCAAATATATTCATAAATATCACCAGTTAAACAGTGCTGCAACTGCTAACAAAAAATTGTTTTAAGCCACATAAAATGTTTGAAGTGATCTTGTCTAGATCCTTTTCCCAACCATCGATCCCCCTTTTCAGTAAAACCATATATCCTTTAAATACATTCAATCTCACATGGAGACAGTTCTAGAGAGCAGGAAACTACATAATCATAATCTTAACCAAATTCGTCCAAAATAGAAAAATGACAAATGAAATTGTCATTTTTCATATACGTCACGATATCCCAAAACTTGCAAAAGGTTCAACCTATGACGCTAAATCATAAAATGATAAAGACACTAGTCATGTAGTGACACCTGGGACAGCAACTGATTTGTTCATAATTCTCTGGGGATCATCCTGAAAATGAGCGATCACAAAAATCTAGGGAAAACGCATCAACCAAATCACCTGCGACACTACACAGTAAAAACAACAACAAAAAAATTAACACAATCGCAAGAGAAAACAAACTAAATTACACAATCAATCAAACAATACAAAACAATACCTGAAACAAAGATAACTTCAGAATCACTTGCTGTATTTAATTACAAACTTCAAACCTGAAATACTTTATAAACATATATACAATAGTGAGTGTGCCCGAAATACTATGATTTAACAGGAGCATTAAACACCTATATATTCACCCCAGCCGCTGGATTCTGTGAATGACCTTTAAACTGCATTAGAGTAACCTGAGCGTTCAGCTCACTAATCTTTTCCTCATTTTTCTAATTCTCACGTTGCAGTTTCATTACTCTTCGAATCAACCTGTTATTATGTTTCTTCAGACGCAGCATAGACTTATCATCTGAGTCAGATTTCTCCTTCGGTCTTATATTCTCAGCTTTTATGGCCTCACCATGTGCTACCATCTCAGTTACTCCTTCCTCCATTCTATGTATTTTACCTAATAAACTGTTTACGAATAATGGGTGCATTACCTCATCAATTCGATAAGACCCAGGTAAGTTCGCTTCAACAGACTTGCCCTTAATTGGAGGATCGACAACAGGGTCAACCTGAGGATTTGTATCAGAGATATGAGCAATATTATCTGCACGGTTTGCGATAGGCTCATGATCAATATCAAGGCCATTATTAGGTGAAACAGGTCTATTCTCCTCATCATCTAACACAACAGTTTCAATGTCTTTGTTATTACTCATGGAAGACTTAACAGCACTAACCTTGGCCACCATACTCCTTGTAAACCTGCCAGTAATCTTAACATTCGGCTTTTTACTCGCCTATTTACCAGTATTGTCATTACGGTTCGGCGTCACAGGGGATAGGTTTAAAGACTTCATCCTACGCTTGGAAGGCATAGGAGTACCAGGACTACACACAGGAGTGGGAACGAGATCATCGCGGACACTGGGGCTTACACAATCTTCAGGGTATGACATAGGCTTGTGCACAGGTGAAGCTGGAGCTTGACAAGGCTGTTGATGCCTAACACATTCTTCAGGGCAATCAAATTGACAATGGAAGAATGCCAAGAAACCATTCTGTTATAGAAAATCATCCCATGACCGATTTTTTTTAGACAACTCTCTTTCTACCAATATCCTAACCAGGCCATGATGAAACAGACTCCGACCGATGTTTTTTGGCCCCTTATTAATGGCCGAAGACATCTTGGTCAAGCTCTGAACTAAATAATAGGGAAAATTAACAGGAAAGCCGAGAAAAACAACCATCAATCGGAGATGATAGACATAAGCAGAGGAAAGGCGACCCTCATAGGTCACATACCTGTGAATAACATCTAGAACCGGTCGCCATTCTTTCTTAAAATATTTCCGCGATACACCGGCTCTAAAAGACACATCCTGGCAAGGGTCCTTCAACATATGTCTCCATTCATTCACCTTCATCTTCTTATACTTGAACCAACGTTCACTTGTCAACAGCAAACCCGTAGCTAGAGCAACCGAACGCTCATCCACTCTGAATTGGAGGTCGGCCACCTTAACCCTAGCATCGGCCAGCGACAAAGCAAATAACCTAGTCACCTCAGGATTTGAGTCTGTAAACTTGCGAATGAATGGCAACCATCCGACTGCTTCAAACTTGGCTAAGAGTTCAAAGTTTCCATCAAGGAGTTTCATGTCACTGGGTTCAACCCTAACCACCAGAGCCATAACTGCGAGCACAAATGCACGCAGCTGCAGACAAAAGAGATACCACAAATCGAAACACGACAGTAAACTGGAGAGCGAGCATTCAGGATGCAAACCAAGCAGAAAACACAAGCAATGAAACCCAACACTCTCATAAACAAAATGTGCCATGAGCAAACCCAGAGAAGACCCCTATTAACCCAGCATGGGCGAAGGAGAATGATCACGCAGAGAGGCAATCAAGATAATAGAAAGTGACGGTGAAGACTCCAGACTAGACTCATTTTGCCATAATTTATCCGACACAATCGACATACAACCACACCTTAAATGAATCACAGGTGTTCAACTAGTAGGTAGCCACGATGTTGAGCACGTACTTGCAAATGAATGTCATTTATAGAGCTACGTACGAGTGTAATGATACCATATCAATCTGCAATCAAGTGGATCAGATAGCGACATGAATCGAAACAACCAGAGGGAATGGACCTTGGGTGTTTAACGTCGACCTTACCCTATGATGATTTAAATCTTCGAAGGTGGTGAGCATACGACACAACATCAACCATCAAACCAACACCAAACCTTCATGATATGATGCATACTATAAAAATCGAAATTAAACACTTATGGTAAGATCAAGTATGGTTCGGAGTTTAAAGGAAGAACTTAGGATAAGGCACCCCTGCACATAATATTTAGCCTTTGATGTCCTAGGACCTTGTCAAATTTACAATTAACCAATAAACATATGAATTGTCGAATATTCAAATGAGGACTTATGGTGAGAGGCATAAAAACACAAAGCTTATCCCTTAATTTGAAAAGGTAAACCTATTGAAGATAATGATTTTAATGTAGTGATTTTTGTCAACTAACCATAGTTCACAAAGGTTGTAAAAAGCATAGAATTTCATCGTTTCAGTAGCTCATGGAACGTTACCCTTTCAGCAGCTACCGATCTTTTAGATTTGAAATAAGAAATTCAAATATTTCATCAAAACAAAATAAAATTTTGTTTGATGAAATTTGTTTTTTAAAGGCTATTGGGTAGGGGCACAACAGATGGCGACTGACTGGGCGGAACAGTTATCTCTGATTTCTTGACCTGAAACCATGCAATCAAAACATTAGATCCCTCATGTATACCATTATACAGAAATCAATATTTTAACATTTTAAACAGATTCAGGAATTTCATATTTCTAAAAACTTACCAGAAATTTACACTTTTAGTTGGTTATTTGATAAAGATCAGATCTCTCACAAAAATCATTCCAAACGAAGAAAAACAGTAAATGGCTTGATTTTGAAGGATAAAATCTCAATACCACAAGCATGGCCCTGCTGCCAGCAGGCGTCTATAGCCTCGACAAGGTTGCTTCAAAGCCCAAAGAATGCCAGTATCCCATCTGCCAGTTATAGATATACAATCTTGGCTAGGTTGAACTGTTATCATCATTTTTTATTTTTTATTTTTATCATTTTCTTTTTTTCTTTTTATTTTTTCTTTCTCTAAAGGCCACGGTTCTGGCTTGGTAACCAGATAGTAACCATGTCAGTCACCAATCTGCATCACAGTAAATAAACCGGCTCGTGATGAGACCTTTTATCCTTGGGTGTTTTGTCCAAGGGCCATTGTCCAGGCTTGGTGACCGGAAATGACAATGTTACTGAATGCAAACCTATGATCCTGAATAGACTGGCTCGTTATGAGACCCTCTATCCTTTAGATTATTTTAAAGAAATATTCGAATCCAACCATGGCCAGATCGTAGTTATATTTAATCTCCAATGAGATTATCTTAGCAGATGGGGAGGAAAATCTAATTCTCTCCACGAGAAGGGGTGGCGTAAAAGACTTAAATAGATAATCTTGACAAATAATGCCTTAATCCTTTTGGAAAAATCTCTACAGAGACTTATCTTATTAATTTATGTTTATATGACTTAAAAATTTCTGGCAAAATCTAGAAAAATGAAAAATTGTTCACTGTTCAAAACGTAAAACAGCATGGCAATTTTTAGGATAGTAATACCATAGTGCATGATTTGTAGATCAATCACAGGATTTGGTGAAAATTCATTAGCTTTGAAGTCAAATGAATTTAACAGCAAATAGATATGAGAAAATATTGAAAGCAAACAAGTAAAATAAACACACTAAAAAGTTCCACAAACCGAGAAAACCACACAAGGTATATACAGGATAACCCCTTAATGGGGATCAACAGAAATATTTATTAATCAGATGACCATTCACCGGAAGGTTCTTGATCTCTCCCTCCAGTGTCTGCAACCTAAATGTGCTAGGACCAAGCTTTTCTATAATGATAAACGGTCCTAGCCACAGGCATCGGAACTTGGTATGTTTTCCTTTGTCTTCGTGCTCTTTGTCCCACTTGAGAACTAGGTCACCTACTTCCAACTCCCTACTAGCTGATTTTCTGTGATCAAACCAGCATTTGACTGTCTTCTGATGTTGGTCAAATTTCTTTCTGGCTAACTCTCTTTCCTCCTCTAGTTTAAGCAAAGTATTAATCCGATGTTCCATGGCAGAACATGTTGTTTCCTGCACTGACTGGGAGAGCTGTAGAGAGGGTAAAAAGAGATGAGGAGGAAAAATACCTTCTTTACCATATACCAGGAAGAAAGGAGAATTGCCTATGGCAGCCTTAGGAGTCACTCTATCAGCCCACAGGGCATTTGATAAGGCGTTGTGCCAATTTCTATGATGATTAACCACCATGCGTTTCAGAATTTTGATTAAATTTTTGTTGGAGGACTCAGCTAATCCGTTACCCTGAGGATAATAATTAGCTGAATATTTTAACTTTATGCCATTTTTCAATGCATATTCTGTTAACTTTACCAAAGAAAAATAGGTTGCATTGTCAAAAATCAAAGATTCTGGAACACCAAACTTGGTGACAATAAAAAATTCAAGGAATGATATCACATGTTCTGAGTTAACCACTTGTAAAGGGATGGCTTCAACCCATCTAGTGAAATAATCGGTGGCTATCAGAATGTATTTGTGCTGCTATGAGGAAGCTGGTGTAATTGGACCAACAATGTCCAAGCCCCATTATTGAAATGGAACTTCAATAATGACAGGCTAGAGAGGTAATGCTACTTTCTTAAGTCTGTCGCCTGCTCTCTGACACTCCTGACATTTCCTCGCAAAGGCATATGCATCTTTGAACAATGTAGGCCAGTAATATCCAGCTTTAAGTACCTTATGTGTAGTGGTTTCCCCGCCAAAGTGTCCCCCGGCTGGCCCTGCATGTAATTGAGGCAGCACACTATCAGCTTCATTCCTTTCTAAGCAACGAAGGAGGACCCCTTCGAAATTCTTTTTGAACAAAATGTTGTCAATTAACTGATAAGGTGCAGATCTTAATCACAAAGCCCTTTTGCTAGGGGAATCTAAATGTTCAGGAGCATTTCCATGCAATAGAAAAAATTTAATGTCATGATACCAGGGATCAGAGGGGGTTGAGATTGGCAAAACTTCCCTTTCGAACAAAAAATGTTCATCGATGAAGAGTAGGTCAGATTCAGACATATCTGAAGATCCGGCTGCCAACTTGCAAAGTCCCTGTCCTCTGACAATCTTTAAAGGCTTGATTTCCAGGTCATACTCCTGAAGCGCTGTAACCCAATGGGCTCGCTTTTCACCCAGGTCCTTTTGCAACAAAATATTTCTGACTGCAGAATATGGCACAATAACCTTGGTGTGTGACTTCAGGAGATAAGGCCTAAAATGTTTTACTGACTTAAAAATAGCAAATGCTTGTTTGTCTATTTCTGGATAATTAAGCTCTGCACCGTTCAAACCGGAACTCGTAAAAGCAATGGGAGCTTCATTGTTTTCCTGATTTTTCTGTGTTAAAACAGTAGCATATGAAGAGTCAGAAGCAAACGTGTACAAAATAAATGGTTTAGAGAAATCTGGGCTTATTAAGGTAGGGGCTTCAGCAATAGCTTTTAATATGTCATGAAAGGACTGTTTTTCTTCAGTGGACCATTTGAACTCAGCATCTTTCTTAATCATTTTCTGAAGTGGTCTGACAATTTCAGTGAAACCAGGAATAAACCTGGAAACAAAATTTATCTTCCCTAGAAAAGATTGCATAGTTTTCTTTGAGTGAGGCATAGAAATCTGTGCTATAGCATGGGTACGTTCAGGGTCAATATTAATACCTTGTTTTGAAACTACAAACCCAATAACTTAACTTCAGTAACTGCAAAGATGGATTTCTTGGGATTCAGGGAGATCCCATACTTCCTGCAACGTTCAAAAACCCTCCTGAGATGTGTTGGGTGATCAGCTCTATTTTTTGAAAAGACAGTTATATCTTCAAGTTAAATGACGACAAATTGGCCGATCAAGCCTTTGGATGCAATATCCATTGCCCTTTGAAACGTTGCTCTAGTATTAATTAAGCCAAACGGCATTTTCCTGTAGCATAAGTTCCCCAAGGGGTTCTAAAGGTTGTTTTCAACTGATATGTTTTGGATCATAATACTTGATTGTATCCCGAAAAGCCATCTAAAAGTGAAAAAAATTCAGATCCAGAAACCTATTGTAAGATCTTTTCCATAGGAGGAACGGGATAGTTATCATTTTCTAAAACCTTATTTAGATTTCAGAAATTGACGCATAACCGAATTTCACCGTTTTTCTTTCTAACCGGGACGAGATTTGCCACCCACTGCGTATGCCGCACTTGAAAAATCATTCTAGCAGCGAGGAGTTTGTTAAGCTCCTTCTTAACAGCCGGTTCTAGGCTAGGGTGCATTTTCCTCAACTTTTGCTGGAAAGGTTTAGCCTGTTGTTTCATGGGGATGACATGTTGCATTATGTTTGGATCAAATGTCTTGAGATCTTCATATGTCCAAGCAAAAATGTCCTTAAACTCATTAAAGAGTCGTATGAAGGCTATTTTTTCTTGGGGACAAACATGGCCATTGACACGGGCAAGGCAGAAGTATAGAATTCAATAGTGACATCTTCAGCAGGCCTTGAGGTGGTAGGAATTATGTTTCTTAGAGTCAAGAAACGCTGGTTAAAATCTTTGACTTTCTCCTTGGTTTCCATACGGATCCTAGACAATTCTAACACCAACACAGCTGGAGTCTTATCGTCTCCAAACTTGTTCATGAAAGCCAACTCGAATTCATTCCAGTTGGTAATAGAACCAGCGGTAAGTGAAAAATACCAAGTCGAGGCTTTGCCCTCAAATGTGTAAGGGAAAAGTCGGCAAACTACGTCTTCGTGTTCAACATCCAAAAGCCGAACTGCTAGCATGAATTTTTTAACATGATCTTCTGTGGGCTCTTTCAACTTGGGATTGAACTTGGGCAACAATTTCTCAGGATGCTTTGGCAAAGGATGTTGATCACCTGGAACAGCAACCGCATCCTGAGCTAACAATGGAAAATTAGCATTGGGGTTTGGGTTTAAACCTGCCATGTTCCTTCGTGATGGAGGTGGTGAAGGTGGCGTTTGAAAAATGTGAGGAGGTGAATGTGGCGGTGATGGTGGTTGAACAGACCCTCCTGCAGCAGGTGGTCTTGAAGAAGATGAAGGTTGATTGGTGCCTGTTTGAAATTGTTGCAATTGTTGGTCAAGGAAGGCACCTAAAGGTTAATTCAGTTCTTCAGAAGTAGACTCAATATGGTGAGTGCGTGGACGCCTGATCTGTGGAAGAGGAAACTCTGTGGGTTGGATCCCAGTGAGATTCGAATAAGCTCTAGTTAAAATCCTACGGGATTCATTTATGGCCTGCTCGAACTAGTCAAGTTCTTCAGGCGGATGGGCAACACTAGAGTTGAATTGATGAATGAGATTTCAAACAGTATCGTCCAATGGGGTCTCATCTAATTGTGATGACAGGAAAGTTTTTGTGGTTGAGATGATGACTGCAATTGACCTGATCTAGAAAGTGGTGTAAATTGAGGAGTAGAGGATTGATCAATTTTGTGAATAGGATTGTTCTCATCAGCCATTTGCTTAAGTTGTCCCTCCTTCTAGCGCCATTGTTGACGGTCGCGATTGGCACAATCGTCAACAGAGAGACAACCCGATCCGAAAGTTTTCAAATATGCCCTCAGTCGTTAGGTAGCTGCCTCTGACGGGATTAAGGCCCCGTTGCCTTCCCTAAATTAATCCCAGCTACAGGAAAAGACTCAAAAAACTAAAGCTACTGTTTGTTAACTAAATCTATAGTATACCTATGAATATACACGGCAAACTGTTAAAGACAATTACTGAATTAGTTTGATATATTACACAACTAATAACTGGAATTAACCTAATTAAACAGTTAATCTATGAATACAAGAATAAATAATTAGGGAATTATTAACAGATTCAATCAATTTACATAAGTTACACTATGAACACATGTACATTAATAACAAAATTGAAAGGTAACTCATCAAAATATAAATGTAACAATCTGATTCAAAAGTTTTTCTGTAAAATACATAAAGAAAAACTACCATTAACCTATCCTAAATGTCCTATCCTGATCAAGAGCACGATAGTAGTAACCCTGGAATCAATTTGCAAATAATGTTACTGTGAAGACAAATCCTAAGCTCATCAGAAAAAATTCTGAGATTTAACACAACAACACAGTGAACGAATATATCACATATATTATGATGACAACATCAGATTTATTACATGATATACATTTGCAAATGAAAACCAGAATAAACCGACAGTTAAAAAGGTGATGCATCTGCACATTTCTTAAAAGAAAATATGACAAAAACATAAAAAATGCAAAAAGATATGACAAGATCAAACGATATTATAAATACATTTTTCTAGTATAAAAACTGCAAATATATTCATAAATATCACTAGTTAAACAGTGCTGCAACTGCTAACAAAAAATTGTTTTAAGCCACAGAAAATGTTTGAAGTGATCTTGTCTAGCTCGTTTTCCCAACCATCGATCCTCCTTTTCAGTAAAACCATATCTCCTTTAAATACATTCAATCTCACATGGAGACAGTTCTAGAAAGCAGGAAACTACATAATCATAATCTTAACCAAATTCGTCCAAAATAGAAAAATGACAAATGAAATTGTCATTTTTCATATACGTCACGATATCCCAAAATTTGCAAAAGGTTCGACCTATGACGCTAAATCATAAAATGATAAAGACACTAGTCATGTAGTGACACCTGGGACAGCAACTGATTTGTTCATAATTCTCTGGGGATCATCCTGAAAATGAGCGATCACAAAAATCTAGGGAAAACGCATCAACCAAATCACCTGCGACACTACACAGTAAAAACAACAACAACAAAAATTAACACAATCATAAGAGAAAACAAACTAAATTACACAATCAATCAAACAATACAAAACAATACCTGAAACAAAGATAACTTCATAATCACTTGCTGTATTTAATTACAAACTTCAAACCTGAAATACTTTATAAACATCTATACAATAGTGAGTGTGCCCGAAATACTATGATTTAACAGGAGCATTAAACACCTGTATATTCACCCCAGCCGCTGGATTCTGTGAATGACCTTTAAACTGCATTAGAGTAACCTGAGCGTTCAGCTCACTAATCTTTTCCTCATTTTTCTGATTTTCACGTTGCAGTTTCATTACTCTTCGAATCAACCTGTTCTTATGTTTCTTCAGACGCAACATAGACTTATCATCTGAGTCAGATTTCTCCTTCAGTCTTATATTCTCAGCTTTTATGGCCTCACCATGTGCTACCATCTCAGTTACTCCTTCCTCCATTCTATGTATTTTATCTAATAAACATTTTACGAATAATGGGTGCATTACTTCATCAATTCGATAAGACCCATGTAAGTTCGCTTCAACAGACTTGCCCTTAATTGGAGGATCGACAACAGGGTCAACCTGAGGATTTGTATCAGAGATATGAGGACTATTATCTGCACGTTTTGCGATAGGCTCATGATCAATATCAAGGCCATTATTAGGTGAAACAGGTCTATTCTCCTCGTCATCTAACACAACAGTTTCAATGTCTTTGTTATTACTCACGGAAGACTTAACAGCACTAACCTTGGGCACCATACTCCTCATAAACCTGCCAGTAATCTTAACATTTGGATTTTTACTCGCCTGTTTACCAGTATTGTCATTACGGTTCGGCGTCACAGGGGATAGGTTTAAAGACTTCCTCATATGCTTGGAAGGCATAGCAGTACCAGGAATACACACAGGAGTGGGAACGAGATCATCGCGGACGCTGGGGCTTACACAATCTTCAGGGTTTGACATAGGCTCGTGCACAAGTGAAGCCGGAGCTTGACAAGGCTGTTGATTCCTAACACATTCTTCAGGGCAATCAAATTGACAATGGAAGAATTCCAAGAAACCATTCTGTTGGAGAAAATCATCCCATGACCGATTTTGTTTAGACAACTCTCTTTCTACCAATATCCTAACCAGGCCATGATGAAACAGACTCCGACCGATGTTTTTCGGCCCCTTCTTAATGGCCGAAGACATCTTGGTCATGCTCTGAAATAAATAATAGGGCAAATTAACAGGAAAGCCAAGAAAAACAGCCATCAATCAGAGATGATAGACATAAGCATAGGAAAGGCGACCCTCACAGGTCACATACCTATGAATAACGTCTATAACCGGTCGCCATTCTTTCTTAAAATATTTTCGCGATACACCGGCTCTAAAAGACACATCCTGGAAAGGGTCCTTCAACATCTGTCTCCATTCATTCACCTTCATTTGCTTATACTTGAACCAATGTTCACCTGTCAACGTCAAACCCGTAGCCAAAGCAACCGAACGCTCATCCACTCTGAACTGGAAATCGACCACCTTAACCCTAGCATCGGCCAGCGACAAAGCAAATAACCTAGTCACCTCAGGGTTTGAGTCTGTAAACTTGTGAATGAATGGCAACCATCCGACTGCTTCAACCTTGGCTAAGAGTTCAGAGTTTCCATCAAGGAGTTTCATGTCACTGGGTTCAACCCTAACCACCGGAGCCATAACTACGAGCGCAAATGCACGCATCTGCACAAAAAAGAGATACCACAAATCGAAACACGACAGTAAACTGGAGAGCGAGCATTCAAGATGCAAACCAAGCAGAAAACACAAGCAATGAAAATCAACACTCTCATAAACAAAATGCACCATGAGCAAACCCAGACAAGACCCCTGTAAACCCGGCATGGGCAAAGGAGAATGATCACGCAGAGAGGCAATCAAGATAATATAAAGTGACGGTGAAGACTCTAGACTAGACTCGTTTTTCCATAATTTGTCCGACACAATCGACATACAACCACACCCGGAAATGAATCACATGTGTTCAACTAGTAGGTAGCCACGATGCTAAGCACGTGCTTGTAAATGAATGTCATTTATAGAGCTACGTACAAGTGTAATGATACCATATCAATCTGCAATCAAGTGGATCAGATAGTGACATGAATCGGAACAACCAAAGGGAATGGACCTTGGGTGTTTAACGTCGACCTTACCCTATGATGATTTAAATCTTCGAACATGGTGAGCATACGACACAACATAAACCATCAAACCAACACCAAACCTTCACGATACGAGGCATACTATAAAAATTGAAATTAAACACTTATGGTAAGATCAAGTATGGTTCGGAGTTTAAAGGAAGAACTTAGCATAAGGCACCCCTACACAAAATATTTAGCCTTTGATGTCCTAGGACCTTGTCAAATTTACAATTAACCAATAAACATATGAATTGCCGAATATTCAAATGAGGACTTATGGTGAGAGGCATAAAAGCACAAAGCTTATCCCTTAATTTGAAAAGGTAAACCTATTGAAGATAATGATTTTAATGTAGTGATTTTTGTCAACTAACCATAGTTCACAAAGGTTGTAAAAAACATAGAATTTCATCGTTTCAGTAGCTCATGGAACGTTACCCTTTCAGCAGCTGCCGATCTTTTAGATTTGAAATAACAAATTCAAATATTTCATCAAAACAAAATAAAATTTTGTTTGATGAAATTTGTTTTTTAAAGGCTGTTGGGTAGGGGCACAACACAAGGTTACCTGAGTCTGGGATACTTGGTCGACAACCTTAGTGCAAGATGACTCTGCTTCTTCGGTTCTCTTTGCAGCCTATTTCCTTGCTTTTATTCTTTCTTCTATTATCTTTGGGGTATGCCTTGTTTGATTTGTGATTCTAGCTCTATGACATTTTTACGAAGGTATTCTACTATCTCACCAAGTTGAATGACCATGGCTTCCGGGCACATGTCCTTCGTTATTCCTTCTTTGTCAACAAATTTTGTACACGTAAGGGCTACAACATTGTTAAGCCTATGCATATTCTCCTCCCAAGTTTTGGTTTTCTGCTCAACTTCTTGTACTTACTGTTTCATTTTATTGACACTTTTGTTTGATACCTTCACCTGCTTAATCAAGGTGTCTTCTCTTAATTTCATCTCCATGACTATGACATTCTGCAATTCATAGACTTTAGATATCTGCATCTGTGAAAAATCTATTGTATATGTCCTATACTTTGGGCCACATCCTTGAATTATGGGGTTCCTAGATCAAGTACTTCTCTTAACACTTGTGTTTTGATTGGTGGAAACAAAATTGGTATCTCAGTTGGTTTCTCTTCTAAAGTGCTAGGTACATCCTGCGACCCATTTATCTGGGGTGTATAATCTACTACAATTTGGACCTCTTTAATAACTTTGCACAACACTTTCAGCAGATCAATAATAGTATCGGTGAGCTCTATCCGCTGCCCATCTATTTTCTTGAATATTTCTTGTGCAACTTATTTTAGCACTTTAGTCATACGTGTCAAATCATCATCATCAAGGCTAACAATATTTGTGGTTCTATCATCCTTCCTCTTCTTATGTCACACTACCATCTACGTAGTTTCACCATGTTTTCTCTTCTCTCTGACAATTGGAACTGCTAGAGTTGAGATTGAATTATTATGGGGAGGGTTGGGGTTTGGAGTTTATGTCCCTTGGGTCCCTTCCTCATCTCCACCATCCTGCGATGGTGGATTTTCCTGTTCTAGGTATTCTGTTGCATCTAATTGGTCCTCATGAATAGGAACAGGCCATTCTTTTGGCCATTCTTCAACGATAGCCTCTATTTCTTCTTCAATAATCAAGAATTGTGTTGCCAACAATTGGTGTTGTGGATCTTGGAACGATTGTATATTAACATAATGTGGGTCGATTTCAAACTTGATAATTTGGAGAAACCGATGAATGACACTGCTCGTTAGTCTCACCTGCTTGCTCACCTGATATCATAGGGCCTCTCCATGGAGGAAAAAATCCACACTATTCTCTCTTTGTCTTTCCTTCTTGTTGGTGTTGAACCAAATATTTTGGTATCGATATCCTCTATAGTTTATTGGAAAGTTTATACCTTGGTAGTTTGATTGTTCGACCCATGTGACAAATGAAATTAAAATCAACATCTAGGAATAGTTAAATGAATTACCTTTTTCCTGCGACTCCACTACATATACTAATATTTCATCCTTCACACAGATATCAGCTAGGAAAACCGCACCCGTAGTACACTAGGTTGATCTCATTTCACACAACAACTTGTTAGCCAATATCTTCGTAGAGAACCAAATAGTATGGCCATTAATCAAGGCAATGAGCAAACCTCTTTTATCCCTAACCAAATCATACTTGTCTTTCATATTGGTTGTCATTACAGTGTCCTGGTATTTCCTTAGATACGACGTTGGATCTATACATGCTAATGAAAAGCCTGTAATTATTGCGATGAGTTCAACATCGACAGAGATTGGATTGTTGAGCCAAAGATAGCCACCATGAAAGGATACCAACAATTGTTTCACAAAGTTTTTTTTATTTCTGAGTTTCGACCGAAATGTGACATATAAAGTAATGACAATAGCCATTATTGGTATACTCCTCTTTCCAATTCCATTGGAACAAAGCGCTTCGATGCATCTGGTGCATCCTAGGAAGTAAGCATGTAATTTTCCTTGTCTAAATATTTTTTCTTCCTCGTATCATGATCAACAAGGACAACTTTGAAGGTTCAATATAATTTCCTAAAACACCTTAACTCCTTTCGGCACTGTGGGTGCTACCAGCAGGTTCCATGAACTATTTCGGAATCTAACCCTTGGTGTCAAAGCATCTTAGTGTGACATAAGGTGGAAAAATGTGCCTAGTTTCTAATTCATCATCCTCCTCTCGTGATGGTGGTTTTGGTGGTGATGTTTCTTTTCATTTCCTCTTCTTGTTTCCTGTGCGCTTCCCCATGTGGTGCTAGATGGACTTGGTCAATTTGCATGCAATTTCAGGGTCTAACTAGAATTTGTTCAGCATCTTGAACAACCTAGGCCTGCGGTGGGATATATCCAGCATTGTCTTCCATGATCAACATGGGTGATGCGATGCCATATTCAACAACTATAGTTGTGCTTGAAATTGAAATGGCCATACTCTAAACAATTCGGTTTGACTCTTGGAATTGCAAACAACACTTTCTCTTTTCACATAAAAACAAAATGAAAATGAAACATGGATGGGAAGTTCGATAGCGTGTACCCGCTCTCTGCAGCTGTTCTTCACACTCACGAGCAATCAATGGAAAGGTATCTGTCATTTCAATCACATGGGATCATCGTCCAAAGAATTAAGGAAAT
Source organism: Pseudotsuga menziesii (assembly GCA_001517045.1). Classification (NCBI taxonomy): domain Eukaryota; kingdom Viridiplantae; phylum Streptophyta; class Pinopsida; order Pinales; family Pinaceae; genus Pseudotsuga; species Pseudotsuga menziesii. The sequence continues at coordinate 57,274 of LPNX010440241.1, forward strand.
TTCTATGTATGTCGTCGTTTACCT